>CM049598.1:12742371-13093573 GCA_026979955.1 Megalurothrips usitatus | reverse complement strand
TCGGAAGAAACGGGCAGGAGCCGGGCTTATAGTCTGATGCCGACCGTTCGTTCGTTCGGACGTCTGTTCGGTGACTTATCGTTTACACAGAAACTTCAAATTTGGAGGATAGACTCCTTATATGGTGTATATAAACGTAGATAAACGTGTATAAACGTGGCAACAATTTTCAAATTTTGTCGCGTTTCTGTTTTATGAGAATATTTTGATTTGTTAGGTTAGGGTTGGCCGCTGCGTGTGGTGCGCCTGCAAGGCGCACTCCGCCGCGTGTCGGGACGTGCTGAGGTTAGTGATTTTAATCGTTCCAAAAATATGTACCACCGGACACATCTCTAGTGCCTTGAGGCGGGGTCCCCCTGTCGGACGGAGGGACGGGCCAGCTTGTTTCTTTTGATTTTAGTTTACAAATTCCTGTAACTCCGAGCCAAGCCTTAAAGTTCATGTCGAAAATCTTATATGTAATTATTTGACATCAAAGAAGGCACTGACTTTACAACGGGCCGTGGGGATAGGCAACCCATCCAGCGCGCGTCTCCGTATGTTTCGGGTTGTACCGGGTAGAGTCTGCCCTAATCGAGTCGGGTCGGCCGGGCAGGCGGTACCCAACAGGAAATTTGAATTCTCGTTCTCGAGAAATCGCGCGCACCGACCGGCAAATCGTTTTCGGTTTAGTCGATCCAGCGCTTCGCTGTCGCTCAGCCAACAAAGATAACCATAGAAATGCCTAATCTTTTAGTTTGACTAATGACGAAATCTCCTTCGGGCTCACTGATCTTCCAGTTCCCCAGGCTGAGGACATGAACAAGCTGGAGCGGGTGACGATGGCGTCGCACCTGCGCGGGTAGGGCTGGGCGGTATAAAAGTTTTCAATATCAATACCCGGTATTCGAAATATTGTATTGAAAGTCAATATCAATATTTCCTATTGATATCGAAAATATTGAAATATTGAAAATATTGAAATATTGAAAATATTGAAATATTGAAAATATTGAAATATTGAAAAATATTGAAATATTGAAAAATATTGATATATTGAAAAATATTGATATATTAAAAATATTGATATATTGAAAATATTGAAATATTGAAAATATTGAATTATCGAAATATCGAAAATATTAAAATTATTGAAAAATCTGGAATGGCGCGGCGTGGCCGGGCGCTCAGGGTTCTCGGAAGCGTGGCGGTGCAACCCCTTTCTTCCCTCGACGCCTGAGCGTGGGAGGCTGACCCAGCTCATGTGAAGCGCGCGCACGACGGACGCACCTCGGCGGTCCGCCACGGGACAAGGCGACTGACATTAAGCTATGTTGGCTGCGCCTTCGGCCAGCACCGCCAGCACCGCGCTGCGGGAGCCCTCGCTGTTCTCTGACACGACAGATCTGGTGGGATGATGCAAATGTCTTGCCAGCAGTTGGGTGGCATTTTCAAAGCCCTAAATTGATTCATAGAAGTCGATATTCAATTCCGGACAGAGAAATACAGAGGGTCAATATTCAATACCACATATTGAAATATTGAAAGTCAATATTCAATACCACATATTGAAATATTGAAAGTCAATATTCAATAGAAAATATTGTATTGATCGTTTTCAATATTGCAATATTGAATTGTCAATATAAAAAATATTGATATTGAAAGTCAATATATTGAAATACCGCCCAGCCCTATGCGCGGGTGGGAGAGCTTTTATGCTACGGAGGCCTCCGGCTCCGTTTCCGTGCGCATCCTACGCTGCCTGCGAGGAAGGGTACGGCGTAGTCTGTTACAAGGTTACAAGGCCGTTCACTTGTGGTAATACGTTTCGGTAGACACTCTACAAACCCAAAAGTGTGGTAACAAGCTTTTCCTAAAGCGTGATGGTCACCACACTGAAGGAAAAGCGTGATGGGCCACCACACATCAGGAAAAGCGTGGTGAGGCACCACACTCCTGTAAGAGTGTGATGGTGCCACACTCTTCACTGCGGTCCCATGCGTTTACATAGGCATCATAGCAAAGCTTGGTACCCATCACACTCTTACAAGAGTGTGGTGCCTCGCCACGCTTTTCCTAAAGCGTAGCAGCCCATCACACTCTTCCTTAAGTGTGGCGCCCATCGCACTGTAGGAAAAGCATGTTACCACACTCTTGGGTTTGTAGAGCATTTGGAGCGTTCCATGCCGACCCATCCACTTTGTATGTCACCACCTCGGATTATGATGAAATTTTTTTCTAGGGTAGGCCCTGGGGTAGCCCGTCCCAAAAGTAGTTGACTTTTCCAAATACTGCGGGTCGCCCCGGCAAACTGTGCCATTGAGCCTCAAAATAGCGGTTTCTTCTTACCCACATGCTCGGTGTGATTTTATTGGCTGCACTGACCTTATATACACCTTCGGTGTTCTGGATTCGGGTGTACACACGGTTGAGTGTTTTGGTAAAGTGAGGAATGTGTCAGTGTTCTTCTTTTACGCAGATCAACATGGCGTTGTCGGTGCTCCTAATGGTCTTTTCCATGGTGGACGTGGTCATTGCAAGGTCAGGCCTCGAGGCAATGGCGGGCGTCCGCATCGTCGTGTCGGTCTACACGTGCGGCATGTCGCAGGTCATTTCCTATCGAAATCAGGATTTGATGCGGACTTGGTGCGGGAGCACGGCAAAATTGGCAGATCGCTTGGCGACGGCTGCCCCCACAAGTTCTCAAGTAGGTAAACGATACGACTCGATGATTTTGAGCTCCCTGTTTGGGGCCTTGTTTGTAAAGGTTCCAACTAGAAACTGACTCGCGCACTAACCTAGTGCTACTGGAAATAGCGGTTGAGGGGCGCAAAGTGACAGTTACAACAAACCCAATTTTTCAGTTTATTTCGAGTTTATTACACTTTTGTGTTGTCGGTTTGAGGTGCGCTGGGTATTTTTGACACCCTTGAGACCTCTGCTACCCTCCCTAACCAATTCCAAAACGCTACGACTTCCAACTCTAAAAATACCCCCACCCCCTCAAAATAAAGAGATGGTCGTAGGGGGTGGAAATTTAGGATTCCGCAGCTGCTATGGTCCATGAGCTCACGCCAACTGTAAATTTGACAGTTTTCGCCGGTTTCATCGGCGCCCTTCGCGGTGATTTTATGGTGGTTCCACCCACCCCTTAGAGTAACACAATATAACATCGGCGTCCAGGGACCTCGAAGATGAACGTTTGGCACAGGCTGACACGGAGTTCCAGCTCTCTAGGTTGACCAGCAACGAAATGGCCGCCTCCGCTAAAAGTGGACCGCTAAGTTTGTTCGCCAGTGCAATTATCACTTACCGAAGTAGCAATTTTAAAAATTCTACATGGCGTATCCCTTCACATATCGTCCTTACCATCCTACCAGAGCTTACGGTCGTGATCAGACTGAATCTGAATAATTTTGAAATGGTTCCCGAGCCCGGCTGTAGCGGCCTGTGATAGTCGTCTACGCAAAGCCCACAACAATGCCCGTGTGGCTGCGCGACCTATGAGGCCAAATCGGCAAAAAGCGGGTTGTTCGTTCGAATATGAAATAATTTAATTTTTCTGATTTTACATAATTGAGTACTTGTCTTTTGGTTAACGAGGAGTGCTGTTGGCGCTAGAAAATGGGATGGATTTCAGGCCAAAACAGAGGGGAGCAGCAGGCTGTTCATGAACTGTTGCTATTGAACGGGATTCGATGCGCAGAGTAATTTTACAAAGTAAAATTAAAGTAAACTTTCAAATATATCGGAAAATCTCGAACATTTCGGGAGCTATAATTTTTGATTAGATTGATCGGGATATCAATTTAATATTTTACTACACTGTACTAATCATACGACTGTCTTTTACATAGGAAAGTATGGCGAGTTTCGCGAGTCGGGACGCGCGACGTTTGCGATTCTACGGATGGTACTTCTGTGCCGCCCTCGTCCTGGTGACCTTGGCACAACTGCAGATGCCGGCGCCGCGCTGCGTTTTCGCTGGCTTGCAGCGTCTCTGCGGCGGCAGCGGTGCCCTGATCATCTGCGTACAGGGCTGCTGTCATGGCCTGTACTGCTACACCGTGGCTTCTTGCATTGTAGCTGCTGGCAGTCTGCTAAGCTTCACCATCTGCGTGGGAGACGCTACTGCTGAACTGTACCGAGCCGTTGGCACGATCCTGGAGGTAGGGGGTAATAGTGGTAATTGCCTTCGGCCGTCACCCAGAGAACTCTGTTCTTGAATGAGGCCAAATCGGCTTGAAACGAGAAAACTCAGTCATGAATGATCCTAGTCGCTTCTTCACTGCGATCAAGGGAAATTGGAGCTTAGGAGGATTGACTTCATTTTGGAGTGTTCGAAACAATCCTAGAAAAGGGTTTAACTAAGAAGATAAATCCCTTGCAGTGCCGTACTTGAAACAAGAAATGGTTTTGGGTGCCGTACAAAACCGTACACTTTGACCACCACGACCTCTGATTGGCTGTTGCAAACACCCAAGCTCACCCACGAATGAAGAGCCTCAAATACCTGCTCAGCGCCGCCAATCACGATATGCCTTGGGTGGTGGGTTTCATGACGCCCTTAACTGGCAATCGAAAATCGGGCGAAAGAAGGGCCGTAAAAGAATGCATTTAGGAATATGGGCATGTTCAGGTCGGCATGTCTTTCTGAGTCATCAAGGCTGCCACTTGGCAAATTTCAACCCTCCCGCACGCACCCCTTTCTAATTAGGTTAGAAGCATGTGCATGCCGTCTCGGTAGGTAGGAGTAGAGGGGTCCGGCTGGGGGCTAGCGCGCGCTAAAGTCACTCAAACGACCGCGTAGAGCGACTCACTGAATAGTACGCGTTTGTTTCCTACAGGTCAGGCCGTGCACGGAGCCCCTGGCTTCCCTTCACAGTTCGGTGTCGCGGCGTTTCCAACATCTCGACAGGATGCTGGCGGACAATATCTGGCACGGAATTGTATCCCCGACAGTGCTTCCTCTCATTGCCACAGTGTGGGTACGTGTGTGTTCACCACACCATTGCGCATATGTTGCGCTACCCATTATTCTACTAATTTATTTCCACAAGCTACATAGCTGAAATAACGGAAACACGGTGCTCTGCAAAACCGAATGCAAAGGCTTTAGAAATACGGATAGAGGCCTAATCACACCACCGGTTTGCGGGGCGGTTGGCGGGTGCGTGTGTTCCCTCGACCAATGAGGTCGCAGCAGCGGGTAAGGGACTCCACCCAGAAAAATGAATTCTCGATTCAAGAACAGAGCGGCTCTCAATTCTCGTGTTCTCGACCCTCGATTATGTTCTCGACACGCCATAAGATGAAGCATTGGCAGCTAAAACGCAGAGAAGCCCTTGTAGGCTAGAGGTCTGAGTGCCGGTCTCGTAGTGCGGAGGATGCAGATTGGAATCCCGATCAGGGCGAGTAAATTTTTTTCGGCAATTAAGTTCCAACTGTGAGGTTTACAACACTTATTGATTGCAATGGTCTCGAAACTTAAGTTCAACTGTTTAAAAAAAAAGTAATTTTAAAATGGCTGCCCTGGAAATGGTTAAGGCTATTTGAGAACAACACAAAATACTGTTTTTAAATGGCAAGATCATTGATGATTCTCAATTCTGAAACGTTAAAACCATTTTGAAATGACTTTTTAGCTGATTTTAGCCATTCCGAAATTGTTTTTATGATTACAAAATGACTAAACACTTTCTTAAGACAATGGGTCAGCCATTTTCATTGGTTAGCAACACTTGCTGCAAATTAATGACTTTTCGGAGTTCTGTGACGATGAAACTATGTTTGCCGCGGTCGATTCTACTGCGGACTTGTTTCCCACAGGCAGTGACGCAGGGCCAGGTCGACACTTTCGCTCTCTCATGTATCCCCTTCATGTTCGTCCTCTTTGCGCCCATGTGCGAAGCTGGTGAGCGGATGTCTTCGGCAAAAGCAGGCGTCACCTTTCAGGTCAGTGTCTTAAGTGTTTCTGCTCTTAAGTTGTTAGCGATTTCGACGCTCACGCTGCTGTACCTGCAACCACGGAGGAGTAACGCAACGCTACACGAACACTGGAATACGGTCCCTGTACATTTTTAGGCACGGAATGAAACGGAGTTGCCTTTTCGTCTGACCGATTGGACTTTCTTTTCTTTTAAGCGTTGCCCTTATGGCCCTGTATACGAATTTTCTGAAACTGTGCATATGGACGCAGGATACTTTTGCAGGGCACGCTGACGTGTTTTTACACTTTGGAAAGCTTCCAAGTGGCCGAAAAATCGATTTAAAAGTCTGCTATCCCACTTCTTGTGGCGAAAGAAAGAAACACAACTATACGCGCATCTATAGTCCACAGGCCCAATTGCTGTAGATCGATAACGAGGAAAAAATCAAAAATCTGTCTAACAGAAATAACGAGGGTGACCGGGCAAGTACAGCGAGCCTACTTTTAAACTTAGAAAATGAAACAATTCGCGAAAAAACGCATTTCAAGTTTAGCTATCTTACTCCACCCAATACAGAGCTACCCCCGCTCGGCTCGTCAGCTGGCTGCATCCGCTGTTCCATCCTTTTCTAGACCACTACCAAATCCTCCATCCTTCTTTTTTGTTGCGCGGCCCTTGCCGGGTACCCATTGTCGATGTTGCGAGCCGAGCCGGGCCCTGGCCGAGCCACGGCTACGAGAGCGGCGACTCAAGGCAGGAGGACCGTTTCGGTTGGACCCTAACCCTCCCCTCTACCCTAGAGTACGCACAAGGCAAGGGACCCGAGACATAGCGAGGCGTGCATTGTCGGGCCGCCGGGCCAAGCCGGGCGGGGACAACACCTTGCAGGCCAGTGGTGGGGAGGCCAGCGGTGGGCGGCCCGCGTATGAGAACAGTCACTATAAAACTATAATTTTAAAACTGCCCTGTTCCATTACTTAACTAACACAGACCTTCAAATATACTTCAATTAAAAAAATTCCAGCGCCTAAACCGCTGAGTGGTCCTCGGGGGCCAGGATTTCCAATGTTAAAAGCATGTTAACAATTTTATGAACGTAAAAATAAGAAAGTATTCGGTTCGAACCGGGGTCTATCTGTCCGGCGATCCGACGCTTTACACTGCGCGGCTTCACCGACATTGTACGAAAAGGCCGTCCGTATGACTGTCACAAGCTGCGGCGCCGGCCTGCGGGCCACGGGACGCCGAACTGGGAAGCCGAGGCAACAATAACAGAATATTAAAATTTATTGAAACGATATTTAAACGCGATACAACTAACCTTGGTAATGCATTGAGGCAAATCAAAAATTTGTAATTTTTTAGGAGTCATGAACCTTCTGATATTTTAACCGACGACACCACATTTGGTTTTCACAAGACAATGACGGCCGAATGGCCGCGGTCAGCCGCGGCGCGCGAGGCTTGCGGGGCTGCGCGGGGCCTGCTAACTTGCCAACAATGGTTTCAGAAGCTAGAGATGCTTGAGAGTGGGAACTCCTTTTAATGTAAAATTTGAATTTTTGGATCTAAGCTAATAGGATTTTTTGAATGAGAATTTGTAATTTATTTGATGAAAATATATTATTTTAAAACTTATGCAATAGATATTAACGGTGAATGAAAAAAAATTGAAACCTAGGGATAGTTAGAATGGGAAGCGAACTCATAGGCTAAGAGCGGCAGCAATGGTTGGGAGGAGGAGAGAAGAAGCGTGAAAGTCGCTGCAAAGGGCTCCTCGCTCCGCTCGGACCCAAAAAAATAAAAATAAATAAACTCATAAAACTTGAATAGACGGTAACGTAACCAAACCCGTGCGGAAGGGTAGCAAAGGGTTCAAGAGTGTCAAAAATACCCGGCGCGACTCAAATCGACACCGCGAAAGTGTAATGAACTCGAAAAATTAGACATGTTGTTGCTGTGACTTTGCGCCCCTCTTCCGCCGATCTCAGTAGAGTTGGGGTGGTGCCCGAGCCAGTTTTTTACAGTTTGAGCCCTTACAAACAAGGCTCTCACGGGGAACCCAATATCTCGACATATTCAACCCCTAAATTACAGTAGCATAGACTCTGACACCCCACTGTTAAAGCGTGACGTCCCAACAATTACTCTTACAGGCCACAAAATCCATGGAAACGAACGCGCCTAGCACTTTTTCGACGATTCCGGTGGCTGTGGTCAATATTCAAGCAATTTCAGCCAAAAATTTCGGTTCCAAAACGGACTTTTCTTGAAAATCGATTGCAGCGGTATGCGCCCCTGTAGTTTTCAGGTTCAAGCCGTCGAGATCTTGAGTTCTCCGTTTGGGGCCTTGTTTGTAAATGTTCGAACTGTAAAAAACCGGCTCGCGCACCACCCTCTACTGAGATCGGCGAAAAAGGGGTGCAAAGTGACAGCACATTACTAATTTTTCAGTTTTTTCGAGTTAATTACACTTTTACAGTGCGGATTTGAATCGCGCCGGGTATGTTTGCTACCCTTGAACCCCCTGCTACCCGTTCGCGATCAATATGGAAACTCTACGACCCCAAACTCAAAAACTACCCTCACACCCTCCAAAATTAGGGGATGGTCGTAGGGGGTCGAAATTCAGGATTCAGCAGCTTTAATGGCCCATAAGTTCACGCCAACTGCAAAATTGACAATTTTCGCCCGCCACATGGGTTTCATCGGCGCCCTTCGCGGCGATTTTTGACATTGTCGCAGTTGAGGGGGTGGTTTCACCCCTTACAGTAATTCAACCATATTGACGTCCAGGGACCTCGAAGATGAACCTTTGGCACATGCTCACATGGAGTTTCTCTCTAGGTCAACTAGCAACGAAATGGCGGACTCCGCAAAAAGTGGACCGCTAAATTTGGTCGCCAGTGTATAATTTTAAAACTGCTCCATTCCATTCCAATACTAATAGACACCTTCAAATATCCTTCAATAAAAAAAAATAAAAATAGATAAACTTATAAAAAAGGGACAAAGGAACACACTTCTATGAGCAAAAAATGTTGCTGCAGGATCTAGGATCTAAAACTAATGCGAAGTCATTGCTAGGCAATCCAGGAATGCGCTCCGAGTGCCGTATTCCCGGTGCGGTGTTATTCTTACTCATGTAATGCCACATTGCTGGATTGCCAGTGATGAGGTGCTATCAGCTGATGATGGCGAAGGCCTTAGGGGCCGTCCGACGTCACACAGTAGGGGTGGGTGGGTGGTATGCAAAAGTGTGACCAGCTGTGATGGGGGGGGGGGGGGAATTGTAACGTCACAGCCGTCTATTCGACCGGTTTCCAACCGAAAATAATATTTTAAAAGTGAACTCCAAGGATGTGTTTTGGTTTACTTGCAGCCATCTATTTTGAAAACTGCCACAACATGTTTGGAAATGGTTGAAAAACACATTTACCTCAATTTAAATGAATTAAATATACAGTATTGCTGAAAATGCACGCCCAAGGCAAAGAAAGCATGCAAAAAAATTCTTCTGGCGAATATGGGTAAATGTGACGAAACTAGAGGGAGTGGGTACCTTGGCATTTTGGCTGTGACATTGGAGGGGGGGGGGGGGGGGGGGCAAAATCGTGCCAAACTGTGTGACGTCAATTTAGAACGGCCCCTTAACCGACGAGAGTAGTAATAGTCGGCTCAATAACATTTTCTGCCTCTCACTGGTACTGACAGCGCGAGAACGGTCACCCCTAGAGAGCTTAAATTTCTATCTTGCACCGCAGCTCAAGCGGTAAACGTATCCCCATAAAAATTTGGAAAGGCCGAATTTCGGACTGTAGATCTATCAATATTGCCTCCTCGCCAAAAACCCGTACGTTAATTTTGAAATCGTGCTTGTAGGCCTACTGCGGTCCATGGCTGGAGGAGTCAAATGAACACCGCTGCCGCCGTCTGGGCGTCATGCACGCAGCGCAGGGACACAGCTGTGTCCTCAGAGTGTCGATTCTGGCCAGGTTAGATAGGCAGACCTTCCAGAAGGCGATGAACTCCTGGTTTGGCTTCCTACGCGTGCTCTCTGACGTAGGGTCAATGTAGGTCTTTTTAATAGTAAGGCAGTATTTAGGCCGTGGTGGCTCCCACGAGATTTCGTTGGTATGAATGTGCAGACGTGGATGCAGCCACTTCGCCGCCACTACCCTTCCACGAAGTCCTTACACCAAAAGACATAAATGCACGAAGGAACTTTATTGTTGGGACGTTCACGGGTTAGTTGTGAACAAAAAAGGAAATAAAGTTTTGGTACACTTCCGAACTCTTGTTAACTGTTTTGTTACTTACAACTTCACTGAGAAGTCAGGGGATAATACTGGAATTCGGGCCGTATAATTTTCTTCTCACTTAACAGACTCTAATGTATTGCCTTCTACGTGTAACTGCCTCGTCGTGCACCCCACCACTTCGGCCCCGACCGGACCCAGCGCCGCCGACCTAGGGCTGGGCGGTATTTCAATGTATTGAACTTCAATATCAATATTTCTTATATTGATAATTCAATATTGCAATGTGAAAACGATCAATGCAATACAATACAACATTGACGTTCAATATCCGGTATTGGATATTGACATTTAATATTTCAATATGCGGTATTGAATATCGACCCTCTGTATTGCTATACCCGGTATTGAATATCGACTTCTATAAATCAATTTATGGCTTTGAAAATGCCCCTCAACTGCTTCCAAGACATTTGCATCACCCCACCAGATCTGTCATGTCAGGGAACAGCGAGGGCTCCTGCAGCGCGCACGGAGAAAAATCTGTAGTAGATCCAACCGATGATTCGTTGGAGCAACCGGAAATTAGTTACATCAACTAAAGCTTCAGTAGGTTTTCAGACAAGCAAAATATTTAGTTAATACAACGAAATACAACGAAATTTAGTTTATAGGAACGTTTGGTAGAACTTGAGTTACTTAGTTACAACTAACATGTCATAGTCGCTGCCGGAAAAAAAGATGTTCGATTGTAAGGAACAACACTGTTCGTTCGATCAACTCATGGGTTATGTTAGGAAACCTCTCATTCATCAGGGCGACTCACACCGTCCCGTACTAAGTAGTCATGGTAGCCGAGTAGTCTAGGGCACACTCGGGGACGGAAGACAGAGGTTCGAGACCCACCGGTGGTACAACTTTTTCTTCGAAAAAAGTTTGGTCGGTGCATCCAACTTAACCTTTAGTCGGTACAACTGATAAGTGAGTTCAAACATTCGATCCGTCGCTTGTCTGAAAACCTACTGAGAACATTAGTTAGACGAGCCGGCGATTTTTCTCCGTGCAGTGCTCGCGGTGCTGGCCGCGGGCGCCGCCACAGCCAACATAGCATAATGTTAGTCGCCTTATCCGGTGGCGGACCGCCGAGGTGCGTCCGTCGTGCGCGCGCTTCACATAAGCTGGGTCAGCCTCCCAGGCTGAGGCGTGTCGAGGAAAGAAAGGAAGGGGAGCGGGGAAGAAAGGGGATGCACCGCCACGCTTCCAAGAACCCTGACAGCCCCATCCTCTCGGAGGGTCCACGGGGAGAAGAGGTACAGTTGCCACTCGTCTGACGTCGCGACGCAGAGGATCGCTGTAACACACGGATTTATTGGCTGAGCGATGGCGAAGCCCTGGACCGACTGGGTCAGTAATGTTTTGTCTGCCTGTTTGTCCGCGCGATTTCTCGAGAACGGTTAGACGTA
Organism: Megalurothrips usitatus; assembly: GCA_026979955.1. Classification (NCBI taxonomy): domain Eukaryota; kingdom Metazoa; phylum Arthropoda; class Insecta; order Thysanoptera; family Thripidae; genus Megalurothrips; species Megalurothrips usitatus. Next base: position 13,081,939 of record CM049598.1, on the reverse strand, counting down.
GAGAGCTCAAATTTGGACCACATCTTTCTTGCGCCATACCAGAGTCAACCTCCCCTCGGGGGCACCGCATCCTAAACGGTTTTCACGATAATTTTTACAAGTGGTCTAAAATTTAAAATATACCGCTTGGGTGCGGTCAATATGCGCCATGCGCCTGTCAGGGAGGGGTGGATGAGTGATTCGTGTGGGTTACGCTCGGTTATGTTGGGTGTGGCTGCCCGCCGCGGACGCGAAGCGGCGCGGCTACTGAGGTCCGCGCGGTGGCGGCTGCATTTTTGCAATCTTGCATTTTAACTCGGCCCCGCCACCGCCCGGGCGCTCCGCCGCGGCGCGTCTACCCAACCGACAGTCGCGAACCCACCGTCGCCCCCGCAGCACGGCCAACCCCGCCGCTCATCAACACAAGATTAATTGTAACCAATTGTGCAAGTGAAACCGAAATTATAACAAATCTAACAACAAACTACCACCGAGTTTCCACCTACAACCAAGCATCAATTTTGTGATCTAACATGGTGCATTCGACCGGACGGACCCAGCAGCCTGAAGAACCACCAAGCAACTGTGCAAATCCGTTCTTTCGCCACCTCAGCGAAGCGCTTTTTTTATCCAAAAAGCATGAAAAAGTTCTGCGAAAAGTCCTAGCAGCACATCTGTGGGGCAACTGGAAGCGGTTGTACCCTCAATGGAAATTCAACGGTGGAAACAAGCTGTCAAGAGACCAATGTGCCAAAATTTCTAACGGTAAAATTTGTACGTCGATCGTTGCACATGTCGCGGCCGATTTATTCAACAAGAAAATTCATATTCACGAAACTGAGACAACTCAAGGAACTTCTGGAAACATGCCATATAGTGATCATTCGAGATTTTCATCCTCCGACCCAGAGAGGGCATACAAAATATCATCTGACGACGAAAAAGGATCTGTGCAAGTACCACCAACTGCTTCCGTGCCCAACCCTATTCTCAAAAATGTGCATCAAGAACCTGGTACGACAACGATCAAGTTTTCAAAGATGACGCCGAGTGACAACACCCTCTTCCACGTCGCCGCCACGAGACCCACGCAGCGCCTTCCAGAACAGCAGAAGGGCGCAGACGTCACCGGGAGCCGCGAGCCCGCGGCCAGCGCAGTTACCGCTGACGGTTCGCCTCAAGACCGCCATGACGATGGCCTACCCAAATCTTCTGATGTTCACCAAATTCAACTCTCACACGTTCTCCCCTTGTTCCACATTGTTCCACATTTGTTCCAATTTGTTCCATAATATTTGATGAGAGATGATGGGCTAAAAGAGGGGTCCCGGGTAGGCCATCGAGGCAAATTTCCCATCTTATTAAAAATGACCAAAATATTTGTCAAAGGCCACAATGGTTTGTGGAAAAATTTGTTCTGCCTTTGTTCCCGCTTCTTTTTGACATAAGCCTGCATTTATTTACGATTTCCCAAAAACACGGGCGCGGCGGGCAGACGGCCGTTCAAAGATGATCGCTGGAGCCAGCTATAAAATCACGGACATCAAGTATTGGTCACAATTGATTGTTCCGTTGTTGTTCCGCTGTGTCGTCACGGTTCCGCATCAAAACACGTCCTACACCCGGTGTATTTATTAAACAGGCACGGCCAACACACGTTCCTTCTAATGTGCCAGAAGTCTTACCACCCTTTAGTCTATGAATAGACCGACATTGAGATGAATTGTTCCATTATTGTTTCTTATTGTTCCACAGCGGAACGCGTCCTGTGTTTTATATGATATACAGGGACACGGCCAATAAACGTTTTTCCTTAAATGCCAGAAGACTTACTAAACTTTGGTCTCCAAATGAGGAGACAATAAGAAAAATCGGTCTGTGAATTAAATAGACATTAACAAAGATTGTTCCATTGTTGTTCCTACTTGTTCCGCACTGAAACGCGTCCTGTGTCCTATCCATTAACTACAGGGGCACGGCCAGCGCAAGTTCTTTTAAAAATACGCCAGAAGACTTACTTAACTCCGATCTATGAATTGAATAAACAATAAGAACGATTGTCCCATTGTTGTTCCTACTTGTTCCGCAACGAAACGCGTTTTGTGTCCTATCTATTAAATACATGGGCACGGCCAGCACAAGTATTTTTAAAATACGCCAAGAGACTTACTAAACTTCGGTCCGTAAATGGAATAGACAGTAAGAAAGATTGTTCCACTGTTGTTCCTACTTGTTCCGCAAAGAATCGCGTTTTGTGTCCTATCTATTAAATACATGGGCACGGCCGGCACAAAAATTTCTAAAATACGCCAGGAGACTTACTTAACTTCGGTCCATATATGATCACAGTAAGAAAGATTGTTCCATTGTTGTTCCTACTTGTTCCGCAACGAATCGCGTCCGGTGATCTATCTCCATAGTACAAGGGCACGGCCAACACGGTTTTTTTGAATACCCTAGAAGACTTTCTAAACTTCGGTCTCTGAGTGATTAGACAGTACAAAAGATTGTTCCATTGTTGTTACTATTTGTTTCGCAACGAAACGCGTTTTGTGTCCTATCTATTAAATACATGGGCACGGCCAGCACAAGTATTTTTAAAATACGCCAGGAGACTTACTAAACTTTGGTTCATAAATGGAATTAACAGTAGAAGGACTGTTCCATTGTTGTTCCTACTTGTTCCGCACTGAAACGCGTCCTGTGTCCTATCTATCAATTACAGAGGCACGGCCGGCGCAAGTTCTTTTAAAAATACGCCAGAAGACTTACTTAACTCCGGTCTATGAATTGAATAAACAATAAGAACGATTGTTCCATTGTTGTTCCTACTTGTTCCGCAACGAAACGCGTCTGGTGTCTTCTTAACTGAATACAGGGGCACGGCCAACACAATTTCCATTAAACGTGCCGGAAGCCCAACTATCCCTTGGTCTCTGAATGGACAATAAGACGAATTGTTCAATTCTTGTTCCTACTTGTTCTGCAACAAAACGTGTCCTGTGTCTTGTCTTTTTAGTACAGGGGCACGGCCAACACAGCTTTGCATGCCCTCCCGGTGCTTCTAAACCAGAAATTTGACAGTATATCAGTTTTTGGGGGCAGAATGGAGAATAATCCAGGCAACAGTGAAGGCCAACGAGAGGGCTAGGATGAGGGAGACAATAGTGTCCAACATACCCTGCTTATATGTATGTGCAGCTCCACGTAGGCTTTCGGCCCCCCCCCCCTCCGAAAGCAACACACGTTCAGATTTTACGTAACACACACCAAATTTTTCTGTCAAGCTCCCCTCATCCCCCGCGCACGAAACAAAAGTGTGTTAAGAAGAGGGCGTTCCTAAAATACGGAACGCATCGCTGACGACAGTCGCATGCGGGGAATTTTCATTCGATTCACGGAGGTGGCCTGCCAGTATTGTCTCAGAAATGTAAAATATCGATTCGGGGAGGGGGAGGGGCACATAAATACAAAGTGAGTTAGTGGACCGTGTTTTATAACTCTTCAGTGCTTTTCCCCTCGTGTCTTAAACCCTACCAGTTTTACCTCCGATTTTAACCCTGACGAGTGCCTGGTTCATAGGCAAGTGCACGCGTGTGTGTACTGCGGGCTGGCCTATCTCCACCATAGCAGGCGCCACTGACAAACATCGCACGTCACGATCAGCTTTCATTTAATGGTAAGTTTAAAATGTCATCTACGCTTCGCTCGCTACTTTAAGCGCAGCACATCAGAGCGAACCCTTAGTTTAGCACATGAATTGACATTTTTGTAGAGTTTTTTTGTATTGTTGTTGTTTACCGCAGTACACCCACGCGTGCACTTGCCTATGAACCAGGCACTCGTCAGGGTTAAAATCGGAGGTAAAACTGGTAGGGTTTAAGACACGAGGGGAAAAGCACTGAAGAGTTATAAAACACGGTCCACTAACTCACTTTGTATTTATGTGCCCCTCCCCCTCCCCGAATCGATATTTTATATTTCTGAGACAATACTGGCAGGCCACCTCCGTGAATCGAATGAAAATTCCCCGCATGCGACTGTCGTCAGCGATGCGTTCCGTATTTTAGGAACGCCCTCTTCTTAACACACTTTTGTTTCGTGCGCGGGGGATGAGGGGAGCTTGACAGAAAAATTTGGTGTGTGTTACGTAAAATCTGAACGTGTGTTGCTTTCGGAGGGGGGGGGGGGGACCGAAAGCCTACGTGGAGCTGCACATACATATAAGCAGGGTATGTTGGACACTATTGTCTCCCTCATCCTAGCCCTCTCGTTGGCCTTCACTGTTGCCTGGATTATTCTCCATTCTGCCCCCAAAAACTGATATACTGTCAAATTTCTGGTTTAGAAGCACCGGGAGGGCATGCAAAGCTGTGTTGGCCGTGCCCCTGTACTAAAAAGACAAGACACAGGACACGTTTTGTTGCAGAACAAGTAGGAACAAGAATTGAACAATTCGTCTTATTGTCCATTCAGAGACCAAAGGATAGTTGGGCTTCCGGCACGTTTAATGGAAATTGTGTTGGCCGTGCCCCTGTATTCAGTTAAGAAGACACCAGACGCGTTTCGTTGCGGAACAAGTAGGAACAACAATGGAACAATCGTTCTTATTGTTTATTCAATTCATAGACCGGAGTTAAGTAAGTCTTCTGGCGTATTTTTAAAAGAACTTGCGCCGGCCGTGCCTCTGTAATTGATAGATAGGACACAGGACGCGTTTCAGTGCGGAACAAGTAGGAACAACAATGGAACAGTCCTTCTACTGTTAATTCCATTTATGAACCAAAGTTTAGTAAGTCTCCTGGCGTATTTTAAAAATACTTGTGCTGGTCGTGCCCATGTATTTAATAGATAGGACACAAAACGCGTTTCGTTGCGAAACAAATAGTAACAACAATGGAACAATCTTTTGTACTGTCTAATCACTCAGAGACCGAAGTTTAGAAAGTCTTCTAGGGTATTCAAAAAAACCGTGTTGGCCGTGCCCTTGTACTATGGAGATAGATCACCGGACGCGATTCGTTGCGGAACAAGTAGGAACAACAATGGAACAATCTTTCTTACTGTGATCATATATGGACCGAAGTTAAGTAAGTCTCCTGGCGTATTTTAGAAATTTTTGTGCCGGCCGTGCCCATGTATTTAATAGATAGGACACAAAACGCGATTCTTTGCGGAACAAGTAGGAACAACAGTGGAACAATCTTTCTTACTGTCTATTCCATTTACGGACCGAAGTTTAGTAAGTCTCTTGGCGTATTTTAAAAATACTTGTGCTGGCCGTGCCCATGTATTTAATAGACAGGACACAAAACGCGTTTCGTTGCGGAACAAGTAGGAACAACAATGGGACAATCGTTCTTATTGTTTATTCAATTCATAGATCGGAGTTAAGTAAGTCTTCTGGCGTATTTTTAAAAGAACTTGCGCTGGCCGTGCCCCTGTAGTTAATGGATAGGACACAGGACGCGTTTCAGTGCGGAACAAGTAGGAACAACAATGGAACAATCTTTGTTAATGTCTATTTAATTCACAGATCGATTTTTCTTATTGTCTCCTCATTTGGAGACCAAAGTTTAGTAAGTCTTCTGGCATTTAAGGAAAAACGTTTATTGGCCGTGTCCCTGTATATCATATAAAACACAGGACGCGTTCCGCTGTGGAACAATAAGAAACAATAATGGAACAATTCATCTCAATGTCGGTCTATTCATAGACTAAAGGGTGGTAAGACTTCTGGCACATTAGAAGGAACGTGTGTTGGCCGTGCCTGTTTAATAAATACACCGGGTGTAGGACGTGTTTTGATGCGGAACCGTGACGACACAGCGGAACAACAACGGAACAATCAATTGTGACCAATACTTGATTTCCGTGATTTTATAGCTGGCTCCAGCGATCATCTTTGAACGGCCGTCTGCCCGCCGCGCCCGTGTTTTTGGGAAATCGTAAATAAATGCAGGCTTATGTCAAAAAGAAGCGGGAACAAAGGCAGAACAAATTTTTCCACAAACCATTGTGGCCTTTGACAAATATTTTGGTCATTTTTAATAAGATGGGAAATTTGCCTCGATGGCCTACCCGGGACCCCTCTTTTAGCCCATCATCTCTCATCAAATATTATGGAACAAATTGGAACAAATGTGGAACAATGTGGAACAAGGGGAGAACGTGTGAGAGTTGAATTTGGTGAACATCAGAAGATGTGGGTAGGCCATCGTCATGGCGGTTCGCCTCAACCCGGCCGTGGCCGGCCGCGCTGTCAGGCCGCGCCACGCCCACCTGCCACGCCCGCGGCCGGACGACACACATTCGGCCGCGCCAAACAGATGATACCCACAACACCAGCATCCAAACGTCGTAGAGGACCCCCAGGACTGGGCGCCGAGGGAGCGCTACCAACGCGGTAGTACACCACGGTGTTCCACTCTAGTAGCGCCAGCGAGGGACCATCCGACTCCGACTCCAAACCGCCTTTCAAGAAAGCCCGGCGCTGGGAGGAGGGTCTTCGGAACTGCCACCTCCCGCCCCCACCCCTTCAGACCCCGATCAACGTCCTCCGACCCATAGCACATATATCTAGTGTACCAAAGTGCAGTGAAAGTGAGCAAGTGCTAAGTGATGGAAGTGAAAGTGACTATTTCGACAGTGAAAGTCAAAAAGCGGCCCAAAATTATTCAAATTTCAACCCGTGCAACGGAAGTGAATTTTGTTTTCAGAAACGTTTAAGTATTGCTCAATGGAAACTATGCATATTAACAAAAGCAATGCGAAAGCTTTATCGGACTATGGATATAGAATATTTAAAACATTTGATTCTTCTTTTTCATCGCGCGTTACAAAATCCCACAACATATGTACCTCATTGGAGTTGTCATGAACAGAACGGTTACAGAAGCTTTCTTGAACATGTTGTTCGCGCTGGACACTATGAAGGGTTCTGGCAGTCAATGTCAGAAAAGAAATTCTTGGAGTTTATCAATGATTTTATAGAAATTCAGTACGGTGAAATGTAAATGTGAAATACGGTTCGTCCTAAATTGTGTTTTCCGTTTGCCAGTTGCTTCGTCTGGGAGGTGCAATGCTGCCCTATGGGAGGTGCGAATGCTGCCCTGTGGGGGCATTCTGCCCTTACGATCACAGGCAAACGTTGACTTTAAAAAAAATTGTAAATATGTTTTTTTCTTCACGCTCAGGTTTACGCGTCCATTTGTTGCTAGAATTTGTTCCTAGCCATCATGAAACAGTTATTCCTTGCATTTAATTTTTTTCCCTTTCTCCGTAGACTGTGTTCTACCGACTCATGAAATGATTTTGAGGACAAAATAATTTTTCTATCCGTAAAGATCGTATTTCTTAAGGCCCCTCATAACTTTAAGACACTCCAGTTAGCGATAATGCTTAGTTCTATAACTTATGTTAAACAAGGTTAGGATAGTGGGGGCCTGGGTAAGTAAGGCTCAGGTAGGTAAGGGTAGATTAGGACAGGCTGAGCGGCAGTGATCACGAAAAGGCAATGCAAGATACGTCCGGCTGCCAGAAAATGAGCGTAGCTGAGACCGTGCGGAAAGAGTAGGGCGTCCTACCGTCTGGCCCCACAGGGTCCTACTCGTCAGGTGACAGTCGCCGGCAGGCCAAGGTAGGCGGCGGATCTTTTTAAATGTTGTTTTTTGCCGCCTCCTGTCGCTTTTTAAAATTGGAAAGACTTAGAAATTCCGTTTTTTGACAAATCACACATTGCACAAGATATACAATATTTATTACATAAAATATTACTGTCAGGTACTGAGCGTTCAGTCTGCGTTAGTAAGAACACAAAATTCAAGAATTAATTGACTAAAAATGACTAATCATGTGGGTTTTTTTGGCTTATGAACAAAAGCCTTACAAATTTCATAATTTTCATGAACAAAGGTTACTTTATTGGCCCTATTTGGCTCAATACTCGACCTACGGGCATTAAGGACTATTCCACAAATATTGAAAGTGCGCTCGCACGACATGCTCGTTGCCTCCACACAGAGAGTCTTTCTTGCAAACACAGCGATGCGCGGGAACAACACTTGTCTTTCCCTCCACACGCTTCTGCATTTTCTTGTACATTTTGCAGGCAAACCTTGCAAAACACTTTATCGGCACAGACGTGCTTTCGCTTGCCCTCACGGTCCAGCACCAACTTGCCAAAATAGCTCCACGCGAAGCTAGACTTTGTGGGACCACCGTGTCCACGGAGTACCACCCTATGTCCTCCTTGATATCTTCCACAAAAGCAATCATGGCCAATAAATTCCTGACGTAGAACGAGCACGAAACAACGCAACGCCAGAGGGACGACGCGGCACGGCACAACTGGCAGCAGGCAGGCGGCGGGCGGCAGCCACCGGCTGAGCTGCCAGCCTGCACCGCGCCGACCAATCAGCAGTGCTCGCTCGTCAGGCCTTCCCTGCGACCAACAAATTCTTCCTTCGCACTGCGCCAGCGGTTAAAATAAGCAAATGTACTTTGAAAGTTGGAAAATTTTTTCGGCGCGCCGTCATTTCTCTCTCGGCGGCGGCGGCGTGTCGATTTTGGCCGGCGGCGGCGCGGCGTCGGCGCGGCGCCCAGGTCTACTGAATATGGCTTCGCTAGGTTCGACTACAAGGAAGAAAGCCAACGAAATATCGAGTAAGGAAAAAATGCAACATCTTCTCAAGACCCGTTAATTTCACGCCGTCATGGGCCATAGGTAAAAGAACAGGAATGAAACGGTCTCGCGAGCGAAATCGCAATGAATCCATCACAAATGGTTTTAATTTCATGATAAGAGAAATGCGAGGACAATAATATTAATTTTGCAGGCTCTGGCCAGTACATTGTAGTGGAGGCCGACGAGCACCGCGAGCCAAGTGTGCAAGAAGTCAGCGGACCTTGATTTTACCAGCTTTGTTTGTGCAAGCTAACATGTCCCTATCAAGAAAGATGACTCCGATTTAGTTTCTTTAAAAAAAAAACACGTTTATACTCCAATCGACAGCGCGAGCAAAGCGGGCGAGAACTCGAGGGATCGTATTGTTCATCACGATGAATCGCCTAAGAATGTACCTTTCAGTCTGAGCTCCTCTCCGACCACGCTAAGCTTGCACAGTGTATTATTATGTGCAATCTGCGAAATAACTAGTGAACCAAGTTTCACTGGCCCGCAGCGAAACCGTCGACCGCTTTCGATAATAGCTGAACTGCGGGATGTGCGTTAAAATGTTTAAGTACTCTGTTTTTAATTTTGCAGCGGATATAGTCTTCAGGAAGACTGTTTTGTGATTGCCGGGACGGCTTCGAGTGTCGTCCCCCACCCACCATCTCCCGGAATGCACTCATGGGCAGGCCGTCCTCCAGACTACTCTTCGGGTTCGCTGGGCGGTGGTCGATTGAGTAAGCCAGCGAGCGGTCGAATATATACATGACGGCTTCGCACTAGCTGCCTGGCCATCCACTCGCGAGCGAATGGAACTCTGGTCTCACATTTTTGAAAACGCTAAAAAATCACGTAGACAGTCTTGTGGGTAAACCAGTTCTGCACGTTTTGTGCCCCCCCCTCCTCCCCATTTTAACGCACAAAGGGAGCCCAGGGACCAGCCACTTTTTGGCTGACAATACGGCAATCCCTTCTGTCCAGGTAGCTTGAACCATTTAGAAAGCTTTAAGGCAAAAAAGAAAATGGCCATTACACAGCAGATATATCATTTTGTTATTCCAGAATCGTATTAATTTGAATTTCTTTTCCAGTGGCCATTAACATGCAAGAAAGGGTGTCTTTACCCAAATTTCAAATAATGAACATCCCTTGGGTTCACTGAAACCCGAAGGGTGAGGTTTATCGCGTAATTTGGGCGATGCAGGTGTGCGTCACCTGTTTAGGGCGATGGACTTTCCATCACTCTATAAGGGAAATGAGCCCCGCCCTAAAAGGGAAACGTCCCTCAAACATCGCCCTTCTAGGGCGAAAACTCAAGTGATATCACCCAATTGGGGTTATTATTTTGAACCTTGCTCTTAAAAAGTGTAGAAATTTGAGTCAAATTGCTCGCCCTTCGAAGGGTGAGGAACCTCACCCTACGATTTACAGTGTTGTGCCACGCCGCAGTGATGCCAAAGAGAGACAGAAGCCCCCAAATAATATTAGTGCTGTCCATACGTGCACTGTGGATTCCTGATGAAAATGACCTGGCACAAGTGACTGCCACTAGGACTAACAATTCTTTTCTATATGAGTCGTTATTTAGAATTTTGATCTGTAGAAAAAGTAAGTTACTAGCAGTGCACAATCCTACTGTTGCAGATGGCAAACTTCCATCTGCCACCGGAGTTAAAAGTACTTCTATCCACTCTGAACATCATATTACATAAATAAATGCTGATTTCCACTTTACCCTCCGTTTGTGTTTAAGATAAAACCAATCTTGCTTCTGAACACACAAGAAACTTTATTGCACTGGCAAAGATGAAGATTGTATTTTGTAAACTGGTTCATAATACTGTCCAGTGATTAAAGAACACTGGTTAAGTACTTTTGAAATCTACATGATGTTCTTATATTCCATTCATTCATTGGAGGAGGATCAAAAGACGCTACTATGGTTAGGTTAGCCCCACGAGAGGGGTGCCGTCGTTCGTACCTACGGCATTGACGCCGCTCACATACCACGTAACTAGCAGAACACTGACACGCATGAATCGGGTTGCTCTCCCTCCCCCTTCAAAAATTAACACAATTTAATATTTTACGTAATACGTAGACCAATCGGTTAGCTTAAGACCCTTTTCATCCGCGGTGCAAGTGCAAGGAAGAGGGGGGGAGGAGGGGAGGAATTGGCAAAATACACGGTAAAAGTCGGTGCTAGACCCCTTCCGTCCAGGCCACATTAAAGAGAATTTCAGACCAGCAGCTCCCCCCCCCCTCCCTCTTATCTACACGCCGACCCCGCCCCCACTCCAGCTGGAACTCCGTGGGTTTGAAATAAGAATTCGAACTCATGTGGTTGCAATGCAAAGCCCAATCTCATTCAGTTTTATATTATATTAGGGCCCAATCAAATATAACTTTCCTTACGTATCAGAAAACATAACAAATCGTCAACTACATAAAATTTTGAAGACATACAAACAGAAAAAAGTTAATGATCAATCAATAAAATCAAGGAAATGTTTCAAGCAGTATTGATGGGAAATATACTAAATTAAATTAAAACCACAATTGTTTTACTAGTTCCGTACCATTTGCAATATAGCAAAAAATTCTGCCAGACATTCAAGAGCTTCAACACACTGAATGCTTGTGCACTATTATTGTAAATACTTATGTACAGATATAAACCTTCATGGCTTACGCTTCCACAACGGCGGCCGTACTCTGACGCGAGCAAGTTCCCTTGCAAAGGGTTGCCTACCAACTAGGTGCTACGCGACAAGGTGACGCAGCCATCGCCCGCCTGACACTGGCTGCACTGGCCCCGCGGGGTTTGCCGCGCAGCACCCACGACCTCAGCACGCCCGCGACCCCGCCGCACACCTCTACCAGGAACACCATGAACGCGACCTCCACACCCCCGCCGAGCACGGTGAAGGCGGGCACGACGTTCTCCCAGCTCAGCCTCACCGGCCTCGGCTGCCCGCTCTCCGTGGTCTGCCTCGGGGGCTCCACGCTCCTCTCCAGGAGCCCCGCGGCCCGCAGGCGCGGTATGACCGTCCTGAGCGGCGCCTGCAGCGGGGAGCCCCTGGTAGTGACGAGGAACGACTTGATGCGCTCCGTTCCCGCTATGCGGAAGGTGGATACGCGCCGCTCGAACCCCCGCAGCAGCGTCGGCAGCCGCGTCGTGTCGGTGATGAGGGCGGCGTCACCCCTGTCGGCGACGCGCCGCATCCCCTCCAGCTCGGCCATGTCTTCGATGAGCGTGCTCCCGGTCGGCCAGCTTCTGTTGACCATGACTTGCAGCAGCTTGTTGAAAATAATGGTGAGATTGCTCTGCCTCAGCTCCCGCTCGCTCGTGATCTGTGTTGTAACGTCGGGCGCCGCGAGGGTGCTCCTCAGGTCGCACTGGTACGCGGCGGACAGCACAACGGCCGCCAGCAGCCAGACGCCGAGGACCCTTCTCGGGCGACCGGCGCGGACCGGAACAGTCTGCGCCCAGAGGGGAGAGATGGCCTGCAGAGTAGCATCGAGACAGGAGTTCCCCGCCGCGTGGAGCCAGAGGCCGAGCCCCGCTGCAGCCACCGCCCCCACCGTGGCGTACCACATAGTGGCCGTGAGGGGCTTCATCAGGCTGGACAGTCCCAGCTCGCCGCGAAGACGACGGCCAGCGGGCACGACCGCCACCAGACCTTCCATCTGCCAGGGGAACCCCACCAGCAGCCTCCAGAACGCCTTGTACGGGAAAATCAGCAGGTCTGTACCGCATCGAATCTGCGTCCCCCAGACCTCAAGCAACCCGGGACCGACTGCGACAAGCCTTTCGCTGAGCTTCCGGTACCGGCGGAGGGCGGACACAACGACGGCCGCCAGCCTCCGCTCTTCGTCGGATACCGTGCCGGTCACGATGATGACCTCCAGAACGTCGCTGCCTCGAGGGCCGGGCTCCCACGACACGCAGGCGCGGTACGGAGCCGGACCACCTCGCTGCCAGCCGGCCGCGGCGGACCAGCGGTCCAGCTCGGTGACGTTCGGGAGCGCGGAGTAGGAAAGGCCGATGGCGGCGAGGGCCGTGTTAAGCTGGCAACCCCCGTCCAGGCTGTACAGGCGAGTCGTGACTCCGGAGGTCACTGCGAGGCGCATTTCCATCTGACAGTTTTGCGTGGCCTTCGCACGTACTGCGGCAAAGTTTGCGAGCGCGTGCGCGCCTGTCGACAGCCACACTAGGTAGCGAACGTTAGGGGCGACGAGGAGCCTATTCGGGAGGTGGTTGACGTCCTCAACCGCTACAAAGATGAGGGCGTTGTGGCTTGATAGTAGGCTGCCAGTTATGAACGCACGCTGCGTTTCCTCAGCGTCCTGTTCAACGGTGACGGGCACGCCGACGACGGACAGCCCGCCCAGGAAGGCGTCGTTAACCCAGGCGGCGGAGGCCACGACCTCTATCCTGCCGAAGCTCTGCTCGCCTCCGAAGTACGCCGGAAGCAGAGAGAGCGCACACTGGGCCTCGGGGGACAGTGTGGGCGGCGGCAGCGGGATTGCCGTCCGGGGGGGCGAGTGACCGCAGCGGGCCGCCGGCAGGAGAAGCACCACCAACAGCCACATCCCGGCAGCTCCCAGATCTGGAACACCCGCGTTCTTCATCGTTCCTGTGTTGCGGATTCTCCATGGGCATCAATTCGCTCGCGATATGAGACAGCCTCATTTCCATAGTGGACGCCTATGGGATGAACGCCAAGTTGCATAGGACCAGGGCTCTGAACCAAGGGGGCAAACCGGCCTGATGGACCACAACGGGCCACTACAGCAGCAGAACTCACGCAATGGGCACTTTGGCCGACTTGGGTTGAGGAAAAGTGTATACTACAGCGTTCTTGCAACAAAAAAAAAACTCGATTGACTATGCTCGATACGAGAATGTACTCAAATTCGGGTTGGGAGCTCTCAGAATGCGTGTATTTGGGGCGATAATTTTGACAGGAACTGCCGAAAATTCAGAACTAGGGGCGCCAAGACAGGGGCGGAGGTGTATCGGCCGATACACCCCGGGAAAAGGTGAGGGAGGTTGGAGACAAGACTGCACTGTTAACAGAAATCGTTATTTTACGAAAAAGTTCATCACGATAAGTATCGTAAATTTACGAACGTAAGACGTAAAAATACGAAAAGTGTCGTAAAGTTACAAACCTGCGACGTGTAAACACGAAAAATGTTGTATATTTTCGACAGCTATCGTAAAATTACGAAGCTTTTCTCGTAATTACAGAGTGTAGCGCGAAGATTTAATTGATTATATTCCGCTTAACGAACTTTTTCGTTAATTTACGACAAAAGTTCGGTTAATTTTTCAACACGAAATGTTCGTGATATTACGAGTTTTTCTAGGCTGTCAAAATTACGAACGTTTTCGTAAAAAAAATTATGTTTTCTGATCTTTCACTATAGATGTCCCCTTTTCGACTGTCGTGAGCAATAGAGCAGTAAGAATGCGAACGTATACAGAGCTGTGCATGAAAAATTTACGACCCATCTCGTAATTTTACGGCCCAATTCGTAATTTTTTCGTAATTTTACGACTTTTTTCGTTATTTCACGGGAAGTTCGTGTTGAAAATTTAACAGAACATTTGTCGTAAAATTACGATAAATTTTTTAACAGTGTGTCCGGGTGAACGCCGAGCGTTCATGGAGAGGCTCGTTCTTTGTGAACATCTACCTTACATGAATTTCAGTCGGAATTTGCTGGAGTTTTCTAATTGTATCCCACATAGAAGCAAAAAGAACGAGTTCTTTCTGCACATCTACCTTACATGAATTTCTGTCGGAATTTGCTGGAGTTTTCTAATTGTATCCCACATAGAAGCAAAAAGAACGAGTTCTTTCTGCACATCTACCTTACATGAATTTCTGTCGGAATTTGCTGGAGTTTTCTAATTGTATCCCACATAGAAGCAAAAAGAACGAGTTTTGCGCTGGCCCTGTCTGTTTCCACTTTCATCTCGAAATCCATAACATAGGAGTGTTCTGATGATGCTGTTTTTATTGGCCTGCGATTTAACAGCGCGATTTTTTGGGAAAAAAAAACGAAAAATTAAATTACTCATTTTCTGAGATTGAAGATGGCCCTAGAGCAGGCGGGGAAGAAATACCGGTCGCGGTCGACAATCGACTCTGCCGTGGTGCCTGTAATTAAGATGCCCAGGACTTGATCAAACGTCTAAATGTAAAAAAACATTTTTCCCTCTTGCTACTTATGCGTTCTCATGCCATAGATCAGTGATGCTTATGTTCACGGTAGCTCTGCTTCATTTAATTTGGTTGTGAAGGATTAGTACTCTGAAATTATTTTGGGCTACATGGGTTTTGTTGCGAATTGTTCAAGCAATTTTTATTAGTGATTTAAGTTTCCTGTGCTCAGTTTAAAACAATTATAAATTGCAAATAAATCAACTTGCCTGAACCCAACCGAAACAATTTTTCTTAATCTGTGTAAATTGTCAACAATCGACTCTGCCGTGGTGCCGCTCAGAGTAAATTGTTTGACAAAAGAGGATACGCGCTCCGCGACAGCGGCTACGTCCCGATGATATGTTGGGAAAATTTTGAAAATATATATTGCCATTACATTTATGTTTGTATTGCTTGGCATCAATGATATCATCAAATATTTCTATTTTATTCTGGAAAATTAGAACTTGGATGATATAAAGATCAAAGGACGAGTCCATCCTACATTGCCAGGGCGTTATCGGTAGCAGTCTTTATTTTCATGTTATTTCGCACACTTAGTAAAACTTAGCCGCTCCGTTCGCAAACGAAACGTCCGAAAAATGTCTAATGCACCTCGCAGCCGACGGGATGTTTCTTAAATCTCAATCAGACAACTTTCAGCAGAATGTCCGACTCTCCTGTCAGAAGCCATACGTTGGTAGGACAAATTGCAATACTATAAACTAGAGGGCGGCCAGGTGTCGTGCGGCTCCTAGACACTTTTTAGAGACTTCAGAGATTTTATTTATCCATTTTCGTCCGCCGTTCGTCTGGCAAATATCTGAGGAAAGCAATTCTCTTCTCTGGCGGGCGAGAACGTGTGCGGTGTTAGACATTTCTCAGACAGTCTGCTACCCGAGAAAAATAAGAGACGCACCCGGGCTCGAACTCAGACCACCGAGTCAGAGGTCTGACTCGGAGCGTGCTCGGCCAAGACGTACACCAACCATCGGTAATAGGGGACGCCTGCCTACGCTAGCCGAGTCTCGCTGCGTGTGTGTCTTTTAGCGGAGCACGCTGTGTGTATTGTTGACTGGGCCCAGCGGCTCGTCACAAGTCAACCGCTCTGCAATCTACGGTCTCTAAATTCCATGAAAACGATAAACTTGAACTATACAAAGCGGTAATTTATGTCATTTTCAAAACTACATCGACATGCGATCAAAACGCCACGTAAACGATTTTCTTACGTAACGCGGATTTCGAGTTGAAAGGGGGTCTTAACATTCAAGGCCAGCGCAATACTCGTTCGTTTTTGCTTCTACGTCATCGTAGTACGGCGAAGCAAAGAACGAGTGAAAACGGAGGTAAGGTATTATATCTTGAGATTACTGATTATTTTCGGGGTAAAACTTTCGGATAAAATGCACACCATTACTGTGAGAACTTTTTACTGTGGTCTACAGAACAAGGCAACCGGAAAACATACAACAAAAGAAAGGCGGATCGGGGGGGATGCCAGGGGGCGCCACCAGGGGGTGCCAACTTAAGGTTACAACACTCTCCCCTCACAGAGAATAAAGAAATTGTTACAATTTTTCTTTTTCTTAACCTAAGTACAAAAATAAAAAAACAATGAGAACGCGTCGCTTAACGGTACCAAGAATCCCGTCAGAGGCTCACAATGGTTACGATGAGAAGAAAGAAAAAAAATATATATATAAATATATATAGACATAAAGTACAATGAACACATAATAATAGGGGTAATTTCACAGACAGGGTATGGCATAATTGGGAATTACAATGACCATGCATTTGGCCAACGCTCAGGTGGGTTCCCAAAGTTGGGACGGGTGGACCGTCGAACAGGTGCTGGGGCTTGTGGGTCCTGCACTCTGCCTTGGGGCTCCAGTTGAAGTCTCTCCTGCACCGGGTTCAAAGGTGGTGGCATCACAGGCTGGTCGAATCTGATCGGGTCCCGATTTTCTGGGGGGCGAACAGGCTGTTGCCTGGGCATTGCAGGTGGAATTGTCACGACTGGCGAAGGGGGAGGTGATTGATCCCGTTGAGCATGAGAGTCGCAACACTCATGATTTAAAAAACTCCGCCCAAGTTGGTTAACGGAACAGAGAACAATCTTTCCATCAATATTCACTTCATACGTGTGAGTCCCTAAAGCCTTAACTATAGATCCTTTGGTACACACTTTGCTGTCTTTCTTTTGCTTAACTATAACATTTTCACCTGGGGTAAAAACTTTGGTCTTTGGTATATAAGCATTTGGGTTGCTAACAGTAGCAGGCTTAAGACTAGTTAACAAAGATCGGGGAGTGTGCTGAAACATCATCTGAGCAGGACTTAACTTGGTAGTAGTACAGGGGGTATTTCGGTTTGCAAACAGAAAATTGGACAACCTGTGACTAATGGACATATGATTGGGTGCCATTAATAACTTACGCAATGCTCTCTTTGCCTCTTTCACCCATGATTCTGCCAAACCATTTGATTCTGGGTGGTACGGTGGGGAATGAGTGAGCACTATATTATTCTGAATACAGAAATCCATAAATGTAAAAGACTGAAATGGAGGCCCATTGTCTGTTACAATCTCCACTGGCAAACCAAAAATAGCAAAAATGCCACGTAGTTTCTCTATAACATCAGCAGCCGTAGTTGTAGTCATGTGCCACACATCCAACCATTTGGAATGACTGTCTATTAAAAGTAAGTATTCTTATCAAAATAGAAGAAATCTAGATGGATTCTTACAAAATTTGACTTAGTATTGGTCCATTTTCCAGTTACATTACAGGTATTTCTAAAGTTGACAAGTGCACAAGGTTCACACACACGAACATAGTTTTCAATTTGTTTGTCAATCCCTGGCCAGAAAATATGATATTGTGCTTTCATTTTCATTCTAGTGATTCCTGGGTGCCCTTCATGCAAAATTTCCAGTACTCTATGTTGTAAGCTTGCTGGAATACAAATCCTATCCCCAAATAATAGGCAATCATTTTGCAAAGACAGAGCAAATCTAATATCAAAGTAAGATTTGAGACCTTTATCATTTAGGACTTCAGGCCACCCATCCAGCACATATTTGCATACTTTAGACAAAACAGGATCTTTAAGAGTTGCATCACCAATAATATCAGAGTTTAATGGGAATGCTGGCACTTCCAAAACTGAACAAATGCTCTGATGCACCTGCTTATTATTAGGCATTCTGGACAAAGTATCAGCCAATACCATTTCTGGGCTCTTTGATTTTGCATACTCAATTGAATAGGAATAAGCACTTAAAATAACTGCCCATCGTTGGACTCTGGCAGCTGCAATTAGTGGTAGATCTTTGATTGGACTGAACATTGACTTAATTGGTACATTGTCCGTCACTATAACAAAATCTCGTCCCATGAGATATTTATGGAACTTTTTAAGACCAAAAATTATTGCTAAAGCCTCCCTTTCTAATTGAGAGTACTTCTGTTGGGTGGGTGACAAGGTAGCTGACTTACAACATATGGGATACAATTTTCCACTTACTCTATGATTCAACACCGCTCCTATGCCATATGGACTGGCATCTGTTGTTAATACAATTTCTTTGGTTGGGTCAAAATGTACCAAACGAGAGTTTTTAACTAAAAGTTCCTTACTCTGTTTGAACACTCTATCACACTCTTCGGTCCAGTTGTAAAATACATCAGCCTCCAAAAGTTTGTTTAGGGGTCTGAAAAATGTACTACGATTTGGTACATAATCACAGAAAAAATTGTACAAACCAAAGTAAGATCTTAATTCTGTCTGATTTGTAGGGGCTGGACGCTCCATTATCTCCTCTAACAATTTAGGAGAGGGCTTAGTGCCCAAAGCATCAATGACACGCCCTAAAAAGTGCAAAGATTTCTGAAAAAAATGACATTTGGCAATGTTTATCCTAATGTTATATTTCTCAAATCTTTGGAACAAACTTTCTAATCTCTGCAACAGTTCTTGTCTATTTCTCCCTTTTACCAAAATATTGTCAATATAGGCAACAACTCCATCAATACCTGCCATAATTTGATCTATTACACTTTGGAATATGGCAGGAGAACCTACAAAACCAAAAGGTAAACGAGTTGGCATCATTAATCCTAGACAAGTATTAGCCGTGAGCAAGGGTCGACTCTGCTCAGCAACTGCTAACTGTTGAAATGCTTCCATTAAATCGATTTCACAATATTCATCACCACCCTGCAGATTGGCATAAATAGAATCGGGAGTTGGGATCGGGTAATGATCAACCATGACATGAGGGTTTAAAGTCCTCTTATAATCAGTAATTAATCTTAGTGACCCATTTGGTTTTACTATAGGCCATACAGGTGAAGCATAAGGGGCTTGGGTGGTTGGAATCCAGCGCCCTTCCTGGACTTGTTTTCTTAATACATGAGTAACTTTATTTTGGGTTGCATAAGGCAGACTGTATGCAGCATGATAGACTGGAATGCTATTAGGTTTTAAAACTACATTTGCCTCAAAGCCTATGATAGGGTGAGTTAGATCCCCACTAAAAACCCGAGGAAATTTTGTTTTCATTTCCTCAATTTCAGGGGGTAGAATTGGAGAGGACTTGGATTCAAACTCAACATTGACATGATGGATATTTGTATCAATATCAAAACATGCATGTTGTGCCCACAGAGATCTCCAATTGGGGATCATAACATCTAGCCACTCTCGACCTAACAAGGGGATAAAGTCATACTCTGTAATAATTATTACCAGTTTCACTTTATGAAATTTTCCCTTGGCATCAGGGACGGAGACACCTATGTCACCCACAACATTTAAGGGTGTCCCTGTAATGCCCTTAAGGCCAGAGTAACAATAATTGATCTTGGCTGGAGGAAAATAATGTTTCATATCTCTCAAAGACATAATTGACCGTGCTGCCCCATTATCTAATTCCATTCTTAATTTTGTCTGGTCCACTTGAACTTTCACAAACAATGGTGGAGATGACATACCAGACACTGCAAACACGTTAGGACAGTCATTGTTCTGAAAATCCTCCAGATGTTTCCATCTGTCAATTTGTTCATTGAGAAATCTGATGTCTTCATCTGGGAGTAGAGTTGGGGGTGAAGTAGTAGTTTGGGCCCTCTTCCCTTTTCTGGTTCTGCGTCGAGATTGTAAACAAACACTGTTCACAATGTTGTGAATAAGAAGGTCTCCAAATACACAGGTATTTAGGTCTTCTCGAACCACCACAGAGCCATAAATATTGTCTCGGAATACTACTGGCTCTAATGAAGGAAAGTCACTATTTGCACTCACTGTACCACTGTCCACATCTTTAGCACCACACAGGTTAAATACTGTTTCCATTTCCACACAGGCTGCACTCTTTTCACTCTCGATGTCAAGACACATTTGTTTTGCAATTTCTTCCTGCACACACAGAGAACTTACTGCTGCATCGTCAACATTGTACTCTGTCACACTAGCAATGTGAACATGGTTCTCAAAATTTTCGAATTCAGTCTCTTCGTAATACTGTTCATTGTGATGATGATGACACTGTCTGCCGGTTGCACCTTCACCGTCAGGATTGCTTGCATCGCCTTCATTGTCTGCTTTAACCTCACTTTGTTGTTGCTCTTGCGCACAAAAGTCACAGCACTGAAACTCTGAAATATGATGAATGTTTTTCATATAGTGCCACTTGGCAATGTGTCCCTCCTTACCACACAGCCGACAAATGTAGGAAATCATTCTGCAGTCGTGCGGCGAATGATTGGTTCCAGTACATCGCCAGCAAAACTTGGGCTTCCGACGGCTGTTGTCATTGCTGTGGCCCTGGCCCCTGGATGGGCGAAAGCTGCCCCTGTGCTGCGAGCCTCCCCTGGGCTGGGACTGGGCGTTTGGGCCTGTCTGTCGTGGGTGTGGCTGCGTGTTGTGCCTAGAACAGGTGCACGTACATGGTTTATTCGGCGGCAATCTCTGGTCTCTGGGATGATTTGAATGGGATGCATGGGAATTTGAAACGTGGTATACCTGTTGAGGGTTGCACTGCTCCCTGAGGAATTTAGCTTGCGCTTGGACTGTTTCCAGCTTCAGTCCCTCCCTACACGCTTGGGCAAATTCCAACTCGGGGTCGGATATCATCCTGGTCTGTAATTCTTCGTTGATGGTGCCCGTCATCAACCGTTCCCTCAGCCTGTCTTCTAGTAATTCTTTGAAATCGCACTTGCTTGCAATCTCTTTGATAGCATCAATGTAGTCTTTGAGGGATTCGTCCGCTCTTTGGTATCTCTGGTTGAACTTAACTACCTCTACTGTTACTAGAACTTGTTCTGGTTTATGCACTTCTAGCAATTTGTCCCTTAAAGCGTTCAAGGATTTAGTCGTTGGTGAATCCGGCTTGCATGCTTTCACAATCGCGGAGAAGTCCGCAGGCCTCAGCGAAGACAGGAACAAGTTCCTCTTCAGGTCGTTCAGCTGGGCCTGGGTGAAATCTTCTGCTACGATGTAGTTGTTCAAAACACAGTACAAATCGAGGCGTAGTAGAAATTCTTCGACCGACTCAGCCTTCGGGTCGAATTTATCCAAACTTGGGGCCATGCTGCCCGGCACGCTTCCTTAACCCTTCTAGTCACACCGGCCCTTCGCTCACACAGACGCTTTTGCATTCGACTCCACACAGGACTTTTTCACTTCTTCTTACTTGAGTTCGTTACTATCTCATCCTCGTCGCCAATATTATATCTTGAGATTACTGATTATTTTCGGGGTAAAACTTTCGGATAAAATGCAC
Source organism: Megalurothrips usitatus (assembly GCA_026979955.1). Lineage (NCBI taxonomy): Eukaryota > Metazoa > Arthropoda > Insecta > Thysanoptera > Thripidae > Megalurothrips > Megalurothrips usitatus. The sequence goes on along the minus strand of CM049598.1, from coordinate 13,060,278 downwards.
ACCATTACTGTGAGAACTTTTTACTGTGGTCTACAGAACAAGGCAACCGGAAAACATACAACAAAAGAAAGGCGGATCGGGGGGGATGCCAGGGGGCGCCACCAGGGGGTGCCAACTTAAGGTTACAACATAAGGGAAAGGGATAGACGCAACTGAGGGGTGTAGCCGAAATTCAGGTAGCCAAGTCTCGACGGTGAGACGGATTAATTTAATGCCTAACTGAAAATGCGTTTTAGAAGTTGCCAGACACGGATTGAAAGTACTGAACTGGGTTCACATTTTGTGGAGTACATCCCGTAAGGCACATGGGTTCGCCAGAGACTTCGGCTTGCGAGGTCCCATTAATGTTTTAAGCCCATCGCGGTTTATCCTGGGCTAAAATTACCATGGTGATAAAGAACCATGACTGCCCATCCTATAACCTTCTTTGGTCACTGGACAATGCAACAATTAATAACGCAGTAATTTTTTTTGTTTTAAACGTTCGAGTCGCAAAGAATAAGGCGTATCTAATTGCCATTCAAATAAAAACACGAATTGTTTATGTACCACTAATGATACCAGGAATTTCGCAAATGAAGTTATTTTTAAGCCTTCAAAATATAACGCCTCGTCGCTGAAAATGTTTTATTCTACGTGAACTTTGTTGGTCCCCATTACAAATCTCACAACCCCAAAACGTGACAAAAAAAATCAGGTCAAAAATAATCGTTTATGCCATGTTTAAGTATTCACAAGATCCCTGGGCAAAGACAAAAGCTTTCAGAAGAGAAAAACTTCCATCTGTCGTGGCCGTAGCCACTACCACGGTAATTATAGCCTATGCGCACCATGCGTCATGGGAATCATCATAGGTTTCCCGTACGCGGTTTTTACGCCCGAGCGATTGGCAGCCATACCAGTACCAGTTAATTTTAGCCGAACAAAGAACGAAGGTGCCCAGGTCGGACAGTTGTTAGCTACTGACAAACAACCCGCGTCACACATCCTCGGGCACTGATGTGGTCGCGGAGAGTGCGTCATGCGTACTGGAGACCGTTGGGGAGGTGCGCCAAGCATCGAGCGGTCAACGACAACTAAGTCGTGGGCGTGGACCTTCCGCTTTCTGGCCAATTTCGGGTCCGCCACAGTACACAGATAGGACGTCACACGCACGTCGCTATGATTTCCTCCTCCCCCCCCCCCCCACACGCGCGCGGATCGTTTTCCTGCTCTGTTCGACCGAAAGGCATGAGGTCTCAGCCAACCCCCGAGCCCTAACAGCACTTGGATTATAGGCAACAAGCTGATCGAAAGTTAAATCAGCGTGACGTAGTGAAATGGTAGTGCGACCCTACGTGGGTGCACGTATTAGGCAGGTAGGCGGGCGGCTACGATCTACGGAAGGAAGGCCCATTCCTGCCTGGCGTACACCTGCTCTACCTTGCCCAGACGGCGGCTGTCAAATATCAGACCCCTTGTGAAAATTATTAAATAAACAATTAAGCTCCCAAGGATCAGACCGAGAGCGAAAAGCACAAACAAGCCACGAGTGCCCTGCCCATTAACAATAGCGGCCAGAGCACCCTTACGACTCATGGTAATTTGAGTGCAGGTACATACACTTTTGTTGAATCGCACGGTACTCTTCTTCATACATGAAATTTAAATTCGGGTTCGAAGCACCGTTACCAGGAAAGGAAATGTGCGGGCCTTAAAACAATATCTTTGATTTGTTGCAGTGGCCTATTCATGCGGTGATGCCGCTAATGTTTGGCCAAACCACTTTGCTGAGCCAGTCGTTCGGTTCTCATGTTACATGTTTCCAATCTCAAGGCTTGAGACCATCTCAAATATGAGGCAAGCATCTACTTAATTATTGTTTATATATTCTACCATACATCTAATTGTTTTCATTCAAAATTCTGTTCAGGTGAAGAAGACAAGCTTTGAACACATTGCTGTACCTGAGTGTAAATTTATGCTGGTATCGAGTTGTGTTGAACCAGGTCAGTAGTTCATTTTTTGCAATTAACATTCTTTTGCTGTGGAGGCGATGTGCGACTGTAATCGGGGGGTCCCTTACTGAAGACAATCCGTGCACACGCCTCGACACAATATTTGACAATCCACACAATCCGTGACATTCTACAATCCCTGTAAATGACTGAAATCTCCTAAAAAGGATCTTTTTGCTAGCACGCTCCCCTAGAAGGTAGGTCAGGTTTCTAAAAAAAAGGTCATCTCCGAGAAACCAGGACACTTCAGGGGACAATTTGTCGACACAACCCTTACGATATTGATCCACAATCCGGAACAACCCAAGACAATCCACACATTCTAACAATCCTATGTACACTTTTTCTGGGAGTGAGGGACTCCTCGGCTGTAACACACCTACATCAATTTTTGATTGGTTTGTAATATGTTTGACATCAACATGCTTTTCTACCCAAACTATTTTCTATTCCTCGTTTCAGAACACATCGATGTTGACTCATTGAAAGAGGCATGCCATTTGCTCTCAGATGTTTGAGTCCGAAATCTTTATCGTCAAGCACCTAATGTTATGTAAGTTGCCACTATACTTAACGCGAATGTGGAAATGCTTTCACATGACTATGTGAACTGAAACGTTCGATGTATCATTATGCTCTTCCTTCTTCCAGACATTCCAACCGTTGCTAACATCAGTCGGCAATCAACATCCAGTACGAAAGTTCATGATATGTATATAGTGCCAGTGCCTCATGGATATCGTAGACCGTTCTTGTCCACCCCTGTTTCCATTGCTTTCTCGACGAAGTGCTCTCCCACAGTCTCCAACAGTTTATTTTGTGTCTGTTGATCCCATTCTCATTCATTCGGGAAAGTACTGTTCTACTTATTCAATTTATAGAATATAAATTATTGATGTAGCTTTGAAAACTTTGCCTTCATGTACCAACTCTCAATTTAGCTCATCCACCAGTTGTCTCGTACACCTTTCCCTCATGTGGTTTAGATGCCTTTCGGTATTATTTTGGCGATGTCAATTTCTATGATTTGTATGCCTGTAATTAAGATGCCCAGGACTTGATCAAACGTCTAAATGTGAAAAAAAAATTTCGCTCTTGCTACTTATGCGTTCTCATGCCATAGATCAGTGATGCTTATGCTCACGATAGCTCTGCTTCATTTAATTTGGTTGTGAAGGTTTAGTACTCTGAAATTATTTTGGGCTACATGGGTTTTGTTGCGAATTGTTCAAGCAATTTTTATTAATGATTTAATTTTCCTGTGCTCAGTTTAAAACAATTATAAATTGCAAATAAATCAGCTTGCCTGAACCCAACAAAAACAATTTTTCTTAATCTGTGTAAATTGCCCTTTCTTTCAATAAGGTAACATTTCATAACTTTATACGCTGTAATAAACGCTTAAAATACTCAAAAGACTCGAAATCATAATTTTCAATTATCTTCATTATGTCGCCTGGAAATCACTGGCAATCGGTAATCATGGTACACCGCAGGGCAAAGTGATTACCCCTTGGTTTTTCGGTCCGAGGGCTCGCTCCTTAGGTTTTAGATGCATTTAGATAAGAATGTTGATGTGCTGCCCAATCGTCTGCCGCTCGGCACCGCACATGTACAAGGCGTGGCGTGACGTGAGCCCGGTGTGCATGTGTCGTTGCGGACTGCCCCAGCGGCCACTGCGTCTGGCTCAGGTTCCGAGCAGTTCAGTGACGAGCAGGATTGTGCCGGTGAGTGCCGGGGCAGCGGGTAATGCAACGGTGTAATGACTCGTGAAGCGATGCTGGCCGGACCTTTGCTTTTCCATTAACTCAAATCCCAGTGTATTCCTACTGCGTTTCTTCCTAAAATTGAAATGTCGGGCTTACGTGAAGTGTACTGAAACACACCACATCCGTATTAACTATCTGCGTGAAATGTTTCGGCCTTCGTGTTTGAAACTAACACCCTGTATAAAATGGACGAGTTTGACAAAATCGCTGACTTTGCCCCATTCTTTTAAAGCGCATGCGCATTTCCCAGCGTCGCCGAATAGCCCAGTCTTCAAAATAAGGCAGATACTACACTGTTAAGAAAAAAGTTAGGGAAATCACGAAGGATCAGTTAGTAATTTAATTTTCGACAGTCCTTCGTGAATTTCCAGAGAACCTTCAGGAATTCGCTGAAAAAAATCACTAGTTACAGGGAGTATGCGTTAATTTGAGTGATGATATTGTGGCTATTGAGGAAGACAATGTGTCTTCTACTAAATGTGCCTAAGAATTTTGCTCTCAGAAGAGCGAATCTCAATATGTTGAACGTTGGGAAAAAACGAAAGATCAGTTGGTAAAAAAGTTTCCGGAGGACTTCAGGAATTCCCAATATATTTTTAACAGCGTAAAACTCTGCGTTGTGTGGTTTAGACATGATAAGCAAAGGCGTTGAACATATTTCGACACGTGTTCCGGCGGCCAGCATCGGTTCACACGATCCGTACTGTGTTGCCAGCCCCTGGGGCAGCCCGGGCCCCGGGCCCCGGGGACACAGCGCCCCTCGGCAGGCAGCACCGACCCGCCCCCTTACACAGCCCCCACCGTCCTGCTGGCCCCGGGGAGCGCCCTCACGGCGGCCGTCCGGAACCGTCGGAGGCATGAGGGCGTCGAGTTCCTGCTGTGCACCCCCATCGGCACCGACTGCGCCAAGCTCTGGGTGCGCGGCCTGGAGCGAACGCTGCGCCACGGGGAGAACTAGGGCAGCACCAAGGAGGGCCGCAACAGCTCATGCGCCGAGCCAGTCCCGGGGCGCGCTCGGCACCTACTGCGTACGTACGGCCGCGTGCAAATGGGCAGATCCGTGGAGAACGAAACACACGGGGTGGCCCACGCATCTGACTTTCGGTTTTCGACGTTGGCCTTGTGGGCTGCGGAAATGGGGAAACAAGGGCACCACACCACGGCCACTGCTCTCAAGACCTTGCACCTCGTCCTCGAGAGCCACTTTCTACCCTGTTGCGAAAGAATACCTGTCTCGCGACAAGGGACCCCGTTATCGAGCGCCACATGGAATACCCACTATAACTCGAGAACCAAGTTACAGTGCAATTCTCATGAAGACGACGCAGCAAAAATGTTCGTAAAACGTGCCACGGAACACATGCGTTAACACTTCTAGGCACGCACTGTCATTTTGTTTTTTAGGTTGACAAAAAAAAATCATTGATGTAATCACAAGGTAGGCGTACGCCATACCGCGTGGTGGCGTAACAGGCTTCGCTCATCGCGAATCACTCTTCCGCCACTCCACGCCTAGCGCACGCCCACCTTGGCCTGCCGGCGGCTGCCACGTGCCGAGTGGGATCCTGCGGGGCCAGACGGTAGGACGCCCTGCGGGAGTCACTCTCTCCGCACGGCCGCAACCACGTTCATGTTCTGCCTTCCGAACGTATCTTACATCAGCCTTTTTGGCTTAGCGATAGCGAAGCCCTGGACCGACTGGCTCAAAAATGTTTTGTATGTCTGTTTGTTTGTCCGCGCGATTTCTCGAGAACGGTTAGACGTAGAAGGCTCAAATTTGGACCATATCTTTCTTGCATCATACCAGAGTCAACCTCCCCTCAGGGGCACCGCAGCTCAAACGGTTTCTTAGATAATTTTCACATGTGGTCCAAAATTATAAATCCGCCGGTTGGGTAAAGTCAGTATGCGCCATGCGCCTGTCGTGGAGGGGTGGATCAGTGACTCGAGTGGATCACCCTCGGTTAGGTTAGTGGGGGCCGGGGTAGGTAAGGTTCAGGCAGGTAAGGGCAGATTAGGGTTGGTTGAGCGGCATTAATAACGAAAGGATGATGCATGATACGTTTGGAAGCCAGAAAATGAGCGTGGTTCCGACCGTGCGGAGAGTGTGACGCCCGCAGGGCGTCCTACTGACTGATTGGCCCCGCAGGGTCGTAGTGGTCAGGTGACAACCGCCGGCAGGCCAAGGTAGGCGTGCGCCAGGCGTGGAGTGGCGGAACAGTGATTCCCGAAGAGCGAAGCCTGTTACGCCACCGCGTCGTGGGGGTAGGGTAGGGTAGGTTAGGACTGATTGAGCGGCATTGATGAGACAAGGTAGGCGTACGCTAGACCGCGTCGTGGCGTAACAGGCTTCGCTCATAGCGAATCACTGTTCCACCACTCCACGCCTGGCGCACGCCTACCTTGGCCTGCCGGCGGCTGCCACTTGACGAGTAGGACCCTGCGGGCGTCACTCTCTCCGCACGGTCGCAACCACGCCCATGTTCTCGCTTCCGAACGTATCTTACGTCAGCCTTTTTTTATGACTGCCGCTCAACCAGTCCTAACCTATCCTTACCTGCCCGAGCCTAGCCTACCCAGGCCCCTACTAACCGAACCGAGCGTAACCAACTCGCGTCACTGATCCGCCCCTTCACGACAGGCGCATGGCGCATACTGACTTTACCCAACCGGCGGATTTATAATTTTGGTCCACATGTGAAAATTATTTAAGAGACCGCTTGGGCTGCGGTGCCCCTGAGGGGAGGTTGACTCTGGTATGATGCAAGAAAGATGTGGTCCAAATTTGAGCTTTCTACGTCTAACCGTTCTCGAGAAATCGCGCGGACAAACAGACAGACAGACAAAACATTTTTGACCCAGTCGGTCCAGGGCTTCGCTATCTCTCAGCCAACCATTAGAGATGGCTCTTCGCACGAAGGAAAATATTGTCAAATATGCTTCCCAAGCCTCAGAATCATCCCCTCGAAAAGGTGTCCAGGGGCCGACAGTGCCATTAAAGATCATAAGGAAAAAGAAAAATTAAATTATATCTGATTTTTACCTTCAGCAAATGCATGGCCTGGAAAAAGTCGACAAACAGGTGTTTACTTTCGAAATCCGGGCCATCGATCCCATTGAGCAGGCGGCGGACCAACTTCTCGCGGTAGTAGTGCTTGAGGTTCCTGATAACTGCCTGGTCCGTGGGCTAAAGATGTGATACGTTATTCGGTAGGAATTCCAGGCGCACATTTGTAAGGGCGTCTTCGGGAGGGTGTGTGGTGCAGTTGTCTACGAACGTTATAACTTTCCTCTTTGCAGCTCTCATTCGTCCGTCCACTTGCTTCAGCCATTTCGTAAACTCTTCCCCAGTCATCCACGTCGTGGGGTTGTGGGCGTATTGGCAGGGCAGGGAGCGTACATTTTTGAAACAGCGAGGCCTTCCGCTTGGGCTGCGGTGCCCCTGAGGGGAGGTTGACTCTGGTATGATGCAAGAAAGATGTGGTCCAAATTTGAGCTTTCTACGTCTAACCGTTCTCGAGAAATCGCGCGGACAAACAGACAGACAGACAAAACATTTTTGACCCAGTCGGTCCAGGGCTTCGCTATCTCTCAGCCAACCATTAGAGATGGCTCTTCGCACGAAGGAAAATATTGTCAAATATGCTTCCCAAGCCTCAGAATTATCCCCTCGAAAAGGTGTCCAGGGGCCGACAGTGCTATTAAAGATCATAAGGAAAAAGAAAAATTAAATTATATCTGATTTTTACCTTCAGAAAATGCATGGCCTGGTAAAAGTCGACAAACAGGTGTTTACTTTCGAAATCCGGGCCATCGATCCCATTGAGCAGGCGGCGGACCAACTTCTCGCGGTAGTAGTGCTTGAGGTTCCTGATAACTGCCTGGTCCGTGGGCTAAAGATGTGATACGTTATTCGGTAGGAATTCCAGGCGCACATTTGTAAGGGCGTCTTCGGGAGGGTGTGTGGTGCAGTTGTCTACGAACGGTATAACTTTCCTCTTTGCAGCTCTCATTCGTCCGTCCACTTGCTTCAGCCATTTCGTAAACTCTTCCCCAGTCATCCACGTCGTGGGGTTGTGGGCGTATTGGCAGGGCAGGGAGCGTACATTTTTGAAACAGCGAGGCCTTCCGCTTGGGCTGCGGTGCCCCTGAGGGGAGGTTGACTCTGGTATGATGCAAGAAAGATGTGGTCCAAATTTGAGCTTTCTACGTCTAACATTTCTCGAGAAATCGCGCGGACAAACAGACAGACAAAACATTTTTGACCCAGTCGGCCCAGGGCTTCGCTATCGCTCAGCCAACCAGAAGAGATGGCTCTTCGCACGAAGGAAAATATTGTCAAATATGCTTCCCAAGCCTCAGAATTATCCCCTCGAAAAGGTGTCCAGGGGCCGACAGTGCTATTAAAGATCATAAGGAAAAAGAAAAATTAAATTATATCTGATTTTTACCTTCAGAAAATGCATGGCCTGGAAAAAGTCGACAAACAGGTGTTTACTTTCGAAATCCGGGCCATCGATCCCATTGAGCAGGCGGCGGACCAACTTCTCGCGGTAGTAGTGCTTGAGGTTCCTGATAACTGCCTGGTCCGTGGGCTAAAGATGTGATACGTTATTCGGTAGGAATTCCAGGCGCACATTTGTAAGGGCGTCTTCGGGAGGGTGTGTGGTGCAGTTGTCTACGAACGGTATAACTTTCCTCTTTGCAGCTCTCATTCGTCCGTCCACTTGCTTCAGCCATTTCGTAAACTCTTCCCCAGTCATCCACGTCGTGGGGTTGTGGGCGTATTGGCAGGGCAGGGAGCGTACATTTTTGAAACAGCGAGGCCTTGCAACCTTGCCGATCACAAGAGGAGTCGGCTCGTCCAAACCGTCGGCGTTGGAGCACTGAAGAACTGTCACCCTGGCCTTGCTCTGTTTGCGGCCGTGGCCGTGGCCATCGTTTCTGTTCAGCACCATGGACTTCTCTACAAACCCAAGAGTGTGGTAACATGCTTTTCCTAAAGTGTGATGGGCGCCACACTGAAGGAAGAGTGTGATGGGCTACTACGCTTTAGGAAAAGCTTGGCGAGGCACCACACACCTGTAAGAGTGTGATGGGTACCAAGCTCTTGCTATGATGCCTATGTAAACGCATGGGACCGCAGTGAAGAGTGTGGCACCATCACACTCTTACAGGAGTGTGGTGCCTTACCACGCTTTTCCTGATGTGTGGTGGCCCATCATGCTTTTCCTTCAGTGTGGTGACCATCACGCTTTAGGAAAAGCTGGTTACCACACTTTTGGGTTTGTAGAATTGTTGCAATATAGGCCCAACTCGTCCGCGCTGTAGACGTCTTGCAGCGCGTAGTCCTTTATGAGATCCGGCAGCATGTCTGTGCGCCAGTGCTGCACTACATTTTTGTTCACCTCAGCTGACTCCCCGCAAATTCGTCGAAACAGCACACTCTGGCGCTTCCTGAAGCGGTCCAGCCAGGCATTAGACGCAGCGAAGCCCTCAATATTCAGTTTTCTGTGCAAACTGCATGGCAGTTGTCTGGAACAAGGTGCGGCTCACCGGCACATTCTTGACGCGGCATTTGTTAAGCCAGTCTACGAGGGCACCCTCTAGGGTCATATATTTGGATGACTTAATCTTCTGCGGTTTCAAGTTGCCCCTGGCTGCAGCCTCTTTGATTTTTTCCTTCTCTTTCAGTATCGTCCTCACAGTCGTGACATGCTGGCCGAGCTCCTGCGCGAGCACGGTCTTGGGCTTGTTAGGGTCCTCTTCTACCCTCTTGATAATGTCCATCTTCGCCAGGACTGTGATGGTTTTCCTCTTTCCCGGCGCTGCCGCCGGTCAACAATCGCTCGTCCACCGTGGTGGCGCTTCGAGTAAGTGGACCTACTGGATGATAAGAGGTCCCTATCTTTATCGGACAGCTCGGGGTTCAGAGTCTGAAATGTGGAAAGGAAATAAGTTGAATGACAATACTAAGCTGACCATTTAGGAACGGCAGTTATAAAAAGCTCACCTGTTTGGTGCTTCCACGGTCTGGAAGTGAAAAGAAATGTAAATGAGAAGCAAGCCTTAACCAAAGATCCAGACGTGGAATAAATGTAAGTATCGTAAATAAAGCCCACCTTGGATAGCTCATCCAACACTTTTTGATTCATTGCCGCTTTCCCCTTATTTTTTGGGACAATTTTGATTTCTGCAACACAACTACCAATGAACATAATAGTCATCTCCTTGACTAAATGTAACATTTCACCTTTGCTTCTATTGCTCCTTCGTTCCCCTCCTGGAAAACTCCATATATTCTATTTTTGTTACAGCCGACTTACAGGTTGAATGCTTTCTGACCTTGCCCGAGGTAATCGTACCCTGGAGGCTTTCACGTGAACCTATGAAAATGCAACATTAATAAAAAAGCAATAGCACCAATAATAGGAAAGAAAGAGGTTCAATAAGTGCTAATTAAATAAAAATTGTTGTAAATAATAAAAATAGGAAAACATTAAAAACCCCCAAAATTACGGTAAACCTAAACAGAATGTCTATGTGATGGATTCCATCCATGTCCGATTAAACCACCCAGGGATAGCGACCAATTGCTCTGAAACTTTTTTTCTTTCAAGTTTTAGTGAGCTTTTCTTCTCAAGTAGGGGTCTGGCCGCGACCATATCAGATTCCGCTCCGGCGTTGAGGATGTGTGAGGACATCCTTAAGTAGATAAAAACCTCCCCAACTTTTCCCCTCGGTCAATTACTCGGTTCTACAGGACGATATTTGTGTAACCGGGCCCACGGACCGGCCGGGTGCTAAAAGCCGAAACCGACGTGTCGCACCCGGGTCGGGTAGGGTCCGGCAACGGATCAACGTTCGCGCATAGGTCACTTCGCGAACCGCAAGCGCTCCAATTGCTCATGACCGGCATCGGCACTCGAATTCACGCAGGTTTTATATAGACTACTCGCACACATCACTTCACCTACCCGCCATCGCCATTATTTACATTTTCATCATCCACTGCTGTCCCTGGTCAGGCGCCCGTACTCCTTGCGTGGAGTGAAATCTGATCCATCTTTGGGTGCGAAGGGTCGGTGCACGACGCCCCTATCCAAAATAAACAGCTCATCGGTCTTAATCACTTTTTCGACACCTCCTTCGAGCTGTTTAGCCCACACGACCATCTTGGTCTTGAGTAGTCTCGAGGCAGCTAGTCTGGTGGCTTCACTTCGCTCCAACCGCTATGTAATACCGAGCGGTAACGGCTTTTCGCGGTAGCTGCCGAGTCCTGGACCCGGCAATGAAATATAAGGTAGCACCCGGCAGGGCTGTGGGTTAAGGTCTGGCGGTCACCTGACAGGGGTCTGGGTGGTGGGCGATAATGCGCGTACGGTAGGCTTGATGCGTGACGGGCTGGATTGAATGCACGCCAGGCAGGTTCTAATGCACATCGGGTAGGTTTTAATGCGCCTACGGTAGGTTAGGTTGGTTAGAACCCACCAGCGACAGTTCATTGCCCACGTCAACCCAAAGCCCCGCCGGGTGTTCGATACGTGACATGTATCGCCGTTGAAATATTAAATTTACAAAGAAGTGAGTACTTGGTCCTGCTTTACTACCAAAGCAATGTTGTACAACAAAATAAGATATCCAGGATTGTAAAAAAGGCCCTTCTTGCGTGTTCATGATGCTTCGATTTTGACGATTAGAGCGGACAGCCGGACGACTGCAGCTAGACTGCAGGAATCTAAACCCTGTCCGCAAGGGCTGCGCCCATGTCAAACAAAAGAAAAAAAAGAATAAAAACCGCTGTGTAGGGCGCACTTTGGAAACTGCGTTTCTCGACGGTATTTATAATTTACTCTTTCGCAACAGGCGATTTAACTTTAATGATCTACCGGGGGGGTGCAATGGATCATGTGGATGTTACGGACGGCCGCCGGACGACGCTCGGATACTCTGGATGCGTGCTGGATGTCCCTGAGATGCTTTGGATAGTCTGTGGATGATGCGGACGGCGGACGGACGAGGTCTGGATACCTGGGATGCGGTGGATAGCATGTGGAAGCCGCGGTCGGCAGGCGGAGAAGATCTGTATGCTCTGGATGGGGCACTGATGCGGTGTGGATGATGTGAACTACGTGGGGGTGATGCGGACGAGGCCTGGATGCGGCATGGATGTTGTGGACAGCGTGAAGATGACGCGGACGACAGGCGGACAAGGTCTGGATATTTTCGATGACGCTGCGATGCCGTGGATAGCAGAGGGATGTCACGGACGGTCCGCCTCCGCTCTGTGGATATTCTGGATGTTACTTGGATACATAGACGATATAGATGTGGTTTGGATGCAGTGGACTCCTCGTTTACATTTGGATGCACGACGGAAGTGTCTGAAGTCGAGCATGGTAGATGGATGTAGGCGGCCGGACACGGTGGACTGGAAATGGATGGTCTGGAGATGTTGGACAAGGGTTGGATGTTAGGAAGGACAACTGGGACATCGGTTGGATGCTGTGGGTGTGGAGGACTGGTGGTGGATAGGGAGAATTGTTGGCGTTCGGACGCTGTAGATTGGGTTTGGCTGCAGTCGGGACGCACGGGATGCGGTGGAAGGACTTTTGACACGAGAATCTATTCAATTCTCATCCGCGCTGCCCGTCAGGGCTGGTCCAGGTGCTGTCTATAGTGGTGAACTGGTCGGACCACGTAAGTGATATAAAAAAATATTTTTCTTACCTGGCAAGGCGTATAACATCATGTGTTAGTAACGGGTCGGACGGACTCCTTTCAGGCCGTCGGTGTTGGCCCCGCTTTTACCACCTCATTTGCCGAGGAGGCACACGTGGCCATTTTGACACGGTTTGCCCAGCTGGGAGTGGTAGGACAGACCATCTCGACGGACTACGAGCTGTCACCGATCAACGCGCGGTGGCGCGTGTTAGACAATGCGGCTGGCTTCCGCCAGTCCGCACTGAAAAAACAGTTTAGGCAGAACACCCGAATATCTAGCAGCCACACCTAAAACGTTCATGAGAATTCGGTAGTACCTAGAAAACTGACACCCTCGGCTAAATTTTATTGCTGGTGGAACTTGTGAACGGCAGCCAAGCAATTTAGGTACCTCATCTAAAATCGCGGCTCCAAACGCAGCTGGTAGACTTTAGATGTCCCACCTATCCTGATTTAACCTCCACGTTTAGGTAGTGTGTTTAGGTGTACAGCCTAACCGCTCTGTGAGCCATGTGTAGGAGTCTCAGCTATAAATTCTTGCTGCTGAGTGTTATCTGTTTGGCAGCTTCAGCCATGATGTCTTGCTGCTGAGCATAATTTTTCTAGCAATCTCAGCTTTAATTTCTTGTTACTGGGCATTATTTGGGGGGATATTAAAAGCACGGATGGATCAAATTCAAAATATATACTGAATAAAAATCAACATATTTATAAAGAATAGTGAAGAGTAATGTACTCATTCCCATCAAAGCCTGTACAGTACAAAACAGGGTGATAATCAAACAAATCTGATATTTTAACAGCCTTAAGTACATCAGTCACATTAATATGGTAAGAATGGTAATGACAAGAGAAAGAAATCACATTCACCACCTTACAAACTAAGCATACCTCATTAACAGAATTAAGGAGAATATGCATCACTATACCAAACAGAGGGGCACCATCACAGTCAGTACCAAGAATAACACATGAATTCTCTTGATATTTAGTACCTTTATAATTAACATATTTGGGCTGAGAAATATCAGTGTCATTAAAATCTTGAGGTAAAATTGCAAAATCTGTAAAAGAGTGCGGCGCCTCAGGTCCCGTTTTTAAGACTGCACTGAGTCCCTTTCCTAAAAGGAGCCGATGAGCTACTCGAAGCTGCTCTTTGACAGCAAGAGTTAAAGCTATATTGCGTCTAGAGGTAGTAGCCTTTGCATCTCGAATGGATGGTTGATGATTCGCCTCAAACCTATCACAAGCATAGTTCGAAGGGATACCGGACAGCCTCATAATAGTACAGTAATGAAGCATGTTGTGGTGCTTGGGCTTTAATGTATCGTTAAAAAGAGCACAATACAGGCGATGATGTTCAGAAATTTTTTTGGAAAGAACAGAAATTGCCTCTACTTGCAGAGCACGACATAACATGAAATCAACAATGTCTCTTAAGAGAAGGTAAAATTCCCAAACAGGGTCATCGTTGAGGACTAGGTCCCCAACAAGTAAAGCCAAAGTACGCACAAAAGTTCTCATTTCATTAGCTGTCATTTTCCACGTCATATCCTGTACTGCCTTTTCCTTAAGTTGCACGGGTTTATTAGAAACACTAGTACCGTAATCAAAAGTTACAATCCTAAAATTAAGTACATCAATATCAAAATATTAAATGATGCAAGACATGTCTTAAGTCATACACACACACTCCTTCAAAAACATCATGCATCTAGTCAACCATTGGATTTTCTGTGGAATGAAAAAACTTAACATCTTCAAACACAGAACGTCCATTTACACCTGTGCGAGTGACATTCCCCTCTGCAATATCCATGTCATGATGCACTCTATCACGAAAGAGGGTAGGATCTTCTTCGCACTGATAATGCATAACGTGTTTATAAACTTTGCAAAATCTACAGGGATAATTACTGGTAAAGCATTCAGTGAAGCCAAGCATAAGATGCATGGCTGCATTATCTGCAGACAACACACCAATTGCAAAATAAACACGAACAGTGCAGTCTTTTCTTCTTATTTCAATCCCTGATTGCTGCAGAAAATTAAATTCCTTTACCAATTTACGAAAGACAAGTTTGTTTCCAAACTCTTTTCTGTCATCAGAATTAAACAATAGAGCAAGAAATATATTCTCCACATGGCCTTGGAATTCAGATGGAAGGCATGCTAGTCTGACATAAACTGCTCCAAGCTTAGCACTGTGTGGACCAAGTTCTTTGTCAACTTCATAATCATCATGATATGGATTGAGAGGAATGACAATTTTCTCACCAAATTGTAGCTTTTTGGCTTGCCAATGAGGAGCATGGATGAATTCACCTATAATTCCATCAGGCTGCTTGCTCTCAAGTGCCGCCATGACAATATCAAAGACATTTGGCAATTCTAAAAATGCTTTCAACACTTTACGAAGAGGAATGAAGATCCCTTTTACAACGTCAACCTCTAGTTTTACTTTCTTATCTACTCTCTCAGTGACTAAAGCAGAATCAATATCGAACTCTTTTGGTTCAATAAAGTACCCCTTTTCTTTCAAATATTTAAAGCAGAAGTACTCAGAAGTTAAACCATCAAAAGGATTTTTCAAAACACTAAAAATTTCTGATATTTCTTTAGTTACTGTAGGGTCTACATTACTTTCCATAAGTTTTGCCTTTATCATCTCATCCACTGTAGATAAAGTAGAAGATAAAAACTCAGTACTGTCATTGACATGTTCCTGAACCATGGAGCGTGGCTGCCCAGGTTTAGCATTTAATTTGGCAATAAGTTTACACGCATAATCCTTAAGTTGATCTTTAAAAACATTTGGATCCGGAGTTTTATGCTGTTCTACACTATCAGTCTTCTCAGGGTCACAGTCTTCGAGTTTACTTAAATTAGTATCACACCCTGCTACTGCAGAATTTTGGTCAGGTACACTACTCCCCACTATATCACATACAGAAATTTGGCTAGTTCCACTAGTCATTTACACTGGCATTCCCACACACAAGAAAATTATGAAATAATCTGTAGTGCCGTCTAAGAAGTTGCCAGGATGAATAAGTAACAAAACACCCCTTTCCCCACACTTAAACACAGGAGTGTACTGATCAAACTGGTGCACAAAGCGGAAATGTTTTTGAACACCATTGATACCCTCGACAATGATTCCACATTTGAAACACATAGGCATTTTGAATAAGCTAATATAAAGTTACAGAGTTATAAAAGTAAAAATGAAAATTGAGTAAAAAAAAAATATGAATACTAGGTAGCAAAAGTAATTGACACGATATGAATCTAGCAATCAAACCTCTTCAACACATTGGGGAGTTGGGCATCATTCTTCACATTGTCTGCTTTGGTGTCCAATTTGTAAAGTCGTTTCTGAATCAACATCCACAAACGATAACTTTCACAGGAGTACTCAGCATTCACTGCATGGATAATTTTGAAACAAATATCCAAAGCACGCCGAACAGATTGGATGCCATTAAACTTCACTGTTTTGCTTAGCACAACAAAGCAGTCGTCGATCTCCTCAACACTTGGTCCACATACCACAACAAATGGCTGTACTGGAAGGCCCCATGAGGCAAATTTTTCATACCGTTTGGATATGAAAGAGTCAGCTCTACCAGGGGTCTGAAAAATTCATATCATTCATAACTTTGAAATGAATCTATGAAACAAATTTTCCAAGAGGACAAATAATGCAAAAGAAATGATCAAGGTGCTGCAAATACCTCAACATGAGTTATGAAACCTTCTTGGATTTCAGGCTGCGGTGGCCTCCATGAGAGCACTGTGTTATCTCTTTTGGTCCTTGTTGCAGTTACAACGTTGTCAAGGTAGCAAAGAGATAGCAACACTACAAGATGTTTAGCCTCTGTAGAGTGGATGAAGGGCAATAAGTAACTCAGCTTCGATAGAAAAAAAAACACATGTAAGGTACATTAACAATTTTAAACACTAACCATCACTCAGATCTCCATCTTCCAAAATTTCCAGATTGTTCTCAAGAGCTTTGGGCTTCTTCTCAATAGAATTTAAAGCTTTCAGGGCTCGAGTGGAGAAGTCATCGAACTCACTGTAAATCCTCAGTGTGTGATGTGGATATAGATGTGCAAAATCTGTTTCAAACTGAAAAGACATATAAAATAATTAAAGCATTCTAAAAATATTGATACAATAACAACTCAAAAGGGAACGCACCAGAGTATATCCTTCTTTGGACCTCAGAGCAGGGTATGTGGCAATATACGATGTCACAGTTGTGTCGACATCACCAACTTCTTCCCTCGCAGTGTTGTCATTTCCATCTCTTGCACGCTTTGATGGACCCTTTTTGGGTTTCGATTTCAACAATTTTTGGATTGAGGAGAGTCTGAGCCTAGCGGTTTCCTTCCAGAACTGCAGAACTTTATCCCAAGGATTAATGTTTTCTTGTAGAAATTGTAGTTTTTCCTGGGCTCCTTCAATCACTGTGGAAAGCAAAAAGAAATATAATTAATGCTTGAGTTACTTCCAGTATTGAGTCACATAATTGCTGGATATATTCGCTTCCCTGGAGATGGATGATCATCATCATCTGAGTCGACGCTCTCTCTTTTCTTTGAAATAATGCCAGCTGCTGTCATCTCCTTCCTTAACGTGTAGTACTTAGACACAAGCTTCCCCTTTGCCTGACATTTCTGAGATCCTTCTGAGTTACGATATGGAATGAAATAAGTTGTCTGGAAAATAACAAAAGCAATAGTAAACAAATGATATGCCTGCAAACTAAAGATAAGGGCAGAGTAAAATGCCAAACTTACTTCTTCAACAGGAAATAAACTCTGAATAGACTTCACTATTTCTGGGAACTCATCCGACTTAATTTTAAAGCTGCAAAATCAAAAGTAAAGTGTTAGGAAATCAAAACAAATGTAAAGCTAGGTTTACAAGAATTCAGTGCAATCACTTACTTGGAAGAATTGAGGATTTTATTTTCAATGATAATCTCTGTCAGTTTATTTTGGTCCTTCTCATACTTCAGGGAAGAAGTCTTTTGGGCTAAGGCGAGAAAAATCCTTCCAGTCCCCGTTCTTTTCAGTAAACCACGCAATTCCTAAATGAAAATAATTATATTAAAACAACTACTCTTTGCACTCACAATGTTATAAAAAATTTTATGAACAGGAAAACGAAACATACCTCCCCATCAGACGAACAGCTTGAATTTTCAGCAGGAGTTGGTCTCTTTTTCTGAGAGGATTCACTTACTGATTCCACAGATGGTCGCTTCAGCCGTTGATCAGCTCCCTAAACAGGAAGACATAGAGACAATCAAAGTAATCCAATCAAATATTAAAGTAGTGCGAGAAATACTTACTGTCGATGAGAATAGAAGTACATTTGGATTGGTACGTTTCGGTGACTGAGCAATAACATTCATATTTGGCTGAGCGATAGCGAAGCCCTGGACCGACTGGGTCAAAAATGTTTTGTCTGTCTGTTTGTCCGCGCGATTTCTCGAGAACGGTTAGACGTAGAAAGCTCAAATTTGGACCACATCTTTCTTGCATTATACCAGAGTCAACCTCCCCTCAGGGGCACCGCAGCCCAAGCGGTTTCTTAGATAATTTTCACATGTGGTCCAAAATTATAAATCCGCCGGTTGGGTAAAGTCGTATGCGCCATGCGCCTGTCGTGGAGGGGCGGATCAGTGACGCGAGTGGGTTACGCTCGGTTAGGTTAGGAGGGGCCTGGGTAGGCTAGGCTCGGGCAGGTAAGGATAGGTTAGGACTGGTTGAGCGGCATTGATAAGAAAAGGCTGATGTTAGATACGTTCGGAAGGCAGAACATTAGCGTGGTTGCGACCGTGGGGAGAGTGACGCCCGCAGGGCGTCCTACTGACTTGCCCCGCAGGATCCTACTCGTCAAGTGGCAGCCGCCGGCAGGCCAAGGTAGGCGTGCGCCAGGCGTGGAGTGGCGGAACAGTGATTCGCGATGAGCGAAGCCTGTTACGCCACGACGCGGTCTGGCGTACGCCTACCTTGTATTTATCAAAGTTTTGGTCAACATACCTCCCTAACATCTGCAGCGGCTCTTAGTGCCCTGCAATTCACCTTAAACCGTAACCGGTGACTTCCAATTGGAATTATGTCTTTTAAGGTGGCTTCATTGACATCTTCACTCAGTGTGTAGAGATCACCCACAGTGAATTCATTGTCTGCAACAAAACACCAAAGCTGAGTCATACACTTGTAAACAAAACTTTAAGACACAAAGTATTCAAGTGAATAGGCCACAAGCATGGTGGGCTAGCCAGGGCCGTAGCGAGGGGGGGGGGGGGGGTTAACCCCCCCCCCCCCCCCCCCCCGAAATTCTTCAACGACTAAAAAAAAGGGAGGAAGGGAAAGGGGAGAGGAAAGAAAAGAAGGGAAAAGAAGGGAAGAGAAGGAAAGGGAAGAGGGAAGGCAGGAGGAAAGGGAAGAAAAAGGGAGAGGAGAAGAGAGAGGAAGAGGAGCGGAGGGACGGAGGATGTGAGTTTAAACACTAAACACGTAAATACGCTAATAAACCCGAAACACGACTGAGATGTTGAAGGGCGGCGGCGCGGCGCGGGGCTGCACCCAGAAAAATCAGTTCTTGGAACAAGAACATTGCTCTCGATATGAGAACATCTTGCTCTCAAATGATTCGAGAGCATTTTGATATTCGTGTAAGAGCAATGTTATTCGCCCTACTATAATTACCTTGGTCCGAGCACAAAATGTACTCGAAAAACATGCCTCCGCTACAAGTAAAAATCAAAGAAATTGTTCTCAATATTTTTTAATGCGTTCTGTACTTGAAGTAACGGTGCGTTGGACTCTACTTGAGTTCTACGCATGTTCAGCTGACGGTTTAATTTAATTTTTGCAAAGAAAATACCACAGTCGCGACCGAGATCCGAATCCTGGAATTATGAGTTTGTAGCCTCGCCTAGTCTAACCACTACGCTACGCGGTCTAGTATGGCAATACTGGACCGTGCCCGCGGCACATGATGGGCTTGCCAATAAGTCAAGAGCAGAGGCCGAGAACATGAAGATTGAGAACTGTTCTGTACTTGAACCAAGAACCGACCTTTCTGGGTGTGCCGGCTGCACCGCGCGCTAAAAACGTACGTATAAAACACTAAAAAGAGCAATACATACATTTTTTTCGTAAACAAATTACTGACCCGGTCTCTGCACAATACATAGTATTACCCTTTTCCGCGCGCGCGCCCTACACATAGGCAACCATCAATACACGAAAATTTTTGAAACGCCCCCCCCCCCCCCCCCCCCCCCCGAAATCATGGTCTAGCTACGGCCCTGGGGCTAGCTATGTACATTAAACCTAAAAAATACAACACTCGAACGTCTACACTTGACGCCAAGGTGACATTCACCTTTTTATTTGTTCAGCCAGTCATTAAACTAAGTTGCGACTAGAGGAGACGAAATAAAACAGTACTGCACGGAGGCCTATCTTTGGAATCCTAACTTCTACCGAGCCGGTACTGGTTTGGAAGTAATATCATGCGAAACAAAGGGACACAAGCTCTGCGAGCTACTGATTAGACAAAGTAAAGCAAGGAAAATATACTCGCTTATGAAATTGGCCTGGTACTGGGATAATTCCCAAGCCGCAAGTACATCCTCCAGCGATACGGATTGCACTTCGTCCAGTTCCACGGTATCCATCTCGGACGTCTCGCACTTACTTAATAATTACAACAGAAAGAAAAGCACTGATCCTGCTTCTCTTCGGACTGCGCGGTACGCGAACGAACCGATCCTCACATCAAAACCTCCTTGTCGAGACTGACAACGCGCGGTGACTGCGGATAGCGCGAGACAGCGGAAGTGTTATTGGCACCACAGCCAAACAGTTTAGGCGCGACAGACAAACCGTTTCGCTGACCGCTCGTGTGATGAGGCCTGCTAAAGCGTTCAGCAGGCACACCTAAACGGTCTGGCTGCAAGAGCTTACTGGATTTTGCACGCCTCGCCAGGCAAAGGCGTCTAGACGGGAGAGTCAAACAGTAAAGGACTTTGACCCAAACGGTCCACCTTTATTTTTTAACTAGGATACGTAAATCATTTAAGTGCAATACCTGTCATGCGTAGTACACGCTCATAAACAAGTAGCTGCGCCAGCTAAATTATCTCATCAACAATTTTATAGCAAGGACTGCCACTCTCCTTTTTTCAGTGCGGGTGTCTTCGGCACCACATAGTGTGCGTCCACGAGGCCGTGGGTAGGTACGGCCTTGTCGAGAAGTTCCGTCAGGAGCCAGTACTTACGGAGCTCCTGCGCCGCCTGTGCGCCTTCCCCCGCCTCCCCGCCGACGCGATGGCGAGAGGGTTCTCGGCAGTGTGGCAGGATGTACACAGGAATGGGCGGAAGCCCGGCTTGTATGCCATTGTGTACCCTCTCCTCAGGTACTACCACGACCACTGACTGGTCATGGTGGGGCCACGCCGGCTTTCCCTCCGCAGGCTCTACCACCGGGTGGAGAGATCTGCAGTTCAACTGCAATATGAACTGCAGCCATTGAATTGCGGTCGCAAACCGTGTTCCAGTTCAGCCTCCATCTGCGCTCCGGTTATACACTGTAGTGCAAGTTTCAATGCAGAGTCCGCTGCGACTCCGAAGGAGCTTGAATTTCTGTTTAACTCCACATTATTCTCTACTTGAAACTGTATCTTGAGAGAGTCAGAACTTTTTTTGGGACATGAGGCATGTGTCAGTTTTCTTCCAGGTTTCTTGTTGAATGATGGATGCAGCACAGGTAATTACTCTGTTTTATGCTTTTAGTTAGCCTATTGAAAGAACAAGGTAGGCGTACGCCAGACCGCGTCCTGGCGTAACAGGCTTCGCTCACCGCGAATCACTGTTCCGCCACTCCAGGCCTGGCGCATGCCTACCTTGGCCTGCCGGCGGCTGTATCTCTTGATATTGTACAGGACAATGGTTCTTGTCTTCAAGTCTACATCCACCTCGAAAACTGTAAAATAATTATCATCCTTGTAACTCTTGAATTCATGAGAATAAATTTGGGAACTCTTCAAGGTGTGTATTCTGGCCACACAATTAAATACAGGTTTTACAACTGAAACAGAATGGATGTGCCAGACAGACTTTCAATATAAGCAAGGGGGCAACTGAAATAGCGTTGCCCCTGCTCAATGAGCAAGATTACTTCATGGATCTTTTGTAGACTAACATTACAAAAATGAGACTCTCGAACCGCTTATGGATCTGGAAAGTCTTGCAGTAGGCTAGGGTCCACATAAAGGAACATAAGAGTTGAGTGTGTTCATTACACAAGAAATTTATATTTCCTTTTGAAAGTTTCTCTTGTGAGGGACGAATCAGACATTTGAAACACATTACGGTCACAAAATGCAGACATGTAAGGCAACCAGGCCCACACAATTGTCACTTTGAGTGGCAATCCTGTGTAGTTTATGGAAAAGAAGACTGTGACTTTTTTTTATTAAAATGGGGTTGCCCACTCTCATACTTTCCTATTCTATTGCCAACATAAATTATCTAAGAAACCGCTTGGGCTGCGGTGCCCCTGAGGGGTGGTTGACTCTGGTATGATGCAAGAAAGATGTGGTCCAAATTTGAGCTTTCTATGTCATACCGTTCTCGAGATATCGCGCGGACAAACAGACGGACAAACAGACATACAAAACATTTTTGACCCAGTCGGTCCAGGGCTTCGCTGTCGCTCAGCCAACAAAATTATTTCCCAACGCACAAACAACTGGCCGGACCGACCGAGAAAGACACACGCTTGCCCGGGCCGGGACACGACAACAATGCAACCGCTGACCCCTGCCCCTACCGCCGCAGCCCATGCATTGTCGCCGCTCGCCATCCACGGCCCTACGCGGCTCCCCCCCCCCCCCCCCCTCGTCTGGATTTCCCTGGATGAACTCAGGTTGTGGTCTTGAATTGTTTGTCGTCTGAGTTTCCAAATTGGAAATTTCCACTGATGTGGACGTCTGTGCGGGTGTATCCTTTTGATAAGTTAAATAGAAAATTTATTAATTTAGGATAAAGAGTGTACAGAACGGTTTAAAGTTAGGATATAACGCTAGATACCTAACCTCATCAGTTGGTATATTTTATATTTTTTAAGAAGTCCATGTTCGTTCTAAATATTTAACGAGTTTGGATCAAGCGTTATGTTTTAACTATAAACTTAAATGTTAATGTTTGTTACTTGACTTACATTGTTTTTTGTTTCAGTTTGTACTGGGACGTTGGTTCGGGTGTATGGCTGCAGCCTTCGATCCCTTCGCCATGAATGAACGTTTTGCACAGGTTGTATTGATGAAAGTATATTGTTATTTATTTATATGGTATTGATTTGGTATTGTTTTAGAATTGTGGTTAAGTTGTTGTTTTTTTTTTCTGTTACCGTCAGGTTTCTAGCTGCTGCCTGCCTTTCAGCATTTGTTGGTCTCATTGGCGATGGACTGCGGGTGCGCAGCCCTCCACTATCCCTCTCACGGCCAAACGATGGCCCCTATCCAAATGTGCTATAGAACCGACCCGCCGTGGAATGGGACAAGGAATACAGGCACGTGCGTAGTAACCCCCCCCCCCCCCAGAGTAGGTTCTCTCCGAAGTCTTTCCTCGCCGCGTAAGCGCTCAAATCTTTCGATTACTCGAAAAGATCCCCAATCCCATATTCGGTGACTTCGGTCTCCAAAGTAAAGAACCAAAACTCTGCCCTCTAATTAAACCGGCGGATTTCTACTTTTCAAGTTGATTCCAGTATGCTGCAGAAATAGCGTGGTCCAAATCGGAGCTTTCAGCGTCTCCGACGATTTGTAAGTAAATGCATGCGTTTTCCTAAGCGTAGCGAAGCCCTTACCTTACGGCGTGGTAGAGCCGTGGGCGTCGCATTAAATAATTGAAAAGGGGGCGTTGTAGAGTAAAATCGTTTCTTGCATTTACTGCACTAAAGCACCGCTGAACAAAAAGAAAATGGCCCGAAATGATTTTTAGCCACTTTGGTTTTGTCGGTGTTGGTGTTTAAATGTCCCGCACTGAAGCGTGCGAGGCGTGTTTTATCTCGCCCACGCTGCCATCTAACGTACGAAGGGAGGTGGCTAAAAATCGTTTCTTGCTTTTACTGCACTAAAGCACCGCTGAAGAAGAAGAAAATGGCTCGAAAGTATTTGTAGCCACCATGGTTTTCTAGGTATTCGTACTGGAACATTGCGCGCTGAAGCGTGTTATGGTCATGATGTTTTATTTTAAGTCCCTCTAAAAACACAAGATTTTGCTCGAATACTCGTGTCGCTATTTTTTGATATGTTGATCCGGGGGTTGTGAAACGTCTTTTAAATGGGTGTTGTTATAGTCAATTTGAAAACTCAAAAAACAAAAAAATTGGGGCCAAGAAAAATTTTGGCCAACTTTAGCCCGGTTAACTGTCACCGGCGAAGGCCTGCCGGTGTGTTTGATCGATTAATCAGTCGGACGTTGAGCGGAACACCGTCCTCTGAAGAATCGCTGCCGACGAGAGAGTGTTTTTCTAAAGCAGCAAGTGGAGATGCATGAGAGACCTCTGTCAGATGAGGAAGCCGAGTCGTAAACAAGTTGTGCCGGGTGGCTTCCAGGATGTATTGGTGATACAAACCGTGTTGGTTGAGCCCGGGTACCTCGCATAGCTGTTAGGGTGTAAATTCTTAAAATCGCGCCTACGGCACTGTTAGCTAGCAGAAGCCAAGCTAATGACGGAACATCATAGCAGGAAAACACCCTGGCTACGCTAAAGAGACGCTCGGGATCAGACACGTTCATCTCGTCTACCCCGTGTGAGCTGAAAACACCCTCGTTCCGCCGGAAGGAACGGTGGTTGACTGACCAGTTAAGAACTATCCTGTCGACTCGTCTTCGTTGAAACAGTCGAGGAGGTTCTCGACTAACAGGTTCTGTGCTTCCTTGACATCGTGGAGAGTACGAGGAAAATTTCTACTCCTGAAATCAAGATTCTACAAAGATAGCGTCATAAAGAACCTCAAAACTGAGTGGTAGAGCGGATGGCTCCATGAAAGGACTCTCCATGAAGTACTGTGGTGCTTCGTCGTGCATCCTTCAGTACTAGTTCAAACCAGCAAACAGCAGGTCTTCGACGAGGCTGGATGTAAATTCCCCGACCATGAGTCCCCAGGCCATCCCCCAAGCAGCGCTCGAAACGCATTGCGCATTCCGGGCCAGATTAAAAGTACCGGACCCCTGATGAAGCGAACCGGAAGTCACATCGACGATGGTTTGGGCCCCGATCGCATCAGTAATGTGGTTGATGACGGGCGACATGACTACGGACAGCAGAGGAACTGTGGTGGAAAGTAGGTGCTGGTGAGTCTGAGTGTCCGCCCCACACTGAGAATGAAAATGTGAGAAATATGGGAAGAAATTTGGCGAGGAAATTTTCTCGCCTAAATTTTGGTGAGGACGGTTTACTCGCCCAAAATTGGGCGAGATAATGGCATTTTCTCGCCAGCATTTGGGCAAGGATGCCCCTCTCACCCGAAATTGGGCGAGGTCCCTCACTCAAATTTGGGCAAGATCAGCATCTTCGCCAAAATTAGAGTGAGAGGTTCTTCTCGCTCTTAGTTGGGCATTGTTCCTCACCAATCCATTATCAGTGCAGTGGCAGTTGGGGACATGCTACTCCTACAATCTCAAACAGTCTCTATCTTCTGTGAACCAAAACAAAGTAAACACATTTTAGAACACACCAGCAAATTCTGATTGCCCTATGCACACAGGGTATACGAGTACCATCTTCCCTATCGCAAACAGAGAAGGGAGCGTACCCCAAGGACTAAGAACGCACTGGAGGGAAGGACCATTTAGAACAATAACTTCAAAACACATCAGTTTATCTCAACAAGTCCGATAGCCACCCACTCACTGAGAGGGAACTGCCACCACTATCACGGGGAGCAACCTAATTCCAGTACAAAACTATTTTAAAATAGCCACTAAGGTTAAGAGTACAGCATGAAAGTGCCAACTGGGCGTCGGTATAACCCGGGCAGTCCCAAATAGCTTTTCACAAACTGGCCTGAAGCATGAGAACTATGGCCGTCTCAAAGTAAGGGAAAGATAAAACTAAGAACAAACTATTAACGCCGTATGCCGGGGTATATTATTTTGAGCACTTCATCTTGTAACGGTCGCAAACGCAGACTAGTGGCATAGGGACGCGAAGTGAACCTAACCCCAAAGCAACGTTCCAAGATCCGAAAGAATGAACCTTAAATATTAGACAAGCACTTCTCGGGCACTAGATCACGATTAATAATCGGTATTGTCCCTAACGCCAACGACGCACCACTCGAATCCACTACCTCCCCAACCCAAGGGTGGTTGCCGTAAAAGTATTTCACTTTCTGTCCCACTCTCACGTTTGCCTCGTCGACGCTAATAAAGTCTCCTGACTCAATGAGAGAGTGCGAATTGTCCTTCTCCGCGAACAACAGATACCACATCTTCAAATTCGCACTCACAAAGCGTCCGGAGGAGATGCTGTTCGAAACGCTCGTCGTTGAGCAATCGCAGTCGAAGATACACGTCTGTGCTGCCATCTGTTTGACACAACACGACAACTCTATCTGTAATATATTACATCATCCGTTTTTATCCAGCACGTAAGCATCCTACATAAAATATATACAATCTTTTAAACTGCTTACCGTATTGTAAAAATAATATTTCTCTTGAATCTTTATTCTGATGTTGGCCCGATGCAAAAGTTAAACCTGCCCAGGTAGCAGAGGGGCGCCTTTAGAAATTGTGAAAGTGTATTGTATGTGCCGGTTGCCAGAAAATTTCTGTAACATGTGCCAGTGTGACACATGTGATAAGTACTTCCACTACGCATGTGTAGGAGTAGACAGCCGTGTGTCAGAGATGACATCATGGAATTGCCCTGATTGTGTTAACAAGTAGACGGATATTTACTTGTTCTTCCCCAAATGTATGGTGACATACATTATTTGGTTGATGATAAGGTTCAAGTCCTTTAATAATATTTGTCATTTATCATATGTTCAATTTTATCTTTCTTAAGTTGTCATTTGTAGTTTTAATAAGACAGTTATTTGTCTTGCTATACCGCACTTTTCCTACTGTTATTTTAATTCTTCATTCTGATCTAGTCAGAAAATTGCCATTTTATTTATTTATTTATTGAAAATTGACATCAATGATCTGATTTAAGATTTTTGTCTTCTTCTGCCCATATATGTATCTTTATTCCCTTTGTGCCTTCCCCATTACCTTACTACAAAACTTTACTTTTTTTCTGAGAGGAATGAACCTAATTTGCCAGTCGTTCTTAGAGTGAAGTTAATAGTACTCGTTTTTAGAAACAATTTATATGCATTACATAAATGCTACTGTCATAGCTTCGTTTCCACGTTTTACAGGTTCCAAGTGTGCAAATAGTAATTGTAGATTGCACACATAAAGGGTCCTTGCTGTACACAGTGCAAATAGAAGAAGAGGGTTTTGTTCACACGGACTGTGCAATTTAAACTTTCCGGGCTATCCCCACTGTGGCAGTGTAAATAGCGCAAAACGTCCAATTTACACACACAGTGCGCATAACGCACATTCGCACAGGCAGTGGAAATACCGTCCGGCCGCCAGTTCACACTGCTAGTGCAAATAGAATCGTTCCACCGAAAACTGATTGTTCCGTTTGATCGGGGTGTAAAAGAGGACTTTCTTTGAAACAATTCTGTCTGCTACAAAATCATACTGCTTCTGGCCTGCAGATTCTAGAAGACGCAAGTTGTGAGATCCTTTATCGCCGACAATGATGGATGTATCGATGGCTACTAACTCTTTTGGGGAATTAAGGAAAGGGTTCATGTGGGCTCGAAAAGCCTGAACGGACTTATCAACACTTTGACGTACGTTCTCCTGGAAGGGATTGTACTGCTCGTGGTGAGGGGCGGGTTTCGATTGCTGAGCAGAGTCAGCCTTAAAGTCATGCAGCAATCGCTGCACCTCAGGGCCAGCTAGAGAAAATCGCCGTAGTGCTGCTGGGTCATTAGCAGTGCCTGGCGCACCTCCTTCGCCCTTGACGTAGGCATTATTCTGCTCGTGCACATAATCTATTGCCAGGGCCGACATTGGAGTAATGGTTTTCAGAAATGTAAAATTACCTTTCTGAAATTCTTGCAGCAGTGCTGGAGACCTTCGGGGAAGTTCTCCCAAATCCTTGATGACCACCGGTATCCAGCGTGTGCATAGCTTTGACGATAGAGCGAAAAAAAACATGGCGCTATATAATCTTCAGAACTTCGCAAAACTCCTTGAAATTCCTAGTTCTTTGACAATGGACGAGGCGCAGTGCTGTAATCTGCAGGTTCAGCAGCAAAAACCAACAGTAGAATGTGTCTGACTCCCTCGATCTTATCTCAATCAATTCATTCAGCGGGACACCTAGATTCTCTTCCTCATATGCTTCTTTCAACAGAATGTATACCGTCGCTGCAGTAATTCCGTGAAATGTTCGGGATCTTTTAAGGTGGTTCATCCTCATTAAGGACTGCGCAGACGACTCTGTCGTTAGCCCCGAGGCAGAAACCATCAATGCCCAACCACTTCCTTCCATAAAATTCGTTTGAGGGAAGTTTGAGGAAATTTAATTCAATGTGAAACGCCCTGAATAAAATGTAGAACTTATTTTCTATATAAGTCTCCGGCCAATTCCATTGAATTTGTTTTGCCACTGCGGTCGACTGCTGGTCGACACACATGAGAGGAATTTGTCCAGGGTTCACCTTTGCTGCACCCAGAAAAGTCGGTTCTTGGTTCAAGTACAGAACAGTTCTCAATCTTCATGTTCTCGGCCTCTGCTCTTGACTTATTGGCAAGCCCATCATGTGCCGCGGGCACGGTCCATCGTCGCCATAGTAGACCTCGTAGCGCAGTGGTTAGAGTGCGGGGCTCCGAACCCATAGTTCCAGGGTTCGGATCTCGGTCGGGGCGGTGGTATTTTCTTTGCCAAAATGAAATTATACTGTCGGCTGAACACGCGTAGAACTCAAGTAGAGCCCAATGCACCGTTACTTCAAGTACAGAACGCATTCAAAAAAATTGAGAACATGTTCTTGGATTTTTGCTCTCGGCGGAGGCATGTTTTTCGAGTACATTTTGTGCTCGGACCAAGATAATTGTATTAGGGCCAAAAGCATTGCTCTTACACGGATATCAAAATGTTCTCGAATCATTTGAGAGCAAGATGTTCTCATATCGAGAGCAATGTTCTTGTTCCGAGAACGGATTTTTCTGGGTGTGGTATGCCTGCAATTGAAAATGAAGTTTATCAATGAAATTTATTTCCATATTAAGGAAAACTAAGCGTTTTCTTTTTACCTGAAATTAAGTTCATGCCATGACAAACCATTGATACAGAACTAGAGTAGTCAAGAAACAGCGGCAACAAGGCATTAATCCCTGGAAGTAAATCGGACGGCATTTGTTGCGTTGAAGCATGAAAACCAGACCAGGACAAAAAAAGTTCGCCATCAAGGGGTTGTTTATAAGCTGTGCTGATGTGGTTGAGCCAATCTTCGTCGGCGTGCCAGGAGTCCTAGAATTTTCCCTGAGGAAGATACATAGGCACACTTCCACCAGGGGACAGAAATTCGAGGCGCTGCTGCTTCACAATAGCTGGTTTGACAATTCCATAAAATTCAGGAAGTTCAGGAACCTGTTTTGATGTTGCGGAAAAGTCAGGCCTTGGAGGGTTCATCGTCCTCATTTGCCCTGGAAAGCTGGATGAAGGAGTTTGCAGAATAGAGATAGCCGTGCCGTGAAATGACTCATTTGCCGTGTTGCTTGACGCAGTTATGTCCACATTGTCATATGCCCCAATTGTGAACACACCCTAGCGTACGTTTGAAAGGCACAAGACACCTTCATGTAATGCTCTGCCAACCGTCCATTTTGACAGTGCGGCTGTGATTTCTTTTACTCGAGGATACGAGATGCTAAGCCTCAACTCGTGCAATGCTTCCACGGTGCGCCGACTACGCGTTCTTCCCCAAGTAGACAGCCCGACATAGACTGGCAACGGTGGCTCTCTGTTCTTGCTGTGACGCACTATTTCTGAGCCAGCTGTGTGGTAGTTCTTGAAGTTCAGAACAATCAGTTGCGCTATGCGAGGTTCGACGGTGGAACGCCTGCTAGATCCCCGTCCTTCCTAAGGTGAAGCAAACGTACGATGCTCACAAACGCCGGACGAGCAACAATGAAATGTGTGGAGAGGGGTAATGCCCAGCGAGCGCTATTCCGTTGCGGGCTTCACAACGCAGTCTAGGCGTTGACGCACAGCGGTGCGAAAACCCGAACCATCAGTATCATTACAGCACCCTGCTTCACCTGATCGAAGAACTTTGATTTGCGGACTGGAGTTTACCGTTGGCGCCGGCTGGCGCCTTCAAAGACTCGTCATTAATTAGTATTAAATACCTTCCGGATCCGGATTGGCCTTTCAAATGGATCCTACACTGACCGTAATTTTATCAAGAATTCTAATCTGTACTTGCTTTTTACTCGTTCTTTACCCCTAACCACATACATATATACATATGTGGGTAAGAAGAACGAGTATTGTACCCGGTAGATGTGTTGTTTAGATCCCCGCTTTCATCTGCGAAAGTACGACAGTTACAGTGGAGTGTGGGGTATCATTTTAAAGGTCTTCTTCACGTGACAAAAAATGATAAAGGTTTTTTTCGGTTATGTATGCATTTTGAGAAGAAATTTGAATTTGAAAATTTTGAAAGGTTATGGTACACGAAGGAAACTAAAAATAAGCGGATCGCATGTTGCAACTTGAATTAGGGTTGAATATGTATCCAAAAATATCACGAAAGACATAAAACTATAAACTTTAATTTTGAAACTAAATTTTTATTTTAAGTCCAGAGCCGAGTAAAGGGCTATTTGGGTGTAAATTGATGAGGCTCGTTTTAGTATTAATGTACCTCAAGTATTGTTTCAAACTATTCATTTAAAAGAAGGTTTTTTTTTTGTAATTTTTTGGGTGTATGTGAATCACGAAATGTTTTGTGTAATGTAAGTTATTCGTGAAAAAACGAGAAACCTATTTTAGGGCTAGCGCTAAACGGATGGCATCGGAACTGCGTCCCGGCGTGGCGCTACCGTCGAGCGGGTGATGTTTGAACTATGACGGGGAAGGCCATGGGTGGGCGTGGACGTAGTGCGAGCAGGCGCCACCAGGCGTCACACTATCAGAACCAAAAGCACCAACTGTTGTGAGCTCAAATTATCTACAGCAGCGATTCTGTTGCCACTACGTCCTTGGCGTAAATTTCGAAAATAGCGCGAGTAACGTGGCACTGCTGATTCTGACGTTTAGGAAGGCTGGGAAGAGCACCATGACAATAGACGCGGGTCAGTTCTCGTATGCGCTGGCGAGCGCTGGCAGGCATGCCCTGCTGTTGGGGACCTAGCTCCTGTGCATTGTTGCAAGGCGGTGACTCCACCCGTTATGATGCAAGAAGACGTCACAGTGGGTCATCAACAACCAATCGCTTTCAAGCGTGTGAAGCGGGTGATTGTGGAACTACGTCCGCGGTGTTGCAAAAGTGGCAGGCAGAGGGCGCCACAGGAGGGCTTCGAGAGTCTTGAGAGGCTCTCGACGTGTTCAATCGGCAGACAAAGAAATGCCAAAATACAAAAGATACAAGCAATACAAACCAAAGATCGAAAGTTCAAATCCAAGAAATTAATATGCACAAATAACATTTTTGAAAAGTGTATCCTATTATTCTGAGTGTTTAAGATGTAATATGAGAGTGAATGATACTTTATTTAAAAGTAATGTAAGTGCCTGATATCGTCTATGACACTACTGTAAATTAGTTGTATCAGTGAACGTTCCATGGTTATGTGGTGATTTTTGGGATAATGTGCGTCTCAACAGCCCGGGCCAGCGCAATATTCGTTCTTTTTGACTCTACGTGCGGGTTTATCTTTAATTAATTTTGACTTTCATATAAATTTCACGCCGTTAAAACTACATTTTTGAGCACAACTTGGGTAAAGAACGAGCTTCTTTTCAGCATCATTGATGCCGGATTGTCTTCTTGTTTGGAATACCGTCCCTGAGAACATTCAAAGCAGAAGTCGTCGTGGCAACAACGGCCTGGGCTGCACACAACTATTGCAAGTTTTTTTTTTGGCTGAGCGACAGCTAAGCGCTTAACCGACTAGGCCAAATTTTTTTTTGTCTGATTGTTTGTGTCTGTGCGCGCGATTCTTCGAGAACAGACGTAGAGAGCTCAAATTTGGACCACATCTTTCTTGCATCATACCAGAGTCAACCTACTCTCAGGGGCGCCGCAGCTCAAGCGGTTTCTAAGATAATTTTTACAATTGGTCTAGAATTTAAAATCCGCCAGTTGGGTGAGGTCAGTATGCGCCATGCGCCCATCAGGAAGGGGCGGATCAGTGATTCAAGTGGGTTACGCTCGGTTAGATTAGTGGGGGCCTGGGTAGGTAAGGCTCGGGCAGTTAAGGGTAGGTTAGTACTGGTTTAGTGACACTGAAAGCGAAAGGATGATACAAGGTACGTTCCGAAGTTAGAACATGAGCGCGGTTGCGACCGTGTGGAAACAGTGACGCCCGCAGGGCGTCCTACCGTCTGGCCTCGCAGGGTCTTACTCGTCAGGTGACAGCCGCCGGCAGGCCAAGGTAGGCGTGCGCCAGGCGTGGAGTGGCTGCACTGTTTGTCGTCCTCTGTTTAAAAAATCTGAGAGTTCACGAAGGATTAGTTATTTTATTTCCCACAATCCTTCGTGAATTTCCAGAGAACCATTAGGAATTCGCCGGATAAAATCACTTGTCACAGGGAGTGTGCATTACTATGGGGTATGATATTAGGGCTATTCAGGAAGACCATGTGTCTTCTATTAAATGCGCTTTACAATTTTGCTCTCAGCAGAGCGAACCTCAATATGTCGTACGTTGCGAAAAAACAAAGGATCAGTTGGTAAAAAAGTTTCCAGAGGACTTCAGGAATTCCCAATGTATTTCTAACAGTGTAGGGTGAGGTTCCTCACCCTTAGAAGGGCGAGCAATTTGACTCAAATTTCTATATTTTTTAAGAGCGAGGTTCAAAATGATCACCCCAATAGGGTAATGTTACTAGAGTTTTCGCCCTACAAGGGCGATGTTTGAGGGACGTTTCCCTTTCAGGGCGAGGTTTATTTCCCTAGTAGAGTAATGGAAAGTCCGTCGCCCTAAGCAGGTGACGCGCACATGCATCGCCCAAATTACGCGATAAACCTCGCCCTTCGGTTTTCAGTGGGTACAGTGATTCGCGGTAAGCGAAGTCTGTGACGCCACGACGCGGTCTGGCGTACGCCTACCCTGTAATATAGCCGCACGGCACGAAAGGAAAAGAATATGTAGACGGTTTTTGACGTGGTACTTTAGCCATATCCTTAAAACTTGACTTTGTTTTCGTTGTGATATCACGATTATTGGCGAATCCGGCGTCCGCCCTTCGCGCTCGGCCCTATCTAGCCGAACATGGCCACAACCCTCGCGCTTATCAATCAAATCATATTACTCGCCCGTCCAGCAACCCATGTACGCTAAGCCAAGTATTTGCTCAGTCGCGCGTCTTACATGGGAACCGGCAAATAAAGTCACTTGCGCCCTTAGGGCTTAAGGGGATAGGGACGTCTGGTACTGATAAGACGCAGATACGCCCTTGCCCCCACCCTTCTCTCTGAATGGAGAACCCCTGGCTGTGCCTCCAGTCTGCTCCTGTCGTCACAGTTAACATCAGAAGCTTGGGCGAGACACGTCGGCCGGGAGGAATACTTGGTGAATGGAGGAACCACGGAGGGCGGCCATTATCTGACAATAATCATGGACTATGTGCAGTTCAGTAAATTCCAGTTTACTTTTCACCTAAGCAAAACGCCCTCGAAAAAGAAACAAAACTAATTGGGCAGAACAACACTGCATATTGCCTCTTTTTTTGCTATGTCTTATTCGTATCACCTCCAATTAAAAGTGGTCACATAAGAGTATTTCAAGGGTGGAAATTGATGGAAAATCAATCGTACTCTAATCTTCGTGTCAGGCACATATCTCGCCGCCGCATCAACGCACCCGTTCGCAGCCCATTTACAGTACCACGTGACGGAACGGGTCGAGCCTCAGACATCGCTGCGCGACGCGCAGACCAAACCACTAGCTTATCGCCCCACACATCCCTATTTTCGTACCGAGCTAGTCACGTGAAGCAAGTTTAAGAGCGGGACACGCAGGGCTAGCTTTGAAATCGATAAGAAATTAAAGAAAGCACTCGTACGGTGTCTGCGACACATGTTTGCCCAGGTTTGCGATATTAACATTGGTACTGTTTATTTGAATCATACAGTCAAAAGTTGGCAAAGTTTTCGTAATAAAAACATCTGCGGAGATATCGGCCGCTTTCTAATACTTGTAGTACAAAGTAAATGCGATGTAATAAAAGTCGACGTCTTCGCAGATGTTTGTATTGCAGAGACTGTCTTCGTAGGCGTTTTACTGAGTGCAAGCTTCGACGATTTTTTTCATAGTAGTATGATACATAGTATAGTCAATCGTATGTGTGAAGGTACTGTAAATAACCGACAATTAAAGCCCTTTGCCCTCTTCACTATGGTAGTAGTCCGCAGATTTCTCATGTTTAGTTTAAAACCAATGAAACACAGTAAATACGTCAGTAATTGGCAGCAAGTGCTGCTAACCAATTTAAATGGCTGACCCATCGTCCTACGGGAGTGTGTCATTCATTTCAAAATGATAAAACCCGATTGGAAATGGCTGAAGTCGTCCAAAAGGTTATTTCAAAATAGTTTTGTAGTTTCAGAATTGCGCCTTGCCATTGTAAAATAGTATTTTATATTGTTCTCAAATCGCCTTAACCATTTACCGAGCAGCCATTTTACATTTCATTTGTTTGAACAGTGTCTTCGGTAACATATTTGTTAACAAACGAAGGCCCTTTAGTTCCTAATTAATGAAACAATCTTCGAGTCGCTACCAAGTCCCTAATTCCTTAATTTAAATTTTAAAATTTTATTGGTCCCTAATTTACAAAAATATGTGTAAGAGTGTGCTCATATAATATACACGTGTAATGCCGCAAGGCTAAGTGAGGCACAAAAAACTGACATCTGTCTGTAAATGGCAGCCATTTTTTTGAATATTTGAGCACATTCCGACAACACGGCTCATCTCAAGTTAAAGCGGACCGGCCGGTTAGACGGCCATACCGCGCCATCTATCTACAGCGCGTTCGCGTTTAAATATCAAATATTACGGAATACAAACGTTATACTAATTCTGGTATTACATATAGTATTACACAGGTCGGGGCCGGCCGTACGCGAGTCGGTAACCCAGTGGTTACAGAGTGATTACCAAGGCAAGGCGATACATGAGACCACCGGTTTAAAAGTTTACCTAACAAATCACCTGAAGTAATTCATTGCCATAAAAAAGGTGGGACGGTTACGTACCTAAAAAGGTTGCAATAGCAACGCAATGCCTTAGCCGCAGTAACTTTCTAACCAGGTGTGTCCTCTGCATAGCGCCCACGGGTGCAGCGCTGCTGGCCCTGCGATGTGCTTCCTGCTGCTGCTGTCAATGGCGTCCTCCACCTCAGCCAGCCTCGTCGTCGGGGCGCACACCCCCGCGCTGGCCACGGAGGCCCAGTGCGCGTTGGCGTTGCTGCCGCGCTACCTGCTGCGGGGCCCGAGGCCGGACTGGCTGTACGCGGTGGTGGCCGGGGGCCGCACCTGGGCGGACGACGCTCTGTTCCGGGGACTGGCGGTGCAGACGACGGTGGTCCACTTCGAGAGCCGCTGGGCGCGGTACCGGTTGCTGCAGGACGTCTCGTCCTCCAGCCACGATGCACTGGTCCTCGTCGTTACCGACCGAGTCAAAGGGCTGGACGATCTCTTGTGGGCGGAGATGCCAGTGGCACCCGAGGAGACCCGTACCGTCTTCTGAGTGTCGGTCCGCCACCCTTACGAGATACACCCAGAACTGCGACGATTCAGACGGTGGCTGGATGGCCAATGCATGGTCAACGCCATCC
The DNA here is from genome assembly GCA_026979955.1 of Megalurothrips usitatus. NCBI lineage: Eukaryota > Metazoa > Arthropoda > Insecta > Thysanoptera > Thripidae > Megalurothrips > Megalurothrips usitatus. Next base: position 13,024,598 of record CM049598.1, on the reverse strand, counting down.
TGGCGATGACGGTGGCCGCCGAAGAGACGACGCACGTGTATGGGGTGCGTGACGCTTGCGGTCGAACGGGCCGAGTGCGGCTGGAGGAACTCGACCGCTGGACTGCTGCGGACGGTTGGCGCAGGGGCGTGGCACTGCTCGCCGCGCCGTGCCGCGCGTGGAGGCCGCCGGCGGGCACGCCGACCCACACGCCGGCCGGCGAGCTGGTGGTGCACTTGCAGCGGGCCAACAACAACCCTGTGACTGGAGCCGTCTACCTCCTCGAGTCGCATGTGCACATGCTTCGGCGCTACGGGGGACTCCAACCGACGCAGGCCATCCGCGGCGTCGTGCACCCGTACCGCCGCATGTTCGAGTTCTACCAGCACGTCCGCAAGTGCCGCCTGGACCTCGGCTTGGGCGCCTTCATCCTGCGCCCGTACCAGTTGCAGTCGGTGGAGGCCCACGGCGCGTGGGAGACCTCTTTCGCCGTGCTCCTGGTGCCCCGCGGCATGGGTCGGGGCCGCAACGACCTGCACCGGCTCGTGGACCCCTTCACGCCGACGATGTGGTTCGCCGTGGCGGTGTCGGCGCTCGCGATCTACTTGTTCCTGCGGTGGCTTGGCCGCTCTCCTCAGCCGCTGCTGCAGTGCCTGGCGCCGCTCCTGGCGCAGCCGCCGCCGGGGCGCACGCAGAGGCGGCCGCTGTTCGGCGCCTGGCTGCTCGTGTGCGTCGTGGTCTCGGCCGCGTACCAGGGCCAGGTGCTGAGCGTGCTCACCGTGCCGGACCTCGCGGCCGAGATCAACAGCCTGGCGGAGCTGGCCGACCACAACCTGACGGTTGTCGTCAACGGCGACTACTACGCGCATCAGTATTTGTCCCGGTTCAAGGAGCATCACATAGCCGCCCGACTGCGTTACGGTGCCAGCCTCTTCAGCATCATAGACAACATCGCTGAGACCAGGACCGAGGCCGCCCTAGTGGACTCGGCGTGGCTGGCCCAGATGCCGCCGTTCTACATGCACAAGGTACACCCGGTTCTCATGCTCTCCGAGAGGATGTTTCGGGTGACCAGGAGGTCGTCCAGAGGATCACCGCTGGGAAGACCAATGCAGCGAATCCTGGGCCGCGCTCGTGCCGCCGGCCTCGTCGGCCACTGGGAGGCTATGAAGCGGCTACACTGGGAGCGCACCATGGACCCGCAGCGCACCACGCACGCCGCGGGCACCTCCAGGCCGAGCGCGCTGGCCTTGGAGCACATGAGGCCCGTGTGCGCTGGCTTCGCCGTGGGGCTGCTGGTCTCGTGCGTGGCGTTCATATCGGAACGCAGGCGGAGGAACCCGGTACGATATTAGGGCACGGACTGGGCCTCCTACGCAAGCGCTGCACAACCTTGGGCCACATCCGTCGATAAGGCGTCTGTAATAATCGCTCCAGCATAAAAGGACAGCTCTCCGGAACAATTAAATAATCATATATCTCCAAATACTTTTGTGCTTGATTGTGTCCGCACTTGCAGGACCATGTATTCTCTTTTATCTAGGTTTGGAATCAGGCCGCACGGCTCTGTACCGAACGCCGAAATACGTCGAGAAAAGCTCAGCACCACGGCCCGATTCCGGGATGGAAGATATTTAGCTTACAAATGACAGTGGGACAATTTTGTTTCAAAAAATATTCCGGTTTGAAGCAAAACGTAACTGAGGTCCAATTTGTAGAATACTCCCGAACGTCCTTTTTCATTCCCGGCCAGTATCCGTGTGTCCGAAGTCGATGATTAGTTTCCTGCCAGCTGCCGTGGCCACCAGGACGAGAGGGGACTTCCATCGTGAATGTCCTTGCTTCCTCGTAAGACGTAAGACTTGTACTCACTAGGGAGGAAGGTGGGGGTGGAAAGTAATAACTTTGAATACCGTCTCGTTGTGTACCTTGAACTTCTCATATCACTGTAAATCCTAGGGTGAGGTCCCCCACTCTTAGAAGGGCGAGCGATTTTACCCAAATTTTTATACTTTCCAAGGCCGAGGTTTAAAATGGTCACCGCAATTGGGCAATGCTACTAGGAATTGTCGCCTTAAAAGAGCAATGTTTGAGAGATGTTTCCCTTTTAGGGCGAGGTTCATTTCCCTAATAATGTGATGGTAAGTCCATCGCCCTAGACAAGCGACCCATACCTCCATCGCCAAAATTACGCGATGAACCTCACCAAGGGGAAACAACTACTCAAAAATTTGTACACCGAAGTTCAAATTCATAAAAATTCATTAAAATTCATTGAAATTCAAAAAATTCAAGAAATTCAAAAAAATTCAAAAAATTCATTGAAATTCAAAAAAATCATTGAAATTCACGAAGTTCATTGAAATTTACGAAATTCATTGAAATTCACGAAATTCACTGAAATTCACGAAATTCATTGGAATTCACAAAATTCATTCAAATTCACAAAATTCATTAAAATTTAAATAATTCGTCGAGATTTATTGAATTTCACTAAAATTCAACAAAATTCTTTAAAGTTTCAAAAATATGCGAAAGGGCAATGCAGTTATTCGAAATTTTCTCTCCAGCGCATAGAAAAGTAAGGAGTTTGTGGAGTGACAGACTGTTCACCGCCTCCGTCTGTCTACAAAACTTGTGCACAGGCCGGGCCAGTGAAAGCCCGTCTGAGTGCGAGAGAGACTGCGATCCCCGGTGGGGCATCTCTTTCGCACTGGTGGTCGAATAAGGCGTCCCGCCTCTCGCGCACGAGCCACACGGGACACGGGCACCGTGCCGGCCTAGTCGGGGGCGGGGCTACGTAAACAGTACCGACGCGCCGGGCCACTCGCCACCTCGAGCAGGGTGGCGGCGCGGGTCCGTGCCAGGCCGCATAGTTTTGAGGGAGCATGCCAGTTAGTGCACGTAGTGTGGCAACGCTGCCGGGCGGTGCCGCCGCCGATGTCTCTGGCGGACCTTCCTCCGGAGTCTGCCGAGATCCGGGGCCCATTTTCCCATTAGGCGCGGGTCGGCTCGGCTCGGCTAAATTGTCGTACAAACACGCCTCAAAGACGCAACTGCCCTGCCGCAAGGCGTTAAGAACGATGGGGTGGGTTTCAAATTGAAATACGTAGCTGACGAACCAAAGTTTGAAATTGCCAATTGCAATGGGAGCGGGCAGCATGCTGTCGACCCTATTGTAAAGTTTATGGGCCCCCTCGCCTCGTGCAGCCACCGCATTAGTCACGCACGTGCGCGGCGGCACTGCGAGGCCCTCGCAGACAAATTTCCAACCAGGGATTTGCGCTTAGGAAAAATATGGACTTGATTTTCGACATCCTCGCATGATGGCGATTAAAACGATACCAAACATGACCCCGTTTGCGGTGCTTTGGCATGGCCCTAGGGCCCTACTTCAACTTTTAATAAAACGGCAATACCCCGTAAAACCTGTAATCCTTCGTAACTCAGCTTCTAATTGAGCCACAGCCTTGGTTCTTAGACCACTATTCATGACATTTTCGCGCGATCAAAATGACCGCAATGCTGATGCGATATTTTGATTTTGATTTACACGTCGAAAGTAGGCCATAAATAAAGAGCGACCCCTGTCATTCACGCGCCGAGATCTGGGCTGGGAGAAAAGGAACCCTCGGACCCCGGCAACCGCGCGGGGGAGTCAGGCCGTGCGGGTCAAGACCCACTCATGTCATGTGGGAGATGTGCAAGAAGGACAGATGATGGGTGGCTGTCTCTCTCTACTGATGAACTCGCTGGCAAAACATGACGTCTCCGTACGTACACCACGGCCGTACAAAATTTGGAAGAGTTTTTCTCGCGATTTGGCGTTTTTCAAACTATCGGGAACACTATTGTAAAAGTACGAAGCACGCCGCCGTGATTAAACAGGTACCCCCAGCTAAAAAAAATCAAGGGTTTCTTGTTATTTTACAAGAATATTATTCACAGTGATCTACGGCGGCGAAGATCCTGGAGTCGGTCGTAGTTAGGCTGTAGGAAACACTTGACACAGCGCGCCCGCACGCCTATGTGCTCTGCTGGCTCGCTGGGCGCAAGTGAGGCCATTAGTCTGATCAGTCTGGGAAGAACACTGGACCTCGGAGCTTCCACGGCTCCGCCACCTCAGCAACTGCAGCAACACTGAGGACGGGGGGTCGGGGGCTGGGTAGGTCTGTGGGCCTGGGGACCCTACCACATCTGGCCCGTGCTGTGGAGCAGTGACCCGGGGAGTAGAGGTGTGAAAGAGACAAAGGAAAATTTTGAACGTCGTGGAATATTGCTGTCGTTCAAACGGCAACATGTTCGGAAGCATACAAGGAAAAACCCATCCAAATTTCAAGCAAATATCTTTCGAATTACGGTCTACACAGCTGAAAACGCAGTTGCTAAAATATAAAAATGCACCGAGGAGTACGGTTCAAATCCAAGTCTCACGGTCGAATTTTATATGACTGAGCATAGAATTTTGTGTTAAATGCATCTACAATCATAGTTTTTACTTTAGAACACGCCAAAATGGATTCACACTTCAGAATTTAAAGGTCTCCAGTACCCTCATTAAGAGGAAAGAGGACCACTGCTGTTTTCGACCTCTGCGGGCCGATTTTGAGTCGTCTTCTAACGATCGCCACGGCCAAACCGTTCGACATGCTGACTTCAAATTTTGAGAGGAAGTAGTCAAAGGTCCGATCTTAATACTGATAGGTTCAAAAAAAATTATGAACCACTCTGACATATCTAAAAATGACCGAGACTTTGCGCTACGATAGCTCTCTTCTCCGAACACGGAAAAATTATTTGAATCCAACGATCTCTAGTCCGTTCCTTCTTCTATTCAGTGGTACTCGTCCGAGCTCGCTGCGGTCAACGGTGTGGCGTCAATCTTGATCCTACGAACCCTCTGCACAGGTCAATTTGGACACTTTTGAGAACGGCGCGAAAGTTGGGGTGAATGTTTCAGCGACCTAGCTGTGTGTGCCGCCCCCGCACTGCCTCCCCCGCCCCGCTGGCCCTTCGCCTTCACGGTATAATAGGAGGGGACAGCGGCTCGTGCGGTGCAAGGTGCCCCCCGCCGTGCCGGTGCCCCTGCCGTCCCATTGTAAGGCAGGCAAAGCCGCCAGTCCAATCTTGAACTTTTTAGACTTTCTGATGTACATCTCTCGCAATTCTACCATATTATCGTACACAACGAGACGAGCAAAATGGCGTTTGACAGTCATTTCTAACTTACTCCGTTCAGAAGTTAAGAGAAATTTTGATTCCGGCTAAAATATGATAAAAATTGCCAGAGAGCGAACGAAACAAGATACAAACACCTGACAAACGCCATTCGGTTTGTTTTAAAACTGCTAAAAAAATAAGCCATTGCTGAACCATGTCTGAACTTCGGTTCAAAATATTCTCTTCCGAAGAGTGGCACTTTTTTGAGCGCAAGAGGACGCGGCCCGGGCCTGCCCCGGCCAGGCCTCCCTGCGTTGGGTAGCCCGGGCGGCTAGGCCAGACAAAAGGCACATGGCTGGTGGATGAGGTGTTGTGGGGGAGGGCCGGCCGCCGGGGGCTCGGTATACTTCATTCCAAAGGTGTCCAGCGCGCACTAGTGAAAGCGTTCAAATTGACCCGTGCAGAGGGTTCGTAGGATCAAGATTGACGCCACACCGTTGACCGCAGCGAGCTCGGACGAGTACCACTGAATAGAAGAAACGGACTAGAGATCGTTGGATTCAAATAATTTTTCCGTGTCCGGAGAAGAGAGCTATCGTAGCGCAAAGTCTCGGTCATTTTTAGGTATGTCAGAGTGGTTCAAAAAATTATTTGAACAAGCCGATATTGAGATTGAACCTTTAACTGCTTCCTCAGCAAATTTGAAGTCGATACCTCAAACGGTTTGGACGTGGCGATCGTCAGAAGACGCCTCAAAACCGGCCCGCAGAGGCCGAAAACAGCAGTGGTCCTCTTTCCTCTTAAAGCGTGAGGAGTGCCTTTTGTTGACACAGACGGGCCCGGCCGGACCCGGCAGGAGCCCCCTCCCCCACCTCCTCCCAAAACGCTCTGCTACCGCAGCAACACCAGTGTTCTTCCCAGACTGATCAGAAGGCCTCAGCGCGTTCTGATAGGCAGCCCGGCGGGCCCTGCACCGTCGCGTTCGGCCACGACGCACCATACTGGAGATCTCAACCTGCAAGTGCACGACGGCGCTTGGCGGACGGTGCAAATCGCTGGCGGGAAGCCGGCTCCCCCACCCGAATTCGTAGGCCGGATATTCCACGCGTTCGCGCGAGACTGCTTTTGCTGGGTTCGAGCCCAAATCGAGTGATAAAGATTTTTCAGACGCGCACAGACACAAGTGTCGAGCCTTACCCGCACCGCACTTTCTAATTTAGGCACAATACGTATGCTATACAGTATTCGAATGAATAGCGGATTTGAATTTCATTGGGAAGCACATAGAATTTTGTTTTGCAATCGAAATTCAATCTGGCATTATTCAAAATTCACTTCAAATGAGTAAAACACATTCAAAATTCATTGGAATTCAAAAAAATTCATTGAAATTCAAAGAAATTCAAGAAAATCAAAAAAATTCAAAAACTTCAAAAAAATTAAAAAATTCAAAGAAGTTCAAAGAAATTCAAAAAATTCAATGGATTTCACTGAAATTCAACAAAATCCATTAAAATTCACGAAATTCATTAAAATTCACTGAAATTCGAAAAATTCCTTGAAATTCATGAAATTTGACCAAATGTACACCGAAATTCAAAGTTGTTTCCCCTTGAACCTCACCCTTCGTTTTTCAGTGATTCATCAGGCTCTCCTACCTTCATGATCGAATTGAAGTACGAAGGACCATGAGTGTGTGGGTGTGGAACATAATGAGAGCAATGTCAGTGGCGACATCGCCTTCCGGGCCATTTTACTTATTCTCACCACTTGGATTGCGACTAAGCGAGTCAGGGGCACGCATGGTAGTACCCTTTCGATGGACGACCTTCATATCGAATTGATGGATAGAGGCAGCCCACCTTGCAAGCCTTCCAGTCGGGCTCTTCAATGTATGTAACCAGAGCAAGCCGACGTGGTCATTTACAAGCTCGGCGTGATTGCCTTCCTCGTAAGGCCTGAAAGCTTCCAGGACTTGAAGAAGGGCCAGACATTCCAGTTCAGTAGCAGAGTAGCCTCGCTCTATTCCCTTGACACCGACTTTAATATGCGACTACAAACACTCCATCTTTGAAATATTGAATAAGGATGCCCCCGGTTCCAGGAGCGGCGGCATCGGTGTAGATCCGGAAGGGTGTTGGAAAATCAGGACTCAAGAAAACTGAATTCTTGCAAAGGGCTTCCTTCAGCTTGAGAAATGCCACTTCTCCGGGTCAATTCCACACAAAAAGAGATTTTTTTTAAACTAACCGTAAAGCGGCTTGGCGATGGCCCTGAACTCGTGAGTGCATTTTCGCATCCATTCAGCGAGCCCCAGAACTAGACGTAGTTCTTCCATACTTCTAGGCTGGAGAAAATTCATGGCTGCAGCCGTCGTGCTTGGGTCAGGGCGTACACTATAGGCATCTATAATGTGGCCCAGATACTTCATTCTTTTTCTCTTCTATTTACCTTTGCAAAGATTGACGGTTATTCCTGTGTTTGCCAAGGAATTAAAAATCCTTCTTAGTAGCTGACAGTGGTGCGTCCAGTCTCCCTCCTTAGACCAGGCACCAATACCATCCATATAATGTACACACATACACGTTGGGATCATCTACACTGGCGGTCTTATTTAGCGGCCTACTTTTTTGGATGTGTGCCATTTTGTCCCACGTTGGCGCAGGTCCTTAATTCTTGGACAGCGGGTGTCTCAAGGGGACATCTCTAGGTGTCTGAAACGTCAACTTGATAAATTCACTCTAAGGGGGTGAACCACCCCTCCAACCGAGCTGAAGTGGAACTTTGCCCCAGAAGAGGTCGTAAAAATCCTCATTGGACAAACCGGGAACTGAATTTTAAAAATTCCCAGTTCCCGATTTGTCCGATGTCTATTAAAGGTTTGAGCCACCAGAAATCGATTTGCATCATTTTCTACCCCTACTGGCTCCTGACGAAAATCAGTGTCAAATAAAGCGTTAAATCACGCCTAAATTTTCGGTTTTTACTGGTTTTTGGCACTTCAGAGGGACCGGTATTCATCGTGGCGGACATTTTCGGGTTTTTCCAATAAAAAATTCTTACAGTGTAGACATAAATTTGTCCGTAATTCGGCATCACATTGTACGCAAACATTAGTATCCATTTCTTTGGTGAAAGTTTACTTCCGGCGCTGATCCTTGCATCAACTACGCTGTTACAGGAATCAATACTAATACAAGGTAGGCGTATGCCAGACCGCGCCGTGGCGTAACAGGCTTCGCTCATCGCGAATCACTGTTCCGCCAGTCCACGCCTGGCGCACCCCTACCATGGCCAGCCGGCGGCTGTCTAGTGACGAGTAAGACCCTGCGGGCCAACCAGCCAGTAGGACGGGCTGGGGGCGTCACTGTTTCCGCCCGGTCGCAGCTACGCTCATGTTCTGGCAGCCGGACATATACTACATTTCCTTTTTGTCTTCGATGCCCGTTAACCATTCCCAACCTACCCTCACCTAACTGTGCCTAACCAACCCAGACCCCCACCCCCACCGTAACCCACTCGAGTCACTAATCCGCCCCTTCCTGACAGGCGCATGGCGCAAACTGACCTCACCCAACCAGCTTTGAGCTTGACCTTGAGCTTTCTACGTTAAACCGTTCTCGAGAAATCGCGCGGGCAAACAGACCGACAAAACATTTTTGACCCAGTCGGTCCAGGGCCTCGCTATCGCTCAGCCGATCAAAGGACTTCGCAAGCATCTGCATTAGCTTCTAGTTTGTACTTCGGTCAGCGACGTCTCTCCCTCCTTCTGTCTTCAAGAAGAATACCATGATGCCAAGCAAACGTCCCGGTGATGCCGCCGCACAGCCGGCAGCCAAGCGGTGCCTGCGGTACAAGGACCTTGTCTCGGACTTGTTCCGCGAGGACGACAAGATCCCCGTCAGCCTTGTCCCGTAGGGTGTTTCACTGTCGGTCTGTACCCTGCGAGGCTGGGTGTAGTCGTTGATAGAGGAAAGGGGGAAAAGACAAGAGGGTAGATTTACACTTTTTGCCGTCCGAGTACTCACCGGTGCTGCCGCTCCGAGGGTGCACACACGTCTGCCGTCGTGTCTTCGGGCTGGCACAGGCGGGGCCTATGCCAGCCCGGGGGTGCTGAGTCCAGCACATCGCGGGTTCCTCTTTGCGTAGCGCGCTAGGCCCCGGCTCTCTCTCTCTCTTTCTCTCTCTCTCACACCGAGCCCGGGGCTTTCGCTCTCTCCCGTGACATCCTCCCTCTTTTGAAGGAAAGATGTCCTCATCTTTTACGCAAAGGCGAAACCGCGATTTTCCGTTTCATCTGGCAGAAGATTCTAATAAAGGGTTTAAAAATCATAAGTATTTAAATTTGGAATAATTAATTTAGTTGCATTCCCGGCTCATACTCGAACGAATTCTATTTCGACATTTTTTTTCTTTTTTTTTTTCTTTCTCGCCGCTCTCTCTCGCCGCTCTCTCTCGCCGCTCTCTCTCTCTCTCTCTCTCGCCGCTCTCTCTCTCGCCGCTCTCTCTCTCGCCGCTCTCTCTCGTCCCCCCCTTTCGGGAAGAGCCGTCCTCGGGTCGTCGTCCCTTGGCGTCGTCTGGGTGTCGCCCTGACGTCGTCCTTCGGCGTCGTCCTCCGGCGTCGTCCTCCGGCGTCGGCTGGGCGTCGCCTGGGCGTCGCCTGGGCGTCGTCGGGCGTCATCTCAGCGTCGCAGAGCGCTGAGCCCTCCGGCAGGACAAGCTCCTTGCCCCACCAGGCCCCTCCTTGCGGGAACGGGCAAAGGCGACTGCGGGCACTGCCACGCAGCCGTGCCAGCCTCCGCATGCGGATTCGGCAGCTCGCAGCCTGACCCGGTCAGGTGTTGGGGCGCCGCGCCATCAGCTGATGGAGTGCTGACTCGTGTTGTGGCGGCGGCTCCCGGGTCGGGTGGCGCTCCGGACGATGACCCCTGTCGAGTCCCCGCAGCTGACCAGTGCGCCAAACGCCTTCCGGCCAGCCGGCCTCCTCAAAAAGACTCGGCAAGGGGCAGTTGCGCTCTTGGTGCACTGTACTAGACGAGTGCGGCAACTGTGCGCCTCCATACGGACTTGCAACTCGATGGTCCTGATGCCTCGGTGATGGTGTCCCGAAGGCTGCTGCGACGACGCTGCCAGGTTGATCCCGCCGTGGTGTCGAGTCCCCTCAGCTGGCAGGTGCGCCGAACGCCTCCCCGCCAACCGGCCTCCTCAAAAAGACTCGGCATGGGGCAGCTGCGGTGGCACTGCACCAGTGCTGCAGCTGTGCTCCTCCTTGCGGACTCGCAACTCGACGGATGGAAGGTTCCGCCCGATGCCGTGGCGGCGTCCTGGCCGTATGCTGGCGACGACGGCCGGTCACCAGGTGATCGTGGTCCGAGCCCCCTCAGCTGGCAGGTGCGCCGAACGCCTTCCCACCAACTGGCCTCCTCAAAAAGACTTGGCATGGGGCAGCTGCGGTGGCACTGCACCAGTGCTGCAGCTGTGCTCCTCCTTACGGACTCGCAGCTCGGCGACGCTCCTCGAAACGGACGGTGGAGAGCACTCGGCGGCAAAGTGTCGGCAAAGGGATAGGAAATAGAGAATGGGAAGGAAGTAGAAAGTGAGAAGAAAAAGAAATGAGAACGAGAAAGAAAAAAAATTGTCGAAGGCGAATAGCGAAATTGGACAGAAAAGTACTTAGGTCGTGTCTCGTCAGCCTTTGTCGTCTAGTCCAGTTCGTCCTCCGTAGTCGGGCGGACAAGGCGAGGGCGGCGTGACCAATTTAGGGGCACCTCCTCCGCATAGGAGTACCCGTGCCCGTATTCCCTTTCCCCAGCGTGTCGAGGGGCCGCGAGCTGTCCCTGTTGGTTGTACCGTGTCCGTCTCCTGTCTACGCCCTGTTCGGACGGAGCGGCTGCCGTCTGCGGCGCCGGCTCTGGCCGCGCCGTAACGTACTTTAACTTCACGAACAGGACAAAATGCCTAATAAATTTATAATGATAAGGATGCCAAAAATTCCGAGAATGCCCAGGAGAACCACTGATTCCCCGGGAAAGAAACTGTAAGATTTAAATTTTGCCTGCTGCAGTTCCGGAACAAAAATTTCAGGAATTTTGCGCGTTAGCTCGAAAGTTGGAACTGCTAGCGTCCAATTGGGATTAACTAAGGCCGGGTCGTTGGCGAGTTTTGGGGCCTGGCCTAGCTCGTGAAGGTCGGGCAGCTCGTAGTTCAGGTTTGAACCCCATTGGGCGGGAATCAGGAATTGAACTTCCGGTGCTTCCGGCGCCGATGCCGCCGTAATGCGTCGCGTGCGAACCGCCAGGGCACCATCTAGCAGAATCGAACAGTTACCGGGCAGCCGTACCCGATACGCCCCGAACCCGACGTTCTTGAGCGTCTGCGACTGGCGGATTTTCGCGCAACGCACTTCCATCGTGATGGACCGTGGCACCGCTACTATAAATTCCTGCGCGTGCACCCTCATCACCTCGGGCGTGGCCTGCGGGAAGCAGTGGAACTCACAGTCCTGCATGACGTCCTTTACCGTGCGTTTGCTCAGCATGGCCGTCAGGCAGGCCCCCTCCCGCGTGAATCCAGCCTCCACCCGAGGGATCTGGCAGATGTCGGAACTGGTGCACCGCGATTTTTCCGGCTCAGTCAGCATGGCCACCTCAGTGTCTGTGGCCGCCGTCAGAAGGAAGTCCCCCGGTATGTGAATTTTGCATACCGAATCCTGCCACGCGAAAGGGATCGGTATGTACTTAAAAACGTGCCATGTGTTCGTCACGGTTTTAAGCGGAATTTTTACGAAAAGATGGACGGCTTCCTCTGCCATGGAACAGGTGGTGAGTGGTTCCGTGTAGAATTTGCTGACGTCGGAGACCGCCAGGTCTAGACCCTTGTAGCTATCCTTGGCCAGCAAAGTCCGGATTCCCTCCACCAACCTGTCGCGACCGATGACCTGAGGGGTCAGTCTGTTCTGGGCGCAGGCCATCAGGAGAGAATGCACCGTCATTTCCTCGGCAATGACATGGGAAATGAGTGTCGACACCTGTCCCATGATGAGCAGGATCGTCACGTCATTTCGGACCGCTGTTATGTCCTGAGATGCAGTTCTTTCCATCAGGCGCATCGTATGGGTGACGGATTCGATTGAATCCCTCACCGACGATGAAAAATTTTGAAATTTCCCTGCCATTGTCTGGACGTCGCCTTCGAGGCTGGACTGCGCAGAGACCAATGCTTTCATGGTCCCTCGCAAGTTGGACACGTCCGTCATGAGAGGCGCCACGGCCTGATCCGTGACCAGGTCGCAGCAGAACTCGAATGCCTGCCCGAGGAACGCGAGGCCCCTACGGAGACGGGTCAGGTCCATCTCCACCTTGCGGTTGAGAGAGACCAGGCCCAGCACCGCGTCGACCGTCTCGTTCAAGGCACGCACCGCGTTCCTGGCCGCGAGCGTGCGCCACTGCATTCGAGCCGCGATGCGCGCCGCCTGCGCCCGGATCTCGGCGACGGGCACTTCCGGGAGTGGGCGGATGAAGTGAATGGTGTCGACTGCCTCCGCCACGAATTTGGAAGGCAGTCTCTGTCGGTATAGTCCAGTCGTCAGCAGTGTTGTCGTCGAGTCATACGTTACTTTCGACGGTATAGTCTCGTCCGGTCCCGACGTGACCGCCCCCAACAGGAAAAACACACAAAGAATAGTTTGCAGGAAAAACATTGTCGAGATAACAACGGAGGGAAAACGAAACCAGTACCGACACTAATGCCAAGTGAAAACCTGTAACACGCAAAACATCACCCATAAGTCATCGGTAGCGAAACTGTCTACGCCTCGTCAGCGCCGTGCCCTAATGCAATAGCCGTAACGTCCGTCAGAAGGTGTGGCGAGTCGGAAAGTCGTAGGTCCTGTGGTCTCTCGCGATATGGCCGTAGATTTTCAACGTGGTACTCCTTCACCACCTGCTTCAGTCCACCTAGAGGGAGTTTGGTGTCAACCAGAATGAAGTAGAACAGTTCGGACCTTTTCCCAACAACGGTGAACGGACCTCGCCAGATGATGTTTTTGTCCGGCCACTTTAGTTCGTCCGCCTCGCTACGGACCCGAACCAGATCCCCCACTCGATAAGAAGCTTGTTGACGTTTAGCGTCGTAATGACGCTTGTTCCTATCCTGGGCAACCTGAATTCGAGAGCGCAGATCGTGCAATAGCGCCGCCTGATCCTTTAATTTAGAGTCCAAATCAGTATTAGTAGAGGGTAATAATTGCAAGATTCCTGGTACATTAGGGTGAAATCCATACACTGCAAGAAACGGAGAAGTTTTAATAGTCTCGTGAAAATTTAGATTAAACAACAACGTGCCGAGTTCCAGATATTCGTCCCACTGGTTGCCAAACTGAAGTAGTAATTGTGCTAACAAATTTTTCACCGACTAAACGCTTCGCTCCACCTGCCCGTTACAGTGCGGCACTTTCCGAAAGGCATTGTGAAAAATATTCCATTTGTCTAAGGCTTTTTGAAAAACATAGCTAGTAAAATATGAGGCGCTGTCCGTGGTATAATTCTCGCAAAATCCAAACTGCATACAGAAGGACGTGAGGCAAGCAATGGCTGTCTCCGTGTCCGCTTTCCTGCACGCCCTCGTCCACACGTATTTCGTGAATGAATCGGTGATAACGCAAAAGTGTTCCATTTTATTTTTTGTTAAGTCCAACTTGCCCACAAAATCGCAGCTGATGTTGGAAAACGGCCGGGATGATACCAAGGGTTTTAGAAATCCCGGCTTAAGGCGATCTTTGCGGTGCAACTGGCAAAAGTGGCAGCTTTCGTAGTAGATTTTAGAATCAGCATTTATAGTGGGCCACCAGAAATACTGTAGAATATTTTGCACCAGATGTTTTGTGGCCCGGTGGCCCCGACTATCGTGGAACTCATGCAGGACATACTTTACGCACAATTTAGGCACGACCAGCAGCAATTTCTCAGCCCACGAATAGTACAGTAATTCGTCCCGAAGTTGGTATCCTTTGACGTCGGCTCCGGCCCGCAGCTTGTCGCGGATTTTCGCCAACTCTGGATCGCCAAATTGTAAGTCTTTTAGAACTGCTTTGTTATGGAGAAAGAAGGAAGTCATGTCTGGAACGTAATTTTGGTTAATTTCATCCTCTCGCTCCGCATTTGCCTCTGCGGCGCCGTCGCGTGCCCTCTGCGCCCTGGTGGTAACGGGGCAGACGCTGCCGGTAGGATAAGAGGCGCCCGAGAGACGCTCCGGGAAAACCTCGTCGACCTCCTCGTCGACAGTCTTTTCCGGAACGTCCACCGGATTGCGACTCAGACCATCCGCATTGAGGTGCGTCTTTCCCGGCTTGTATTCGATCTGAAAATTGAACTGGCTTAAAAACACAATATGCTTCGCGATCGGCCCCTCCGGTCTCGCCGTTTGCAGCAAACTCCGCAAGCTCTGATGGTCCGTCACAACTGTCGTAACCACGTTTCTATTTTGTACATAGTGCCTGAAATTTACGAAGCCATACACTATCGCAGCACATTCTAGATAATAAACAGGAAGATTTTTCTCGGAGGGTTTAAGCGATCTGCTAACAAACCCGACCGGGTGGAACCGTTTAGTGTCTAAGTCCTGCTGGGAAAATTGGACACCGAGTCCAGAATATGACGCATCCGTCGCTATCCTGTTCGGGGCCTTAGGATTGTATAGCCGAAGTGCTGGAGGGCTGGAAAGAATTTGCTTTAAATGATCAAATGCTTGCTGCTGCGGTTGCCCCCAGACAAAGTCCACATCCTTCTTTAAAAGCTGAATCAATGGGAAAGCAATTTGTGTGTAATTTTTGATAAAACGCCTGTTGTAGCCAAATACCCCCAAAGCAGAACGCAGCTTGTCTTTGTCCTGTGGGGCAGGCATTTTGGAAATGGCACGAATCCTACTTGGCAAGATAGAAACTTCTTTGCCATCAACTTCCATGCCCCAAAATTTTACCTTGCGCTGGAAAAATGTACTTTTTCTAATATTTAATTTTACTTGATGCTCTCTGAGAAGTTCCAAAAATTCCGAAAGGGCTGTCAAATGTTCCTGAAAAGTTTGCGTACCGACACTGGTGTCGTCAAAATAGTTTATCACATTGCCTGTTTGTTTCAGTTTTAGTAAGATGTGGTCCATTGCCAAGGCATAAACCGCCGGAGCGACACTCAATCCCTGCGCCAAAGCTTTCCACCTATACCGACATCCCGCTGGAGAATCAAATGCAGTGATATCTCTGGAGTCGGGGTGGAGCGTGAGCTGCCAATACCCACTACAGCTGTCAACGTTAGTAAAGTAGCTCTTCCCCTGGAAAGCATCAATTAACTCCTGCGTGTCAGGAATTGGATATTTGATATCCGTCAAAATTTTGTTAATTTTCCGAAAGTCCTGTACCAGACGGTAAGACGGATTTTCCTTGGTGTGGTTGGGCTTAGGAACCACGAGAAGAGGAGTGCAGTAAACAGATGTACATTTTTCAATTAAATCAGCCGACAATAATTTTTGTATATATTCTTCAACAAAGTCCTTTTCGTCCACACTCATCCTGTAATTTCGCTGTGACACGCGCTTCCGCTTGTCGTAGTCTAGAAAAATGGGAGGATAGGTGCACCGGCGCAGTTCACTAACATCCGACACGAACACATCAGAATAGGATTTCAGAAGGTCAAGCGCTACCGCCCGTTGCTCCGGGGTCAAATCGGGATTAATGTCAAAGTGCAGCTCTGCTGGCTCCGCCTGCGGTGAGCTGTCACCGTGAACCGTGTTCACGTTCTGAAAACCTGTGAAATGTTCGACACCTTCTTCGTCAACTGCCAAATTCATATCTGTTGAGACCCGTTGCGACACATCCCCCACATTAGTAATTTGTACATAACGAATACCTTTTGGGCTTAAGATAAAATCAGACACCAGTAGATTGTGATTTTGCAGTAGTTTAGGATTGCCAACAAACACAGTATCCCGCAATTCCCGAGAAACCGTCCACAAGAGCCCGCCGCAGCTGAGGCCACGGGACAGCGCGCCCGTGCTGCCGGACGTAGTCCTGCAGCCACCCGGCTACCTCTGTGCTCTTTACGGCCTCCTCCAAGTAGTGGAGACGCTCCTCGTCGGAGGCCCCGAAGTAGTCCATCCTGCTGTCAAACTGCTCCAGGAAATCGGTCATGCTGGAATCACGCGTGTACTGCGGCACAGCCAACCGTGGCTTAGCTGCCCGCATGTTCTGCGGAACATACATGGCGTGAACCTCCGTCGGCCCCCGCCTACTCTGTTGGAAACCAGGATATGCGGGCCCTGGGATGTCCCTGTCCTGGAAAAACGCCGGGTCCTGGAAATGGTAACTGTTAGTCTCGAACACCCTTCGAGGATCCCGATCCTGTTGGCGCACTGGGGGTGCCCGCGTCCTGCCAATGTGGTTTTCCTGGAAAGGATATCCGTTAGCATTGTCCTCGACTCAAAAACGCCCCGCGGAGGTAGGCATCCTGTCGAAGAAAGCTGGCCGGTCACGATAGGTATTTACATTGTCCTCAAAGTGCTGGAAAGGAGTGCGACGGTGTTCCTGTCGGGGAGGGAAAACGCTGGCCTCCGGGACCCGCTGCCGCGGGCACTGGGAGTCCACACGGCGGGCCATGACCGGTGGCAGTGGCCCCTGGCCGTCCGCCGTGCGATCTCCCCGCCTCCACTCTATGCGGGTCACCGGGTCCTCGTCCTCAACTCGTTCATACCCCTCCGCTTCCTCTAGCTCCGTGGCTAGAGAGCGAGGGGTCTGCTGCTGTGCAATTCCGGCTGCCAGGATCTGTAACATGACCCCCAGGACTTTCGGCGTGTCCCGGAGGTCGATGTCCTCCCTGTTCTGAATTTGGACCCTGTCTATGTAGTCAACGACCCGTACAATGTTCAGAACGAGGAAGTCTGAACGACGCCACACCTGGTAGTGCTTTGAGTTCGCCTCCACCAGGTGCGGCTCCTCCCCCTGCCGGCCCGCCAGAATCGCCCTGATGGCTTCCTCGCAGTCCCTCAGTTCGGCCGCCGAGCCTGACCTGAGGAACCCCGAGTCCCGTACCACGGTAATGCACCTGTCGAGAACCGACGCCAACTGCTCCGCGTTCCCCTCCGTGATCCGGGACAGCCACCACAAGACGACTCTGGGAGACGGAGAGTCGAGGGGGTGGGCCTGCAGCATCTCCCTCAGCTTCTCCCCGTCATGCATCAGCTTCATGACCTCGCACTTGAATATAAAGGACGGCACTGCCACCGCGGCTGCCCCCGGAGTGGAGGGCGTGCTGTTCCCCGCGGCCGCGCCCGCAGAGGAGGGCATGTTGGACATGCTGTCCTCCCGCGGCTCGGCCGGGCGACTGCGCTGCAGCCGCGGCCACTCCTCCGGCGCCTGCGAAATCGCCTGAAA
Source organism: Megalurothrips usitatus (assembly GCA_026979955.1). Classification (NCBI taxonomy): domain Eukaryota; kingdom Metazoa; phylum Arthropoda; class Insecta; order Thysanoptera; family Thripidae; genus Megalurothrips; species Megalurothrips usitatus. The sequence goes on along the minus strand of CM049598.1, from coordinate 13,007,041 downwards.
TATCACGTCCAGGACCGTCCGTAGTCTGTGTATGTCTGGGTCGCCGGTCCACTTGTCCTTCATTTCCATTACGTAGTCCAGTATTGCTGTCACGTCCGCAATCCACGCCCGCGAGGAGCCCTCCGGGTCGTCTACGTCGTCCGGCCCGGCCCCCGCGACGAAATCACGGACCTCCTCTGTCATTCCATTCCGCACCAACTCGTCCCAGTCCTTCATCGCCCCCCCGATCGAACTCCGACTCGTCCAGATCCGGGCACCTTTCTGGGCCACCCACTCCAACAGCGGGGCGACAGCCCTGGCCGCCGTCCGCCGCTGCGAAGTAGTGACCCCGCGCATCCGCAGCTCCAGCTTCGGCGCGCGCACTCCCGGCCGCGCCCCGACCAGCGCCCTAAGTGCAACGACCCGTCGCACGAACTCAGGGCCCTGTGGGTCAAGGTACGCCGCGAATGTTCCCGCTGACGCTGCCATGGTTGCACGCCGGTGCTCGAACCCGCCTAGCTGCCGCGTCAGCACCCGCTCAGCGCCGCTCCCTACACCTGCCTAGCGACTCGAGCCGCCTGCGCCCAGCAACTGCCACGCCCTAGCAGGCGAGGGGAAGGGGGGAAAATTTTGAACCGAGAGCGAAGAGAAACAAAAAAAACGTGACGGACTACGGACACGGACACGAACACGAGCACTCCCACTTCTTAGACTAAGGCACTTAATATAAATTGAGCAATCCAAAACAAATTTAAAAAGAATGGAGAAAAAATTCAAAAAAAAAATTTCGTGTGAGAGACTTGAACTTAAACTCGGAAACTTAAACTGACTTACTCGAAAATTACTCTACGTTAAACTACTTTGACTTAAAATTAACTTGCTTGAAAAAACAAGAAAAGGCGCGCGACCGGCAGTCGAGCCTCCAGAAACGTGACCCGCCTGTCCGGAACGCGACACCCGGCCCCTCTCTACACACGGCTTCCGCGCGCGTGCTGGTAGATTGACACTACTGGGCCTCTTCTTTCCCTTACCAGACTGGTAAAAGAAAGAAAGAGGGAGACGGTGTAGCGGGCACGGAAAAGTACTCCCAATTACGGACCTAAACCTCACGCACCTCCACCATGTCCCGTAGGGTGTTTCACTGTCGGTCTGTACCCTGCGAGGCTGGGTGTAGTCGTTGATAGAGGAAAGGGGGAAAAGACAAGAGGGTAGATTTACACTTTTTGCCGTCCGAGTACTCACCGGTGCTGCCGCTCCGAGGGTGCACACACGTCTGCCGTCGTGTCTTCGGGCTGGCACAGGCGGGGCCTATGCCAGCCCGGGGGTGCTGAGTCCAGCACATCGCGGGTTCCTCTTTGCGTAGCGCGCTAGGCCCCGGCTCTCTCTCTCTCTTTCTCTCTCTCTCACACCGAGCCCGGGGCTTTCGCTCTCTCCCGTGACAAGCCTGGACGGCGGCGCCCTGCCTTCGGCCTTCGCGCCGTGCGGGGCGTTGCCTGCTGACGGTGTCCAGGCCAAGCACCGTGGCTCCAACACGACCACCGTAACGCTGGACGACGGCGATGGACCTTACCCTCATGCCTACGCCCCGTCTTCCCCACCCACGTGGATGGCTCCCACGACCCCCCATCCCCTCCCTGAACTTACCCATTACCAGGACCCACGCCTGCGTGGGATGACCTGTTAATACAATTGATTCAGATCAGATTTGAAAAAACCCAGAGGCCGTTGACCCCCAGGTTATTACTGCCCTTGGTTTAGACCAAGAGACAGAAAAAAAATGTGTCACTAATGATAGAATGCATATGTAGCCCACACAACTGAAAGTGAAGTCATTTCCACTCACTAAAAATGAATCGAAAGAAATACGTGTCGGACTGGATTTAAATTCCTTGGATCCTTACGTCTTACTGCTGGCTGGGTCAAATGCTAAAGGGAATAGAAATTAGATAAGACTGTCGGACGAGGAGTTAAAAGTAATTATTTCAGATAAAGTTCACACTTCCTTCAGAAAGCACTACATGAAAAAAATGTATTAAATCCTCTAAATATGGGTAGTGTGTTACTCAGTCTCTATCTAAATAACAAAAACACTTATCTTTTCTCTGTCTGTGTGCAACGCACTGATTCCACTACTGAGATTAATCTGGGAGACTCCACGTGGATTATGCTCCATAGATCGTGAAAACGCTTGCTGAAAAAATAAGGAAAATACAAGTCTTGAGTGAAAAACGGAAACGCAATTGGCCCACAGTCATGAGACGGAGTCATGCCTTTTCTATGCAGCAAGGTTACAAAAACATGAAATCATTAAAGGAGCTCATTTAGGAAAATGAGAGCTTACTGGACTATGCATTTAAAAGTCAAACTTCTACGATCCCTGAGACGATCCAAGATGAGATAATCTGTTACCACTTAGATTTCATTTCCAAGAAATTGATGGAGCAGATGAGCAAGTAGATGGTATAACAAAATAAAACGAAAGAAAGCCTATAAAAGTAAAAAATAACTTAAAAACATTTTAAAACATGAGTTCAAATTAAAAAAAAATTGGAAAATCTTTAATTGAGGAAACTAAAAAAAACATTCATTTATTTCCTTTTGCCAGGCAGGGCAGGACGGGTGGGGCGCCTAACTGTGGGGTCCACCACGGGCCCCAGCCGTACGAGCGCGGACACACTCGGTTTCTGAAATCATAAAATCAAAAATATAAGTCACACGCAGGTCTGAAAACGGATAACATTTTATAACTGCATAATGCAGACGAACATACCTTCACGGGGGTGACATCCGGGAGGTTATCACGGCCCGGAAGGCTGGCTTTGATGGGGGGGCTTGTAGCCCACCCCGGTGCCTGCTGCCAGGCGGCCTCCCACGCCGCCTCCACCTTCTGCCGGGCGGGCAAGGCGGCGGAGACACACTGACTCCGAACAACTCAAGCTAGAACATACCAGCCAAGGCCAGGTAGGCCTCCTGCTGTGCTCGCAGCAGAACCGGCAGGTGCAGCTTGGTGTGGAGCGCCTGTAGACTATGGTAGACAGCGCTGCTCCACCGGCTTCCTCCTATTTCCAAACCAATTTTTGTCATACAACACCTAAATGATACCTAATTAAAGTTAGCTCAGCTAACCTAACCTAATCGTCGCGGATCCAGTCGCCAATTTTTGTCTTACAACACCTAGATAATACCTAAGTGAAGCTAACTTGTCTAACCTAACGTAGTCGCGGCGGATTCAGTATATATATATCTTTCGCGGAAGAAAGAAGTTAAGCACTTAGAACTCGGCTTGCGGGTGGTGGTCGCGGACTATGGTACATAAGCCCGTGCCGGACACGAGCTTGGCGACAAAGAGCACTAAGGACGCCTACGCCGTCGGAGGCCGAACACGCAGTGCGTGGGGCCTGGGGACAAGACACTATCACGGACACGGCACACGAGTACTTACCATCAAATTTGCCTCGATGGAGGCCCCCATGGCTTCGAGATCCCATGACGCTTCCAAAGAGATTGTGTCGCCCGACACATTTTCAATATCCGCGTAGTCAGACATGATGATAGCGCCTCTCGAACCACGACACGGCTTCTCAATTCCTCTGCCACCAAACGTCTGGGGTCAGGACGCGCTGCGCGCGGAAGGAAGGCGGCAGGACCGGCGGCTGCCTGTTGCAATTCTTGGGAGCACAACTCCCGCCTCCCCTGCCCCTTCCCTCGCCCCGCGGTACGCCCCCTTTTCACCCCATCCCCTTCGGTCACGTCACTCACAGCCAATCAGAGCAGAGCTAGCGACGACTCGGCGTGTCTCGGCGTGCGTTCCGGGGAGGAGGCGGGGACCCCCAGGAGCGGCAACGCCGGCGGCGCTCGCTGGCTGCTGATACCACCGCCGCGGCGCGAGAGGGGACGGTGGTGGAAGGAGCGGCACAGCGCGTCCGCCGCATCCTTCTACGGCGCGGTATAGTCGCTGCGGAGAGCGCGAAAACTCAAACTGGGGCGCGAAGCGATACGGCGCGGAACACTGCTGCGTGTGTGTCGACATATTCTCCGATAGGCGGCGCTAGTGTCGCATTTATTGGCTATAAATTAAGACGCATTTTGTTCTTACGCCATAAGCATTCGAAGCGCGAAGTCACACGCACCCACCATGTCTTTCGCCGTTTGTGACATCCAGATGCTAAGAGGCACAGACGGAGAATACGCGATCAAGCAGTTCTCTCTGTACAGCCCTCTGTGGGACTTCACAATGTGTTCGGAGGTGTTCGCACCTCTGTATGACGTCACGCTTGTACCACAGCCTTACAGGCAGTAAAACCAGTATGTGACGAATTGCGTCCATGGCCTCCACTGGCAACACGGCGATAAGCCGTACAACACGTGCAGACATTATCAGGCACTGGACGTCTCTACTACGTATCTACGTGAAAGGACTAGAGAAGAAGCGTTTGCTCTACAATATTGTGGCACCTGAAGTGGATATAATTAACATAGAAATCTTGGGATGCCCTAAGCTAAGCAAGCTTCCTAGGCTGTTTGCGCCGTGGCACTGCAAACAACACGCCACAAAACCCATACACACTTGTGCTGTGGAAAGTGCTAGACGCATTGGTTTGTAGTATGCAATGAATGCGTGTTACCAGTAATTTTTTATCTTTTTTAACCCCACAAAATTTAAAACAGAAAAAGTGTGCACAGAAAAAATTGTAATTTATTTTTGTATAAATGTGTGCGGTTTTGTATAGGCCTACTGGAGACAGAATTTCCCGCACAAAAAATTCTAACGCAGTACTCGTCACAATGTTGGTCCTATTTTGTTTTTTCACTCACCAGGTGCAGCAGCGGCGCCACGGCGACTCCTCCTACTATATGGACTCAGAAAAAATATTATCTAGGGTTCGTGACGGGCCATTCAGAAAAAAAGATTGGGCTACCATCTTATTTTTTTGGTGAATGGCGTCCTCACGTAGGTTCACTCATCATAATTGGCTGCCATTGACAAACTCCTAAAACATCTGCAAACAGAATTTGAGCTAAAATAGCCACAACCCAAGCGGCTCCTTAAAATACACAAAACCAATAATAGGATTACCTTAACACAATCCACGTATACACAAAGGATGCTTGAGAAATACAACATGCTGAACTGGAATCCAGCTCCCACTCCACTGTAACGAAGAGGAAAGCGAGGGGGTTTTCACTTCCGTAATACCCTGTATAAGTTGTCCTGTAATACCCTGTAATACCCCGTAATACCGCGTAATACCGCGTAATACCCTGTAATACCTTGTAATACTATGTAATACCTTGTAATACCCAGTAATACGCTGTATTACCGTGTAATACAACGTAATACCGCGAATTTTATTTCGTCTCCCTAACCACTGCAACCAATGTTTGAGCTTGATTGTGTCACCGAACTCAATGACGAAGTGATCATTGAATGAGAACGAAGGGAATGCCGGCGGACGAGGCTACAATGTTGTGGACGAAGTATACCGACTCTGCTTCTCCCCCTGTCCCTGCTCCCTCCCCCCCCCCTCTCCCAACCTGCCATGGCCTTCCCGCCACAGACCGCGTTGTTCTTGTTGCTGGAGTGGGACGAGTTGCAGGCAGCGGAGGGTTGGGCGGTATCGCGGAAAGGGCAGAAGAAGCGTCTTCATTGCTCAGAATTGTTCAAAAATACGTATGCTGGAACTCTGAGCTTACTTCCGATGCTTGGTTTTCACTGTACTACATACTTCTTCAATGCTGTCGGGAAGTTATGATTTTGGGATTGTGAGGTTATGTTGGCTCCAGTTTTTGATTTCGTTTCACTTTTGAGTTTCATTTTTTCTACGCAGGTATGAAGTTTTGTAAGGTTGATGCACTTGCCCCCAGTACAATAATTTGATAAAAGCGTGAACAGTCTTAGAGAAATAAAATGGGAATTACTAAATGAAATGTGGCCACTCCTTCGTAAGGGGTAGGCCCTCGACTCCTTTGTTGCACAAATAAAAATGGTGTTGGAATCTGTTCTTTTATAAGCCTCCTATGCCCTCAGCTATCTCAGTTTTTTTCAATACATTTTAATTCTTGGGGGGGGGGGGGGCCAAGGGGCGCTCAGCCGTTTGGGCCGCCGGGGCCCTTAGGTAGCCAGTCCAACCCTGCTCGCGAAAACGCGAGGTGATTAATGCTGGGGCAACGCTACTACACCGTGAAACGAATACGGCAACGTAATACCCGCGTAACAATACCCGCGTAATACCGTGTAATACCCGCATAATACCGTGTAATACCGTGTAATACCGTGTAATACCGTGTAATACCGTGTAATACAAGTAATACCGTGTAATACCGAGTGGCCTGTACACCAAAATCCACTGTAACTAAGAGGAAAGCCAGTACCTGAAGTTGTTGGAAATGCAGTTTCCAAACAGGCAAATAATAGGTAGTCTTCAGGACATTGCCTGCAAAACAAGACCTGATATAGCATTTGCTGTCAACTATGCCAGCGCAGGTATGTCGAAAATCCCACAGCCCAAACCATACAGGATGTAAAAAGAATACTTCGGTATGTAAAAGGTGCCATAAGCACGGACATCTGCTACTCCTCCAACAATGACATAAACTCACCAATGGTAATAAATGCATACAGCGACTCAGATTATGCAAATTCCGGACCGGAAGGCAAACTCAAAAGCACAACAGGACAAGTCATCTATGTGGAAAATGGTCTTGTGTCATGGAGCAGTCACCTGCAACAAGTTGTGGCAACAGCCACCATTGAGGCTGAATATATAGCCGCAGCAGAATGCAGTAAAGAATTAAAATACCTAAGGGCTTTTCTGAGTGAACTCACTGGTGAAACCCAAACGGCCATCTTGCACGTAGACAATCAAACCTCCATGAGACTCATAAAATCCGGGCAAATGGCCAGAAGAAGTAAACAGATAGACGTCAGGTATTACTTCATCAATGAAGATCTTGACAACGGTGAGTTCACCATCCAATACTGCCATACCGACCCGACGACCGGATCGCAGATATTCTGACAAAACCCCTGCAACAAATTAAATTTAAAAGATTCAAAAGTCCCATGCGCAAAACCATACTCTAAACAGTAAAAGGTACCGTTATTATGCCCTTACGTCCTAAATAAGTCAACGACAACAATGTTTCAAAAACACGCGGTCATCAACACACACACAAAACAAAAAAAAATAATTTTTTCGTAAAAAAAACAGTTCAGGAGGTTAAAACGTCATCACGGTCCGGTCAAAACGGTAGTGACTGAACATACCAAGTTAAGTGGTTTTCGAGATGAAAGTGTGGCTTAAAAGACAGAGCGCAATACTCGTTCTTCTTTGCTTCTTGATATGTACTGGTCGCAAAGAACAAGTAAAAGTTGTTGACGAGGTACAGCAGCGTGGGTTTTCTCAAATGTTACTTAAATCAATTAAATTTTACTTATATACGGAGAATATTACTTGGCCAAACCAAGTATCGGCAAACTCAAGAATTCATTTTCCTGGGTGTACGGCTCAACATTTTCCCTGATTTTCCCTTTTCCTTTTGAACATTCAGTAACCTGCACCGCGCCGTCTCCATCGATTCTTACCTTCCGTCTCCGGCCTTGAATAACGATTAATTGCAGGCGGCGTGGTGAATGTAGGTAAAGGTTAGTGAATATTAGAAAGTGAACGTAAAATTGTTTCCACTGAACTTTTGTATTAGTAGCGACTTAAGCCTAAGATCGCAAATATTTCCAAACCGGGCCCCTCCCCATCTATCCTCCCTCCTTCTTATTCCTCCTCCTAACCTTCCTTACCTCTCATTCCTACCTGCTTATTGCCATGCCCTTCCCCTACTTGCACCCCCACCCAATATAACGATCTACCTTTCCTTCCTCTTCTTTTTTTCATCCTCTCTTTTTCCTTTTTCCCCTCTCTCTTTTCCTTTCTTTTTCATCTTTCCCCCTTTCTTTCCCTTTTCCTTACCTCCCTTTTTCCCGAGGAGGTAAATTCGGCCGATACACCTCCGCCCCCATCTTGGCGCCCCTGCCTGCAGGTCCCGGTGCACACGCTTGATGATCCCGTCCACCCGCGGGTGGTACGCCGTGGTCCGGTGCCTCCTGGTGCAGCTAGTAGTTTGCCCCAACGGCGAACGGGGCGGCCATTAACAAGGGGGTGCCACAAGGTGTAGATTTGAGATTTGGTTCATACTCATGAATTTGGAAATGCACCCCTAGGTATGAAGGAATATTAATTTTTTGGGGGCGGAATTTCATATTCACTCCGTTTTAAGGGCCTCTTACAGTTGAAAAAAGTCAAAAAACTCGATTTTGACAAAAAGAAACACTCCTGAGGTCATGAAACGTCAAGAAATGATGAAATTTGTGGTTTTTGCGACAAATTTTTTTTCCTTAAAACTGTGGCCGGGACTTGTAAAATTTTCATTAAACCAATTTTGACGAAAAATGTTTACGAGGTCACGACACGTCCACAAATTATGAAATTTGTGGTTTTGCGAAAAAAAATGTTTTTAATCAGCTGCGCTACATGGAAAGGTATACACTAAACTGGTTCATCGCGCACGGCTTCGCTCAACGAAAGGGACAGAAAGCATCTGTTCCGTGCCCAATGTCGATCCGCTAAATTAAAGAGAAATTAGTCTTCGTACGAGATCTTCCGAAATTCATTCCCCTTCGGAAGAGATGATCTGTTGCTATCATTATTTTAGCTTTCCTGCATTTTGAAACGGTGTTTTAATTAAAGGGCTTCGGATATCCTAATTCGAGTTCACACTTTTTTTTCGTGCTTTTGCTTTTCATAAAGGTAAGTGCGCCATGCTTTTTTGTGTGTTCATCGTTTGTTTTACTTTATGAAACAAGGTAGGCGTAAGGCTGTCACCTCACAAGTGGGCCCCTGCAGGGCCAACGTGTCAGTAGCGGTAGTCGCCAGGTTTGTAAGGCGGTCGTACACCTACCTTGGCCTATATTGTCAAATTTTGGGTCGCTACTTTCTTTGGTACACTTCTACTGAATTATGTAAGAAACTACTAAAGCCGCGGTACCTTGAAGTAAGGATGATTTCGGTATGATGTTGGAAGGATGTGGTCCAGATTTGAGCATTCTACGACTAACCGTTCTTGAAAAATCTTGCAGGAAGGCGCGCAGACAAAACATATTTAGGCCAGTGGGGTAAGGACTTCGCTACCGATCAGCAAACAAACAATTGCTGCACATTTCGTGATCAACCATCACACCCTCATTTTCACGCCTTTACTGTCTCTGCACGTACACGCCCCATCCGCTTTAAATTGCACGCCGGAACTGGAATACTTTTACGTGGCGTTGTCTTCTTGCAATTTTTTCCAAAGAATCTTTTCCTTACATTTGCGCGTATACACCGTGTTTTTTAATTAATTGCCTCGATTTTGTAAGTCCGCTTGTTCTGAAACTGAACTACTTTCACGCACTTTCTGGATCCCCATTTCTGATATTTCACATATGTTTTTCAAACAATTGTATTTGCCTTACCGAGTTCGAAGGGTGCAGCTGATAGTTTATTTTATTGTTCTCTGGTGTCCTGGCAGAAGAATTCAATCTTAACTGTTTTGAGTCCCCACTTTCCACTTTTGCGAGGTTTCAAACTGTCCACTAACTTTGTAGAATGCCCATCCAACATCTTTCGCGCGTATCAAAGCACACGCCGCTTCCATATTTGCAGCCCCCACCCCTTGTTTCGCGCTTTTATAAATACTTAACTCTAAATCATACATTTCAAGCTTGGAATAATGTGAATTTTCAGGACGGGTCAAAATGAATCCACTAAACGTTGCTAACCATCTGGTCAACTCATTTTGGGGTTAGGAACCATCTGCCGTTACTGCACAAGAGGAGGACTTCGCTATGTCGCTGAAAGGTTTGTTTGACATCGAATTGCTATGTATAGCCAGTGTTGCCAGAAATGTTGGCACAGTAGTTACCTGAACACTCGGGTGCCAAGATTCACGTCACAGAAGTAATAATCCAGTGCATAGCTCATGGATCCACATACGTGGAAAAGGTCCATGACCTCTTTTTGGAGGGATGTGGTGTGCCAATAGATAAAGTGGACCCTGTGGATGACTGCGACACCAAGTAAGCAGAGGCGGATACGTTAAAAGAATACGGTCAGTGTCCAGTGTGGGACGACTACAAGAAAAAAGCAGTTAGTTTCTGGCTCAAGGGACGTGGCGATGGCAACAAAGAAAACATGCCTGCTGACGCGAGCAAAACAGAAAAAAAAGAAAGTGGACTAGTGTACAAACGAAATTCAAGATAGTAACTGAGGTTCGTTAGTTTTAAAATTCTTTATTCATATTTATTTCAATTCAACTAAGTTAGTCATGAAATACTCAATGGAAATGTTACGTCATGCACTTCTTATCTTGCAACCTTACCTTTATACAACTTACTAGTACCGAATTACTATTTACTTAATATTTATTAATATTCTCAATCATAAATATAGGAGTCTGTTCTGCATCGTTGGCGCAAGCAAATTATATCTGGTGGATCTTATGTCACCAAAATTAAAACGATAAATCGGCATGCATATGCTAAATTTATTGATGCAAAACAGAATAGGAGGCAGATCCATGCCCATGGGCAGTCCAGAAAGCACGGGAAATGCAATGTGCAAATTTTAAGGGCTCTAGTTCATGGTGCTCTAAATTCAAGGCAAGAAATAGAAAAGTTTAGAAAAATCACAAAATTTATTTCTAAGAAAGATTTAAATGACAAAGAAGCACTTGAAAATAATGCTCTAGACTGTGTTCTGGAAACACAACCTTTGATTGAGCAATATGGTCCAGAGAATGTAGTAAACGCTGACCACGCTGGTTTTGCGTATGAAATGCATGGTGGACAAACGTTAGAAGGGTGTTAAAAAAGTTGAAAATCTTAGCGCAGGAAAAATGCTCTCACCCACAGTTACACAATTTTACCCACTATGTCTGTCTATGGGAAGTTAATAGAGCCACTGTTTGTTATTCTGCAGGAAAAAGATAGTTAAAAAATAATTATTCAAATAAGTCGGTCATCTTTTTTATGTAACCTTAAGGGAGTAAATTTTCATTCTGATTTGCAGGAGAATTTGGTCGAATTGTTCAGCAAACCATGCACAAACCACCGAATATTCTCGTGGCAGCATCTAAATCTGGAAAGATGGATGACAACACTCAGCAATACAAGCAGCTCACATGCAAACATCTTAACAATCAAATTGAACGGTTTAACATCATCTCTTACGAAACAATACTTTCCTTCATTGTAAACTGAATTTGAGATGTCAGGACAGGCCCACGCAGAACCAACCAGACACAGGAAATTAAGGCTCACGCAGAAACAGGACAGTAACAGCACGGGAACACACAACTCGGGCACACTGACGACCAGGTATGCTGATACTGAAACAGCAACAAGAACGAACAGAAAATTGGACACCAAGAAGAAACAGCAAAGTCAACTTAGGCTTGACATATAACACTGAAACTGAGTCTTATAGTGTTGGTATTTGTGATTTACGTTTCTCTGGAAAATGAATGAATCCACAACCCACTAAACGTGACAGTCATGAATCATAGGTCGACTCCAAACCAACCTACACACATCAACATTCCGTAAAATTGAATACATTTACAACCTTCACATTCCATAAAATACCACTCCACACGAAACTGCAAGTAACGCCTAGGTAGCAACAAAACGTCATCTCAGGATCAGCACAAACGATGACAAGGACGATAAATGCTGACACTGAAACATGACCAATGCCCCCCAAAAAAATGCACACACAAAAACTGAAATTAATAACCCCGAACTGTTGTCAGATACAAAATACTATGCAGAGACAACTTTAAACATGGTAGGCGTACGCCAGACCGCGTCGTGGTGCAACAGGCTTCGCTCATCGCGAATCACCGTTCCGCCACTCCACGCCTGGCGCACTCCTACCTTGGCCTACTGGCGGCTGTCACCTGACCAGTGGGACCCTGCGGGGCCAATCAGGACGCCCTGCAGGTGCCACTATTTGCGCACGGTCCCAACCGAACTTCTAACTTCCGAACGTATCTTGCATCACTCTTTCGTTATCGATGTGACTCAACCTGTCCTAACCGATCGTAACCCACTCGAATCACTAATCCGCCCCTTCCTGACAGGCGCAAGGCGCATACTGACCTCACCCAACCAGCGGATTGAAAATTTTCGACCAATTGTAAAAATTATCCTAAACCGGTTGAGCTACGGTGCCCCTCAGTAGAGGTTGACTCTGGTAGGATGCAAGAAAGATGTGGTCCACATTTGAGCTTTCTACTTCTAACCGTTCTCGAGAAATCGGGCAGACAGACAAAACATTTTCGGGCTTCGGTATCGCTTAGAAAAGACGAAAAGTACATCAATGCAAACAGCTCATCTAGAACCGAACTGACTATCAAATTACACCAACAGCACAGCAACACATGACACGAAAACGGCTATCACAACTAAGATTGACCCTGAAACATCAACGGAAAGTAAGAAAAAATGCAAGTGCACGCAGCTAACCCAAATTATAGGACATTCAACACTATCTGATGTTAGGGTTATAGTCCTGCCCTCTGGGGGTGCTTGCGCGGTGGTTCAGGGTTTTAGTGAAAAACATCAGATTGAGAATTCCCTTCTGTTTTGATCCATCTTTTAACTGCACTTCTTATTCCTTTATTTCCTTTTTACAGCCGTTATTCTCCTTCCCTCCTCCACGTGGTTTCCCTAACCTAGCCCCAGCACATTTTCCTCTAATCCAAGCCTATCTGTAAATGCCCTATACTTTACCTAAAAATTACCCTAGTGGCAGCACCCTATTTTGGTCAGTCCGACTCACCCATCTCTCCTTGTAGTCCGGTCTCCAGCTTGTCACTTTTCTTGCTTAATCCTATCACTTCACACACACTCTCACTTTTGTTCCGACACCTCTCACCTCTCCCCCCTTTCTCCCCTACCACCTGTTCCGCTCAGTCCAACCTCACTTCCTTCTCGCCCCCGATGTTCCGCCGTCCCTCATCATTCTCATAGTCTCTCATCACTTCTCGTGTTGCCACTCAATTACTTTGGTTCACGAACTGCCTGCCCTTTTCCCGACGCAGTAATTTTAGTACAACCGTTAAACTAACAAAATGAAACACGACACACAGCTAAGCAACTAAATAAATTCTAACCAATATTTCATAAATAATGAACATTGAACTTCTTTCTTCCAAAATTAAAATAATGTTTAAAACTGTTCTTTTATAAGGAATCATTTGTTCTCTTCAATCCGTGAAGCAGTCAGTAAGAAGTAGGTATGGGAAATAGATACGGGTAGGGTGTGTGGAAAAAAGGTCTCACTGATTGGCCATTGCACTACCGAAATTCAAACATAGCCAGTGCATCCCTGATCAATACTAATGATAACATGTTATAACAATTCACTTCTGAAATTTGAAATACTACTCCCAATACTTGACAAAGTTCAATTAGACTTCATGAAGATAAAACCAAAATTGTTTCACGCCCCTTAATTCCTATTTATCTCTGTTTACAAAGTACAAATCCACCACACATTAGACATTGAGATCTACATATATTCACACGCCTACGTTAAGACACTATTCGCACTCAAGACTACATCCTCCTCAAACATTAAAACTACAGTAACACACACATGCATACAAACACCAAGCTACAATGGAAACACAACCCTTTCAACAGCACATTTTATTTAAAACAATCCATGCAAATTAAAATTCCCAACTCGAAAATAAACTTCATGTATTTTATTATGTACATCAGACTCTATCCGTTGCATCTATGTTTTGCTCCATATTATCAGCATTGTCATTGTCTTCCACTGGTCTGTCATTTATAGCATTTTTTTTTCTTTTGTACTTCCAGAACCACCGCAATCTGCATTCCCTAAATGCTTCTGTTTCTTTTCCTCGTTGAAATATAAAAATAAATTTACAATAAACACAATAAATTATTATATTCCAAGAATCGCATGCAATATTTACGCTTCCTTCCTTATACAGTCGTCTCTCATCTCTGGTGTACCAACCTCACCACCTCTGCCTCGCCCGCCTCTACCTCTCCCTCTGTGTCCACGACCCTTGCCACGAAAACCACCACTAGCATTTTGACGATGAATCTCTAAAACACACAAACTGAACAACAAACCATAACCTCAACCATTTCATTCTAGGTTGCTTAGTGAAAGAAAAGTGCTGAAACGGCACCTGAAGTACCTAAGTGCGTGTGTCTTTTCCCATATCAATGCTACACTTTTAACTAGTTTTAATCACTCCAACATTATGTCGTTATTTCTCTTTTCATTTCGTTGATAATTGTTTTTCATTTTCTCAATATTTTGCTGTGCAAATCGACGTATCTCGTGAACATAGCCGAACCTGCGTTGTGACTGCCAAGATAAGCGTTTGAAGCACAAGGAACGCCTGTGGATGAGCCATGCGGTTCGGCCATGCATTCGCCTCGCCAACAGCAGATAAGATATGTGCAGTTGACCAGTGCTCTTGGAGCTGACGGTGTGCGTGGTTCAGCTCTGCGATAGGAGCATTCTGACAAAATGTTGTGGATCATCCTTGCCGGTGGGGTGGCAGCCCTGTTGGCGCGATTCTTTTCCCCGGAACCGGAACCAATCTTCGGGAAGTACCGCCAACCCGGTCGTTGGTTCTGGCTTAAGTACATTGCCATGCGGCTGCTTCTTTGGATACGGAACAAGGTGAGGAGAGTGGCACATATCTTAAATTGGCTGCGACAGCGTTGTTTTACCGTCTGCATCAATTATGGATTTCTTACACCTTGCACCCATAACTTCAAAAAGTGGGTCATTCCCTGATAAACTCTGCAAACTCAAAAGTGCGGCCACGTGCTTTTCCTAAAGCGTGATAGGGCATTACCCTGAAGGAAGAGTGTGATGGGCTACTACACTTAAGGAAAAGCGTGGCGAGGCACCACACTCATGTAAGCGTGTGATGGGTAGAAGCACTCACACAAATTCTTTTGGAAAATTCCAACAAAATTATAGGAAAATTTGCAGCACTCATTGTTTGTGATTTCCAACAAAAGTTTAGAAAATTTCCAAACCGGAAATTCTAATAAATTATGACATAACCGTATTTGGAACGATCGTTCTGCATGTAAGATCACAATTTTAATGTGTTCGAAAATTCAGATTTTTTTAACAGGATTTTCCTGAAAAACCGAAAGGAAAACTTGCAGCACAAACTGATTGGAAATTTCCAACCTAAATTTTTGCAGTGGAGCTTTTGCTATGATTCCTATGTAAACGCATGGGGCCAAGAGTGTGGCGCCATTCGTTTCGGTAGAAACGGAGAGGAGCCGGGCATATAGTCTGATGCTGAATATCCGTTCGAGCGGACGTGTGCGCTGACTTATGGGGTACAGAGGAAAATGAGATTTGCAGGATAGGCTTTTGTAACGTACACAAATGGTAACATTTTTTTAAATTCTTCCGCGTTTCCATTTAATGGGCATTGCTGAATTTGTTAGGTGTGGGTTGGTCGGTCGTAACTCGTAGTGCGTCTGCAAGGCGCACGCCGTGAGCTGGGACGGGCTGAGGCTAGCGATGTTAATCGTTAGCAAAATTCGTGTCAACGGACAAATCTCGAGTGACGGGTCGTTGGCCGGGGCCCCCGTAAACGCCGCCGGCAACCCACGCTGTCCACAAGTACAACTGCCACCGAAGTTTGGCGGTGGGGCAGGCGAGCTTGTGTTACATAATTATTGTGTGAGTTTGTTTTGTTAGGCTTGGACGCTGTGTGGTGTGTGGTCCACGTACAAGTTGCACTCGGGCTGAGGTTGCCGATTTTAATCGTTACAAAAATATGTGCAGCCGTACAGTTATGGTGTGGGGACTCACCAGCTTCATATCCTAACTCTTGTTTTGCACTTGACATACTGACCAGACCTGTACCATACGAGGGTGGTAGATGACTGACTTCTTTCTATATGCAGAAACACATCAATGTCGACGTTGATGGCCAAGCCGTACACCCTCTCGTGCACAAGGAACGCATGCAGACATTAGGAGAGCACCCACTGGTACGTTCTACACTGCACAGTTAAATGTCTGAATACCATGCAAGCGTGTGAATGTTTCGCAGATACTTCAGAGCATCTTAATGTAATTCGCATCTTTCCAAGCATCTGAATAAATATTCAGATCGTTCCATGCATCTGAAAAGGTATCCAGACGCATGTTTTTCCCCAGGCCGACGTATGCGTCAGAACCTTATTTTAGGTGCTTGGAAACATCCTCATCTGAAAAACATTCACACGCATGTATGCGTTTGGTATTCAGACACTTACCTTTGCAGGGTATTGGCTCTGTGCAGCAAATCCCAGAAACCTACTGTTGTCGGTTCAGGGAGTTGGGCATAGGTTTAAAAGAGCTATGTTGGCGTACTAATCTTTTAAAAAGTTTTCAATTTGTGAGTGTACAAACACATTTCTGTCTTCGTTGCGGTGGTAGAGAGGTCGTGCTCTTTAGGTTCGAGAAACCATATGCATTTTAATTACTTGTATTTTAAACAGTTTCGTTTTCCGTTTCAGGCGTTTGATGCCATCTTTTTCATGGCCTGCAGCATGGACGGCACGTCTTTAATAGTCGGCAGCGAGCGACGTCATCACAACGTCATAAACTCTCCGATTTACGTTTTGGTGAGAACACCAGAATCTGGGCAGCGGTGTTCACGTCGAATACTGCTCGATTCTCACGGATTTGGTACGACATGCGCTTGAGCAAGAGCTCGTGTTAAAAGTGTAGAGCGTTCTGTATCCAGCACAGTGAAAATTCTCTCTTAAAATTGAAGACACCCGCCACAGCTCTGAAGACCCACATGACAATTTTAAGACCATCTCTTTTTTTATTTTCTCTTGAGATATCGACGAAAATCTAACAAAACGGAAGGTTGCACCCTTATACAAACCAAGGGCGGAGCGATTTTGAGTTTCTCGACATATTAATGCGACGGCAATTCACCTTGGTACCGCAAAAGATAATTCAAAATTTATCTAGGGAGTAAAAAACTGTTTCGGGGATTCACTGGAAATAACCCATTCGGCATTGCAGGCAGTAGTGGGCATAATTACGTGAAGAAACATCTGTAGGTGTCACCAATTATCGGTGAATTTCTAAATATAAATGCCAAACATGACATTTTCCTACCACACTTCTTCAGCACACTATTGTTCCGGATACCTGCTTCCAGATACCTGGATTGGGACTCCTGAAGCACAAGAAGTTACCCGATACCTGTCTTTTTGGTGCCACGAATGACGCCTACGGTGCTGAAGGAATCCGTATCCAGCCCATCGAACCTCTCAAGACGTGGAAAGTGGAATTCGACGGATTCATGAAGTCAGTTTCGCATTTAGTACGTTATAGTACATTTGGCGGTGATAATGTTGCGGACACATTTGTTTGCAGCATGCGAGAAACACTTCACTACTTAACGCAAAGAACACGGGGCGTATCTTTTATAATGCTCTAAAGGGCATAGCTTACAAGTTGCGCAGTCTAGTGGAGGCGTACAGGGAGGATGTGCTCGGGCGTAGGCTAGAACCAAAGGGGTCCCTCACTAAAGACAATCCGTGTACACGCCTCCACACAATCTTTAACAATGTGACATTCCACAATCCCTGTAAATGGTTGAAATCTTCCAAAAAAGGCTCCTCTTGCAAGCACGCCCCCTGGAAGGTAGGCCAGGGATTCTAAAAATAAAAAGGTTATCGTCGAGAAACCGGCGCACTGAAGGGACACTTCGACGACACAATGCCTGAGAAATTGACCCACAATCCGAGACAATCCACACATTCTTACAATCCTGTCCACACTTTTCTGTGAGTGAGGGACTCGTATCGATCCGGAACTGGATGTGTAAAATAAAGAGTTCAGTGCAGTAGTGGCGCAGGAAAAGAATGAAACATTACACTCTAAATGTCTGAGGACAATTTTGTCCTTCAGCTGGGGCCAGCTGGGGACAATATTTCATCTACTTTGGAACAATTTTGTACTTTACGGATTCAAAATTGTCTCTAGATTTAGATGTGCTCAAATCTGGCCCCAGCCCGTGGCAAATTTGTCCTTTGACATTTAGGGTGTACAGTATTCGGAAACGGATTACTTACACACTACATGTTAATGTACTTTTTAGCAGATGATACTTCTAAAAAGCACTAGCAATACCCACAGAATTGTACATTTAAATGCACAAAGGTATACATTGCAATGCACAACAATCATGCACTCCTTTTCACCGCACGCTAGATGTCTAAGGACAATTTTGTCCTTGGGCTGGGGCCAGATTTGAGCACATCTAAATCTAGTGACAATTTTGTATCCGTAAAGTACTAAAGTGTTCTTAAGTGGGTGAGATATTGTCTCCAGATTTAGATGTGCTTAAATCTGGCCCCAGCTCGAGGACAAAATTGTCCTTCGACATTTAGAGTGCGCACGATTAGTGTGCATTACAATTTACTGTATTTAGAATCGTGTACATTGCAATGTACAATTAAATACATTTACACATACAACAGTGTACATTCTAATGTATGCTCGGATCTGGCCATTGCAATGCACAAAAGTGTGCATTGCTATTTAGTGTGTAGAAACTTCCAATACTGGACGGAGTGGAGTGGGTACGGGTACGAGTAATAGCGCGGAAGAGGGAGTGGTCCTGTCACATTCCTCTAGAGTGGACGCCCAGGTCTCCTGCGACAAACTGTTTTTGTCACCATTGCGACTGTTCCAGCCTAAAGGAGGATCCAAGCAGAGAATTCCGCGTCAAACTGCGTTGCGTATACACCGGCCAGTGGCCAGCTTTCAACTACGACACGGACCTACATCCGCACTCCATGGCCAAGATCATAGCGGCAGAATCGTGGAGCAGAGATTACTTCAAGCGGCTGCAAAGGTAAGTAAAAGGAGTGATTTTTGAAGTAGCAATAACGACTTGTGTTAACACCATATTTTGTTTTATTTTAAAATATCAACATGTTCGCTTTGGAGGATTTAGAAGGGATTTGATGAAAGTGCGCTAAACGGGAGCGAGTGCCGCCCGAGCAAAGAAACAATATAAACTAGAAAGCCTCGGTGCAGGTTCTCTAGCACAAACCAGGGAAAAAGAAAGCATGTAAAAGTAGCTATGGGGGAGACAATTACAGAAAGATGGTATTGGGGCAAAGTACCAGGTGAGTTAAAATCAAATCAGAGGTTATTCAGAGATGATTCTTAGGCCCGAGCAGGGCGAGGATCCCTTTGCGTCGAGTAATAGTCGCCTATTCCACTTTTTCTCCCAATAAGGGTTTCATTGTTGTCACTCGCGGCCGAATTTCAGTTCCGCGCCGAGAGATAGCGCCACAGAACCGGGGTGAAGAGAGAAGGCACTACAAAAGTGAGGCGGGAAAGGGAAAACCGGTACTCCGATACTGCTAGCTTCACAATTAAATACAAGGTAGGCGTACGCCAGACCGCGTCGTGGCGTAACAGGCTTCGCACATCGCGGATCACTGTTCCGCCACGCCACGCCTGGCGCACGCCTACCTTGGCCTGCCAAGACCCGGCGCCCTGCGTCCCTGTTCCCGGACGGTGGCAGCTACGCTCATGTTCTGGCAGCCGGACGTATCTTACATTGACTTTTCGTTATCAATGCCGCTCAACCAGTCCTAACCTATGCTTACTTTCTTGACAAGGGGATGCCCCGAGGTGTCAGACTCAGAATTCGATGAAACTTTTTTTTGCTGTATATACTGCCCACAAGACCCCCAGATACTAAATTTTAGCTGCCCTCGTCGGCTAGTTCCGGATATATTAATTTTTAACGCATTGAAACGGGTTTAAATT
This sequence comes from Megalurothrips usitatus, assembly GCA_026979955.1. Classification (NCBI taxonomy): domain Eukaryota; kingdom Metazoa; phylum Arthropoda; class Insecta; order Thysanoptera; family Thripidae; genus Megalurothrips; species Megalurothrips usitatus. Next base: position 12,987,152 of record CM049598.1, on the reverse strand, counting down.
GAATGAAAGTATGTCAACGAGCCATTTTTAAAAAATCCAAAATATTTTCCTAAGGTCAATGTGACGAAAGTAAGGCTCCAAAGGACTGAAATTTCAAAGAAAACCCCGTAACCACAGCCGTTTTCGAAATATCGGCGTATTATGTATAGGAATCAAACATTACCTCTTATAGAAACGTATTCAGTATGATTCCCATACACAACACGCCGATATCTCAAAAACGGCTGGGGTTACGGCGTTTTCTTTGAAATTTCAGTCATTTAGGACCCTAGTTTCGTAACATTGACCTTAGGAAGGTATTTTGAATTTTTTTAAAAATTCCTCGTTGACACTAGTTTCTTTCAATTTAAGCCCGTTTTCATGATTTAAAAATTAACATCTCCGGAACCAGCCATTAAGGCCAGCTAAAATTTGGTGTATGGGGGTCTTGTGGGCAGTATATACAGCAAAAAAAAGTTTCGTCGAATTCTGAGTCTGACACCTCGGAGCAGTCTCTTGTGTGCCTAACTTACCCAAGTCTCCACTAGCCTAACGTAACTAAACGTAACCTACTGAGGTCACTGATCCGCCCCTCTCTGACAGGCATTTCGCTTACTCACCGCATCCAACCGGTGGATTTAAATTGTAGACCACTTGTGAATATTATCTTGGAAACCACTAAGGCTGCGGTGCTTCCGAGGGAAGGTTGGCTGATGCAAGATAAGATGCGGTCCAAATTTGAGCTCTTTACGAACCGTTCTCGAATAATCGCGCGGTCAAAAAGACAGACCAAACATCTTTGACTTACACTGTTAAAAATATATTGGGAACTCCTGAAGTCCTCCGGAAACTTTTTTACCAACTGATCCTTCGTTTTTTTCCCATTGAGATTCACTCTGCTGAGAGGAAAACCCTGAACCACATCCGATAGAGGACACATTACCTTCCACAATAGCCTCTATAATATACATCAAAGTAACGCACAGTCCTTGTGATAAGTGATTTTATCTGGCGAATTCCCGAGGGCTCTCTGGAAATTCCCAAAGGACACGTGGAAATAAAATGACCAACTGATCCTTCGTGATTTCCCAGACATTTTTTTAACAGTGCAGTCGGTCTAGAGCTCCGCTATCGCTCAGCTAATCACAAGGTAGGCGAACGCCAGACCGCGTCGTGGCGTAACAGGCTTCGCTCAGCGCGAATCACTGTTCCGCCACTCCACGCCTGGCGCACGCCTACCTTGGCCTGCCGGAGGCTGTCTTCTGACGAGTAAGATCCTGCGAAGCCAACCACTCAGTAGGACGCCCTGTCCCTGTGGGCGTCGCTGTTTCCGCCCAGTCGCAGCTACGCTGATGTTGTGGGAGCCGGACGTATCTTACATTGCCTTTTTGTCATCGGCGCCCGTTAACCTTTCCTAAACTACCCTCACCTAACTGAGCCAAACCTAGCCAGGTCCCAACTAACCAAACCGAGCGTAACCGTCTCGAGTCACTGATCCGCTGCTCGACGACTCTCGAGGACGCGGTCCCTGGTAGGGCTGTGCGGTGATTGAATTTTCGAAACGGTGACGGTGATTCGGCTCACCGGTGAATGGTGCGGTGTAAGGTGTTGAGTTCATCACCGGTGATCCCAAAATCACCGGTGATCCTATAATCACCGGTACCCAAAAGAAACCGTTACTAAAAAAAATCACCGGTACCAAAATAAACACCGTTTTAATTGAATTTCTGTAACAATGAACCCACTGTACCCAAATTTGCTAGAAAACACAAATCACAGCGCTTGAGTGGACATGAGTGGTCAATGATTTTATTCAAAGAAATTACAATGCATAGAAAAATTAACAAAAATGAATAATTAGGCACAGCAGCACCATTGCTTATGGAAAGAAAAATTGAACTACAGTGCACGTTTTCTCATGTAAGGCAGGAACTTAGCTTGGAAAATAACAAAGCTCAATAGTCAGGTACAGCAGCACCATTGCTTATGGTGTTTATGGTGATCATAATAAAACCGTTGATCGAAAAAAAAAACCGCGATTGAAAAAAAAGGTGATAAAAAAACGGTGTTCGAAAAAAAAACGGTGATTGAAAAAAACAGGTGATTTTAAAATTCGGTTAACCGGTGATTTTAAAAAGGCTATTCGGTGATTCGGTGAATGAAATCACCGAAAATATCACCGGTTAACCGAATCACCCCACAGCCCTATGTGGCCCGTCCCCGACAGACTAGACCTCAGTGTAGTGCTCAAAGTGCGGGGGTTGAGACTCGCAGTTCTGTTGTTCGGATCGAGGGGGGAACCACTGGGTCTTAAGTTGTACACATGATTACCGATTACCGGTAATTACCAGGAGGTACAATAAATATAGTTGGTATTTACACCAATTTTAAGTCTTATTTGGTCATGTTTTGTGCGATCTAATGCACGTTTGGTCCAGGGGGAAGACGAGGAATAACCAAAAACATCGGAAAACGTCTGTCATGATGTGATTACTTGTGATTACCACGCAAGGTGTGCACGCGATTACCGAAGTTCCCCCTCGGTTTGGATCTCGGCCGGTGCGGCGGTGCTGTATTTACAGATACTCGCCACTCATAACCTCATTACGTCGGCTTAACAGTAACCATTCAAAACACGAGAAAAATCGAGAACATATTTTCTCCTCTCAGAAGTGTTTTGTACTCGAGCCGAGACTATTATATCACGGTCAAAAACATTGCTCGTGACTAAATTTCAGAGTTCTGAAAATGTTTTTCCGAGAGCGGGCTTTTCTGGGTGCGTAGGCAGCCTTTAGGACTCGTGGGCTAATCGTAAGACTTTAAGTTCGCTCCTCATTTTCAGTGCCCATCAATCCCATTACGAACAAATGGGTCACATAAATGGGACTGTGCAGGTCGATGACAACACCTACAGCCTCAATCTGATGTCAATTCGTGACCACAGCACAGGTAAGGATAAAAGTACTGGTCGGTTTGGAGTTGATTCCTGGCGGTGGGCGGTGGGGGGGGGGGGGGGGGGGGGGGGGGGCACTGCTTCCATGGTATGTCATCCAATTGCGTTTCCCACATCGTCATAAATATCTGATTGAATGTAGCATTTGTGAGATTCTTGCCGTGTGTATCTTGAATCAAGCATTGAGCAAAATGCGTAAGCTTGATTCAAGAATCATACGGCAAATATGCTAAATTCAGCCAGAGTTTTTCTGAGATTGCACGGCATATGGCCTTGTAGGTAGAGTTCGAACCATTAAACACCCTACCAATAAGGTATCCACCTCCCAATCTACTTGGATGTCGAGCCATCTGTACTTACCATGGGACATCACGGTAAAACTGCCATGATGGATTCCCTATTGGCATTGCATTTTTCCCGTTTGCAATTGGGGTATATTTCTCATGGTAAGCAGCTAACCATGACAAAATGCATCCCACAGGCAAGAGGTGTTCATGAGACTGTAACCTAAACCCACAATTATGAATACCTCTTAGTACCATATTCCGATGCTTGTTCTGAATCTTTGTCGCAATTGGCATGTATTCCTGTTCTGAGAATGCCGATATGCATCACGAAAAATCGAGAATATGCTATGCTTCGCTCAAGCATCTGAGCCACGGTCCGGCCTAATGGCATTGACGGTGTATGGGCGGGGGCTGGCCATAGGAATGGTCAACGACGTACGATTGGTTCAAGCATAGAATGCTTGTTGTCAAGCATGCAGATACTCGAATTCAGAAAGAGCCACAAGAACTCAAAACTGGCATCAATCACTTTGAGTCGAGTTTTCTTCTTAATAGCATGCTGCACAGAGGGTTCCCTGCCTCACAAGAGGTTTTAACTAAATCTTAGCAGTGATTCAAATTGCGAGGTTATTGAGCCTATGCAATGAGCGGTGTCTTCGCTGCATTTTCTTACACCAAAACGGGGTTGACAGGGCCTGTACGAGATATGGATCTTCTCTACCGTTACGCATTTTACATGATGTTCTTGGAGGACGGAACTATGGCCAGCGTGATTGTCGTTAACCAGCCTTGCAGTGTGTCCATGTGAGTATATGGCGTCTGTTCCTAGTGGGAAATAGTTATCACCCGTTATGTATAGGTATGAAGCGCACTGCGAACGCTGATGCTTTTGAACCGGGATGTTCACATTCAAGGTCTATTTTGAAGTTGATTTTTATATTTAATCTTGTATGTCCAATGCCGGAGACTTTCCACCAACGAATTCCACCGTGCTGCACATATTGGTCTGCAAAGAACCGACCATATCGAGAGAGGAATTGCTCGAACAAAACGTGTACACAGATTTCAGGATTTCAAAGGGTTTCACGGGATCCCACATGACTTCTATGATAGTATTTCACAAAATGTGTACACAGGATGTCACGAGTGGTTGCCCCCTCGGACCATTTCTCTTATTTATTTCCAAAATTGATGCAGAACGTGCAAAGGCCTCCCACGCACAAACAGAACATCTGAAGTACGTCATTGTTTCAGGATGGAGTCTGGCTACGTCTGCCTGCCCGGTGGTGCGGTACATAACATGGAGTGGTGTGACTTTCAGCTCTACCAGCACGGCGAGGACGGCGAACCGCCAACAGATCATGCATTTAGCTTTAAAGCAGGTAAAACTGAGATGGTACGAGGCGTACGCGTAATTATACTATTATTTCTTCCTCGGTGAAAGTGAAACAGACGAGTTCCTTAATTATTCGGTGCGATGACGCCAAGGTTGTGTACGGGGTGCTGCGTTCACATACAGATCAGCCAGATGGGTTGCCTACCCGCCGAGCGCTCGTCAGAAGATTTCGCCCGGTGGCATCAGAGGGCTGCGGAGTGGGCGTGGGGACGAAGCTCGGTGCCCTGTACGGTGCCGCTGGCCTGCTGGCTGGCAGGGTTGTTAACGTTACTTGTAACGATAGCGGCGTTAGTGAAGTTATCGTTATCGTTAGTGAACGACAACGGTAACGCGCTACTTTTTCCCCAGGGCGGTAACGGCAACGCGTTAAGTTACTTTTCCCAGTAACGAGGTAACGGCGTTAACGTTACTGAAGACGGTCGTGGGCGCGTCGAAGACATTAGAAGTCTCGGTAACCGTTTCCGCCTGCTTCCGCCGTCACCGCCTGCTAGACTAGATGGGCCGCGTGGGCCCGGCCGCCGGCAACCATGCTTCATGACTCTACTTTAGAAAAGGAACTCCTGTTAAAACTTAGTGCCAATTTTTGGTAGTTTACTTGATTATGCTTATTTTATGACTCTGTTTGAGTGTGTTTATGGTTCATGACTCTACTTTAGAGAAAGAACTCTTGTTAGAAACTAATACCAATTTTTAGTAAGTTTTACTAGTTGAGAAAGGAGTTGTTTTATATATAACTCTTTGCTTTTTTTTTCAAATAAATATGTTAGTATTAAATTTGCTTGTCATTTCATCCCTCTTTTAAAACCACCTGTCTTGGAATCATAAAATATCAAATTGTACAGCCGTGCTGTTCAAAAGTCTGCACTGATGTATATTTTGCCATTCTACAAAGTCTAGGGCACGTTTCCATACAAAAAAGCCCCTAAAAATTGCAGTAACGATAACGCCGTTAGTCCGTTACCGGTAACGATAACGCCGTTAGTCCGTTACCGGTAACGATAACGCCGTTAGTCCGTTACCGGTAACGATAACGCCGTTAGTCCGTTACCGGTAACGATAACGCCGTTAGTCCGTTACCGGTAACGATAACGCCGTTAATCCGTTACCGGTAACGATAACGCGTTACTTTTCCAAAGAGCAGTAACGATAACGCCCACTCGTTACCGGGAGGGAAATTAACGGTAACGATAACGCGCTAGTTTTAAAAGCAACGTTAACAACCCTGCTGGCTGGTCTCCGTCTCTCTCAGCACGAACGCATCTGATCGTCTCTGTCGTTGCCGACCCGCTTCGAGGGCGATCGCTACGGCGGCGGCCGGACACGACGTGGGTAGGCAACCCTTCTGGATGATCTGGATGTGGACGCAGCACCCTGTACATGTTCTGTATTCTCCTCTGCCGAAGCGAAGTGTATACGAAGTCTCTTAGCCCCGCGTGTATCAATAAAAGCCTTAACCGCTGTCAAGCTGGAACTTCGGTATGAAAACAATTTCGTCGTGCAGAGCAGACTCAGGCGTGGTGCAAGAAGGATGTGGTTTAAATTGGAACGTCCTGCGATAGACCGTACTCGTGAAAATCGCGAGGACGGGCCGCAAGACGGAAAAACTTTTGGGGCTAGTCCAGTGACGGCTCCGCTGTCGCTCAGTCAATAATACCCAAGATGCATGAGGAGTAAGAAAATGCAATCAGTATGAGCCTAAACTCAGAACTGATCTACAACAAGCAGCAATATAACGCATTTTACTTTAGGAAGGCAGTAGGGCTCCGCAGCATTAGGCTGACAGTTCTAACGCAATACATTGTTTTTCTGTTTGTTCTCAGGTGGTACAATTTACCGAGTTAAAGTGAAAGGTGAGGAGGTGGCGTTCCATTTCGTTGGGTGGCAGTGGGAGGCGAAGATCATTGAAATGTTCTCGACTTTTGAGATCAACGGTGTCAAAGGACGTGGGTTGTCGGAGTTTCACTACCACAATTCGTCCGGAAGACCCTCCAATGTAGCAGCAACTGACCCGGAATGGTTCGCCGACGTTGTCAAGAAAACATACTCAACCCCTTCGCCGTATTCTTTGCGCGACGCCACTAAGCGGCCCTATTATGCAAAGTAATCGTGATTTGGTTGCCGTGGTTAAGTAAGCCAACATGTGTTATAGGTGGTCGGATGAAGAGCGACCTGTATCAGTTCAATTATCCTCGTGAAAAATTTGAAATGGAAGTGGCATAGATGTGTTCTCTCCGGAATCGAACCATGATTCCCCGTCACCCGTTACAACCATGGTAGGCGCAGAACCTACCATCGACAGTTGTTAAGGCACACATTTGAAAGATGCGTCGCCGGCACGAGGCCGTGCGATCAGCCCAAGAAACCGGCGCACTTAAGGATTGTGTCGTCAAATGTCCCTTAAGGACTAGACCCACAATCCCGGACAATCCGAGAAAATCCACACATTCTCACAATCCTGTGTACATTTTTTCTGGGAGTAAGGGACCCCTCGAATCGACATGTGCGTAGTCGTATGTTCCATATGCGTCAGTTGGCAAGGGAAGTGCATGCGTCGTACCAACTCGTCAATGTACTTGCATGTAACATAGATGTGGATGGAAAATGTATGAGTCGCAGATAATTGTCACCACCCTTGCATGTGTGCCACTGTGTATGGAACTAATGTGTGATGTGGGATAAACCAAATATGAATTCATCTCTAGGTTGCACATCCAGTGCTGCCAAAAGATCTCTCTTGACAAAGACCGACAATCTCAAGGGGCATTTCGGGCTACACTGTTAACAATAATGTCGTTAGTATAACGACCCGATAATTGACAACATTTTCCTATTTCAGCGACAACTTTTGCTGTTAATATAACAACAATTTTCGTATCATTAACAACAATCCCTGGTGACTCATCAACAATTTTCGTTATGTCGACAGCTTATTTTCGTTACTTTAACGACATTTTCTTTCGGGCCTATCGTTTTAATTTGTCATTTATACAACAGTTGCGTGTTGTGAAAACGATGGGGTGCGTCTTAAAATAATGTAATCAATCATTTCTCGTTTTACCGAAATACATCAAAAGTTTGATTAATTATTTTTAAGACACCTGTCTTCATTGCAACAAGTTAAACAATTAGTTGAAGAGAGAACTATTTATCGTTCGATTAATAAAAATGTTGGTAAACCAACAGATATTGTTAACAGTATATTTTGTTGGAATAACGATGTTTAATATTGCACAACACGAAAATGCTGTAGCAATAACGATATTTGTCGTTAAAGTAACAGGAAAATAGTGTTGTTTTAACAAAATTTGTGGTCGTTTCGGCGAAAAAATGCTGTTTGAAGGGCGGTTGGTATTTGAAGGACGCACTCTTAACAGTGTAATGGCGATGCCCGATCAGAGGTGCACGGCACTCTACTCCTAATACTGGGCCCTCAATCAGACATGTTGCAGGTAGGCGATGCAGCGAAAAACCGCAGCCCCGTCTGCCCTCCCACGCTCTCGAAAACAAATGTCTTACGGATGAGATGCTTGGGGGTTTGATATGTTCGGGTCCAGATTCATGGTATTTTATCTGGTTTCAAAGCGCATTTTATGCCACTCTCAAGAAAGTCCATAAAAATACGATATTTAACTTTATAACCAGATGGTTTTAGTTAGAGGATCATATGGAGATCAAAACAGTCCAGCTAGGAACTCTGTAACAACAATTTTTAACAATTGGCAGCATATTTCCGATTTGTCTGAAATCTTTAACGGAAACTCCCATATTAATTTAACATTAATGCTACGTCGCGACCACGATATATTGTCCGAACACACCAAAAACATAATAACTTTCACTTCTCACAATAAATACATCTCTACGGTGTAAGACCCAACCGTGATTGGTTCAAATTTGGGACACCATAACGAAGAGAAGAATTGTCGGCTTCGAAAAAAGGCAAAGGCGTGAACGTTATGCTTCAAAGCGTATTCCGATCACATTGAATCGAAGAACGCTTGCCTCAAAACTCTACCTTCTGCATAAATTGTGCTAGCTAGTTGATGTAAGCCTATGATGCTTTAGATACCCTAGTGAGTTGTACAGCTGTGGGCGATGCGGGGCAATGAGTCCACAAAGTCTGAGATATGAATTATGTCCACCAGTGTTTCTCATAGCGGGATGGCTCAGGTACGTGGCCACGCTTGGCTTGCGGAGGAGAGCTTCAAGCGACACACGATTTATTGTAACCACCGTAGAAGCAAGATTACGAGAGCGTAGTAGTTGCTGCGGCCTGGGCTTCCCCGGAGACAGCTGAGGCAGCGGCGGCGGTGCCTCTTCCTCTCTTCGACGGGCGCTCGGTCGGCGGCCTCCGACTCCATGAGGGCGCGCCTTTGCTCTTCAACGAGCTGACGCCGTTCTGTAACACCAGCTCGAGGCATATTCCTTACAAGGTAATAGTGTTGGCGTGCCCATCTCTCACGCGTGTGCACACCACACACGTTCAGAGGGCACACGTGTCTAAGCCATAGTACTCACAAACGCTCTTATACAACGTGATACACTTCAGTCGCTGGCCAGGCTTTACCGTACTTACCCAGCAGAGCGGGGTCCACAGGCCGTGGGGCAATGTGCGTGGGCGGAGGGGTGGGGCCTCGGGCTCGGGGCGGCGAGTCGTCCACGACCACGATGTCGTGCGGCTCTTGACGGGGCGGCGGCGAGTCCCCTACGTCGATGATTACCTCGCGGGGCGGCGAGGCAACAACTCGACGGGGCCTGCCTCTGGACCGCCGTGGCACGGTCGGCCTCCTACGAACAGGAGCTGCTGAAATACACAAGGTAGGCGTACGCCAGACCGCGTCGTGGCGTAACGGGGTTCGCCCACCGCGAATCACTGTTCCGCCACTCCACGCCTGGCACACGCCTACCTTGGCCACCTGCGAGGCCAGTCGGTAGGGAGCCCTGCGGTCGTCACTCTTTCCGCACGGTCGCAACCGCGCTCATGTTCTCACTTGAAAACGTATCATGCGTCACCCTTTCGTTTTCAATGCCACTCAACCAGTCCTAACCTAACCTTACCGAGCATAACCTACTCAGGCCCCCCCTTAACCTAACCGAGCGTAACCCCCTCGAGTCACTGATCCGCCCCTTCCTGACAGGCGCATGGCGCATACTGACCTCATCCAACCGGTGGATTTTAAATTTTAGACCACTTGTAAAAATGATCTTAGAAACCGCCTAAGCTGCGGTGCCCCTGAGGGGAGGTTGACTCTGGTATGATGCAAGAAAGATGTGGTCCAAAATGGAGCTTTCTTCGTCTACACTGCAAATGCAGGTGTGGACCAACTCCACGTTAGGTAGCATGGACCACTTTGATCCACGCAAGGAAGCGTGGACCACTTCGGTCCACGCAAGGAAGCTAGGAATACGCTAGGAAGCGTGGACCACGGGCTGGTCCACATTAGGGTGCAAGGACCACCCACAGCAAAGGATAGGGACGGTGAGGCGCGGAAAGTGTGGACCATGCGTGGTCCTCGCTTCCTCGCGTGGACCAAAGTGGTCCACGCTATCTAGCGTGGAATTGGTCCACACTTGCATTTGCAGTGTAACCGTTCTCGAGATATCGCGCGGACAGCTAGAAAAACAAACAGACAGACAAAACATTTTTGACCCAGTCGGTCCAGGGCTTCGCTATCGCTCCGCCAACAATGAGCGACAATACTTACTATCAGCAACTACTGAGTCGAAAGTATGTCTCCTTATGGCGGGGTGATCTCCCTCCTCAATTCTCTCTCTCTCTCTCTCTCTCTCTCTCTCTCTCGCTCCCTCTCTAGTTGCTCACTTTGCGGAACAATCCTCTTACGTGGTCCGCAGAAAGCGGCCTGGAGCGTGGATTCGCTTTTAGCACGCGAGTCGCCGTATAGACAGGAAAGGGTCGTGTAATGCACGCACGCCGTGCGGGAGGGCCTACCGCGACGGCGCGGCCTTCCCCGTGCGACGCCTGTGCTGTGTCAACCAATGGACTTGAAAAGGCTTACAAAAACTTACGATTTTCCTCGTCCTCAGAGTCAGAGTACAAAATCTGACGACCACCATGGCGTCGTGGCCGGGCCCGTGCGTATCGGCCGTGGGTAGGAGGCCGACCAGGGCCACGTCGGGCACCAGCTGTTGGATAAAATACGCACTTCTAATATGACTGACCGGTTCTCTTCCGCGAATGACAGCAGTTGTTGGTGACACGCACCGTTACCTCCGTGGTTTCCTCCCATGCCACAAGGTGGTGTAGGAGGCCGGCAGGGCGGCACACGTGCCCGTTCAGGGGGCGTACGCTTAGGCGACCCGTCGACGGTGACCTCTGAAGAGGCGACAGCGTCGTGCGGCGCTGGTGAGGCAGGCGCAACCGTGGCAGCTACCTCAGCTGTGGCAGCTAGTGCAGCGGGAGAAACGGTCGCGGCCACCGCAGCGGGCTCAGCCGTCGCAGCGGGAGAAAGTGTCACAGCCGTCGAGCGGGCGCAGCCACTGCAACGGGGACATTTTCCTCGCGACCCGTCGGCCCGACTCGTGATAGAGCCGACCGTCGCCGTCCGGCCCTCCCAAAATATAAAATGAAGGTTCCGGGGCGCTCACCCGGTAGGCTCCGGGCTTCCTCTTCCTCCTCCATGGCACTTCCTTACAACGCGACCACGATCCGGCACTCGCGAACACCCCTACTCGAGCGAAGAATCGTACTGCTGGACTGCTGCGTCGCAGTCCAGGGGTGGGGGGTGCCGAACATGGTTGCCACATCGTTCGTACTCAATGAAGCCTCCAGTGAAGACAAAGTAGGTGTACGCCAGACCGCGTCGTGGCGTAACAGGCTTCGCTTACCGCGAATCACTGTTCCGCCACTCCACGCCTGCTGGCGGCTGTCACCTGACTAGTAGGACCCTGCGGGGCCAGTTGGTAGGACGCCCTGGGGGCGTCATCTCCGCTCGGTCGCAACCGCGCTCATGTTTTAACTTCCTAACGTATCTCGCATCACCCTTTCGTTATCAATGCCATTCAACCAGTCCTAACCTACCCTTACCTGCCCGAGCCAAACCTACTTACCTACTTACCTAACCGAGCGTAACCCACTCGAGTCACTGATCCGCCCCTCAGTCAGGTGACAGCCGCCGGCAGGCGAAGGTAGGCGTGCGCCTGGCGTGGAGTGGCGGAACACTGATTCGCGGTGAGCGAAGCCTGTTACGCCACGACGCGGTCTGGCGCACGCCTACCTTGTTACTTCATTTGCGGTTCCTAATAAAACTTTGATTTTACAGCGTTATTAAATATGTTGCATTGTACTTGTGTCGTTAAGATCTTTGGGTCGCTTACCGCGATGACCTTGTCTGTGGCACATGTACTTGGGTTTAAAAAATGAAATATGTTTCTTTATCTCTTTGGGAAAAATAACTAAAACATACTCCTCCACATTTTAAAGCAAAAATTTATAACTTGCAGAACTATAAAAGCACAAAAGATGCATCAATTACAAAAAAAATGATAAATTGTAGGGTTTAGTTTCAGGAGGGGTATGTTTCCGTGTAGACTCCTCTTTGGCCGTCTTCTCCGCAATTCATTTCATGCTCCCTAGGGAAAAAAGAAACAGTTGATCTTGTCACACCAGAAAAGAAAAAGCAAGCGAGGGACACTAAATTTTTAGAACCAGCAATTCCTGAAGAGGACAGAAAATTAATCGGAGAGATCAGTCAACTAACAGATGTAGACGTTAAAGTAGTTTAGTCGGTAACGCAAAGTTATGAATGATATGAATATTTGTGACCAAATTGTTCATGAAAACCTCCTCTATCCGATAGGCACTTCAAAAAGTGGTGTTCATGAACTCGTTTTAAAGATATTTGAACCTAAAAAGTCGGCTGAATTGCATGGGCTCTTATCGGACCTGCGTCCCGAGAGGGGGGAAATCCGGAATTAACTGCGAAAATAGTTTTGAAAAGTATGAAAAGGAGTATTTGAGGGATTCCTCTCTTCTCATTGAATTGACTGATGTGCAGAAAAGCACATGTTCATGATAGAATAAGCAAGTAATCGCTCAAAAACTGCCCCCAGACGTGGTCAGGATGGCCAAGATGGCCACCGGGCCAGGTGGTGGAAAGTCACTATGGTGACTTTTTAGTCACCAGCGCTAGTGGCGCGAAATTTAAATGGCTGGAATGGGACACCGGCGGGGAAGTCGAGCTACAAGCACCTTAGGCCAGAAGTTCTAGTTAACAGTTTATTTCTGGAACTTTGTCAGGATGAAATTAATTACTATTTTTATTCTTACTACTATTGCAAGTTCAGCAATGCATGCGGTAATCTGCTTTCAATTACGCTCTGTTCCCAAATTTTATCCTTTTTACTCGTTCTTTACCCCTAACCACATACATATATACATATGTGGGTGAGAAGAACGAGTATTGTACCCGGTAGATGTGTTGTTTAGATCCCCGCTTTCATCTGCGAAAGTACGACAGTTACAGTGGAGTGTGGGGTATCATTTTAAAGGTCTTCTTCACGTGACAAAAAAATGATAAAGGTTTTTTTCGGTTATGTATGCATTTTGAGAAGAAATTTGAATTTGAAAATTTTGAAAGGTTATGGTACACGAAGGAAACTAAAAATAAGCGGATCGCATGTTGCAACTTGAATTAGGGTTGAATATGTATCCAAAAATATCACGAAAGACATAAAACTATAAACTTTAATTTTGAAACTAAATTTTTATTCTAAGTCCAGAGCCGAGCAAAGGGCTATTTGGGTGTAAATTGATGAGGCTCGTTTTAGTATTAATGTACCTCAAGTATTGTTTCAAACTATTCATTTAAAAGAAGATTTTTTTTCTAATTTTTTGGGTGTATGTGAATCACGAAATGTTTTGTGTAATGTAAGTTATTCGTGAAAAAACGAGAAACCTATTTTAGGGCTAGCGCCAAACGGATGGCATCGGAACTGCGTCCCGGCGTGGCGCTACCGTCGAGCGGGTGATGTTTGAACTGTGACGGGGAAGGCCATGGGTGGGCGTGGACGTAGTGCGAGCAGGCGCCACCAGGCGTCACACTATCAGAACCAAAAGCACCAACTGTTGTGAGCTCAAATTATCTACAGCAGCGATTCTGTTGCCACTACGTCCTTGGCGTAAATTTCGAAAATAGCGCGAGTAACGTGGCACTGCTGATTCTGACGTTTAGGAAGGCTGGGAAGAGCACCATGACAATAGACGCGGGTCAGTTCTCGTATGCGCTGGCGAGCGCTGGCAGGCATGCCCTGCTGTTGGGGACCTAGCTCCTGTGCATTGTTGCAAGGCGGTGACTCCACCCGTTATGATGCAAGAAGACGTCAGTGGGTCATCAACAACCAATCGCTTTCAAGCGTGTGAAGCGGGTGATTGTGGAACTACGTCCGCGGTGTTGCAAAAGTGGCAGGCAGAGGGCGCCACAGGAGGGCTTCGAGAGTCTTGAGAGGCTCTCGACGTGTTCAATCGGCAGACAAAGAAATGCCAAAATACAAAAGATACAAGCAATACAAACCAAAGATCGAAAGTTCAAATCCAAGAAATTAATGTGCACAAATAACATTTTTTTCGTGTTTGAAAAGTGTATCCTATTATTCTGAGTGTTTAAGATGTAATATGAGAGTGAATGATACTTTATTTAAAAGTAATGTAAGTGCCTGATATCGTCTATGACACTACTGTAAATTAGTTGTATCAGTGAACGTCCCATGGTTATGTGGTGGTTTTTGGGATAATGTGCGTCTCAACAGCCCGGGCCAGCGCAATATTCGTTCTTTTTGACTCTACGTGCGGGTTTATCTTCAATTAATTTTGACTTTCATAGAAATTTCACGCCGTTAAAACTACATTTTTGAGCACAACTTGGGTAAAGAACGAGCTTCTTTTTAGCATCATTGATGCCGAATTGTCTTCTTGTTTTAATTTAGAACTGTGGCTGTATTTGACCTGTGAATTGGCATCATATTTAGGACATTTCTCATAGTGATAATCGAAGTGAAGTGATGTGTGTTTATAAGGGGTATATAATGGACGATGAAAGTGCAAAGAAAAGGCTGTTTAAAAAAAAATACTCAAGTTGTATTTAATGAAATTGAGTACACAAAGTATTAACAGACATCATTCGTAAAATCATAATGCAGCAGACACATGAGCACTAGGACCTCGAAGAGGCAGTCGACTCGCTGTGGGTACTAAGTTTAGTTGCCAAGTTCGGTCGATGAGTGCCAAGAGGTTGGGGCTCACTGAAGGTCTAGGAGCACTTGTAGGTCTACGAACACGGGAGGGTCTAGGAGTCCTTGAAGTTCTAGGAGTACTCTTAGCCACAGGAGCAGCAGGAGACGGAGGCACGTCGGAGTCCAGGCAACCTATGTAAACAGTAGAAAAGTAGGGTTATAGGACACACTCAGAACAACATTTCGACGTGGGCAGAGTCCTGGAAGACCCAGGAACTCAGAACACGTGCGC
This sequence comes from Megalurothrips usitatus, assembly GCA_026979955.1. Classification (NCBI taxonomy): domain Eukaryota; kingdom Metazoa; phylum Arthropoda; class Insecta; order Thysanoptera; family Thripidae; genus Megalurothrips; species Megalurothrips usitatus. Next base: position 12,972,057 of record CM049598.1, on the reverse strand, counting down.
GCGAGGAAACCAACAAGAACATTTACCTAGGGCAGCTTTGCAATTCACAGAATACAGGCTCCGGCCGTCTCCAGAGGGGCACGGCACAGTCTTGCTGGAGAAGAACTTCTTGAGATCCAGGCAGGTTGGACAACGCACGCTGAACTCGGAGGCAAGGCCGTACTGCTTCTCCTCAAGAAACTTGAGACTGAGTGAGGCGTCGCAGTTCGTACACCACAGATTTGAAGTTAACATGGCCAAATCAACAACACGGCGGCCTACAGACACTGGAATGTAGTCTGCTTGCTCTCTTGCCGCTTTCAAAACCCGATTCTTCGTATGACGTTCGACGCTCGCTTTCCCAACCTTCTCTCTTCTAGCACGCTCCTTGGCCTTCATGAAAGGCATTTTGAAACACGATAAATACTTGCGATGTTTACTCGTCGACGATACCAAACAGAAAGACCGAACCGTGTGGTACCGTATTTTTCAACATGGCGGTCGGCCCGCCATTTGCAAACTTCACGTCGCGAAAGTCACTACAGCGATTATGTGGAATAATTACCGCACCATGTGTTGTGATGTGTTAAAATTGTTTAAATATATCGACGTGATCTTATTTGAAACTTTAAAAAGCCAATTCACATTCAAATACCGCCTTAAAATTGTAAGAGAAACACTTCTGAGTTTCACTCTCGTAGGTTTGCGCCAGGTCAAAAACTAGTCAAGTTCACAACTTTATATTATTTTAATAAATATATTCCGATCTATAGTGAAACGTTTGACCATATAGTATGAATTTTGATTGATAATATCAACTACTAAATACACTTTTATATTTTTTGGAGGGTAAACCTGTCAGAAAAAATAGTGTACCAGACCGACACTTGACCTCTACCCTTACCGACCAAACTACTTTGAGTGCTTCGGTAGGTATATGTTCGTGTTCATCCTTAAACGCAGTCCTCACTGTAGCAAATTTTATTTAAATTATTTTTTTCCGAACCAAGTGACCGGCCATTCCTAAAACAAGCTCGTAATGCATTCTAAAAGAATATCTACACAGGAGATCTTACAGTTATCAAGAAAATTCTAAAAGCAAAAAGGCGTCAGGAAAGGAATTTGAGAAAAACAGGAAAAAGAAAAAGAATATTTTAAGCAGTTCACTACCCCTGAGAAGACAAACGAGCCTGTAAGCAGCATCTTTCCTGCACGTATACATAATGTTGTTTATTTTTTGAAGTATATCGAAGCGTACCAAAACCTCTAATGTTATCAGTGTTCATTTCAGATCAATTACGACGAAGTCTTTTACAAATTGGACAGATACATTGTCAGTGAAAATGTGCAGCAATTAGTCGAATCGCTACAGCTGCCAATTGTAAGTACGACTCAATGACTAAAAAAAAACATTATATGCACTATAAACCTTCTCGCCGTTTAATATGTGCTTCATTCAGGCTTTCGGCTTCGGCTTTGTGGAAGTGATTCAACTTGAAATCACATTTTCTTGCAGTCCTTATGTTTCTAGTCGTCCCTGATCCTCACAACTTTGGAAACGACGGCTTCCCAGTCGCAGCCGAAGACCACCCAATTTGCACAGCCTACCTGGAAGATAAAAGTTCTGACCAGAAAGTGGTTAGTAGAGTGAAAGCTTACCTACTGCACGTTCGCCGTTGCGTGGGCTGGGTGGAGCAGCAGATCCCTCCCAAAGAAACTGATCATGCCTTTGGCGCACTGAAACACTGTGCTGAAATCATCAAAAGGTTAGAAATCATGGCTAAGGTTAAACCAAATGGTGATGGTTTTGAGCCTGAAACGGTAGTGACAGCAGCCAAAAACGTCCGAAGGGCTATTGAAACCATCAAAGTGCTTCCATCGGCGGCTGGCATCAAGGAATCTCTTGACACGTCCTCTTCTCAACTGAATAAATTTATCGAAGATACTCTTCAGCCCAAAAAAGATGCGCATGTGCGCAAATCAAAATCTGAGAGGGGCCAACAAACGGCTTCGATGGCTGACTTCAGAACATTTCTTGATGTGAAGAGACCCGAGGCCATCACACACCTTGAAGTCCTAGAAAACTCGGTAACACGTAATAACGGTCGGTTCCCTCTGAGGCAAATTCGACCTCAACACTGGAGAAAGTCTCTCTTTTGTCACCAAGTATTTGGCAATCTACATTGTGTCCACGGGGAAGCGGGCAGGTGTTGCGCAAGCGCTATGTTTCTGCAAGAGTGGTCCGCGGCAACCCAGATAGAAGGCTACTTAACAGTGAACGTGCTAGAGCACAAGACTGCAATGAATTGTGCCGCGTCCTTTGCAATTGGTGAGAGACTAAACAGTTTGGCGTCGTTACGCAGAGGTAAGTAAAGCTTGCGATACACACGAACGCACACACGAAGAATAAGGTGGGGTAGCTGTTCGTAAAGTGACGTTATTTCTGTTTCTAGAATTTTGCAGATTCGTAAGGTAATGCAATTCCGAAAAGGGGGCTCGCCGTGCCCACAATTTCTGCAAGACTCCGCTGGAAATCCAACAAAGGACATCTACACCGACTTTTATGAAATGCACCCCTACACTGTCATTTGAACTGCGGTGTATCCAACGCATTTAGCTGCGGTGTACCAATTTACTGCGGTTACCTGAAAATACCGCAGCCCCAGCTGCGGTGTCCAGCATACCGCAGGAAACTGGTATACACACCGCAGTTCCCTGCGGTGAGTACACCGCAGTTCCCTGTGGGGCTACTTTTGCACCAGTAGTTAGCTGCGGGCTGCACTTTAGAGACCGCAACAAACTGCAGTCTCCATATCGCAGTTGGCTGCGGTTAGTACACCGCAGTTGGCTGCAGTTAGTACACTGCAGTTTTCTGAAGCACACATTTTCTGCAGCAGCTCCTCTGTTGTACCAGAGAGCGCACACTAACCTGCATGACTCGAGCATCCTTATTGTAGTTGGTGTCGCCTTAGCATTTCCTTTCTAACACTCTGGATTCACAATTCATTACACGAAGCATGATAATGGCCAATGTCTCTCTATAGGGGATGCCACGCAGTGTGACACCTTACACAGCTTGTCTCCATGTTGTTTGCAAATGTTTCCCATCCATAGGTCAATCTTGAACCAAGTGCATTTTGCTGGCTGCAGGCAACACTCACTGCAGCAGCTTGCTAGCACAGTGCACACAGTTGCAAGAGGTGACATGTCTTCTAACATGCTCCAGGGTGGGTAGCAGTACTCCCACTACCATCAGTTGATGATTTGTGTTCTAAACTGTAGAATAAATGCAAGTAAAACCGATATCCAGGCCAACACAAGCCGCTTCGATGGCGGCCATTTTCTTGACAAACAACAACAAAAGCAAAGAACCGACGGACACCTCCTATGTGTGGCAGAAGGCACTGAAAAGTGACTACCTTCTGCTACCAACCCTACAGCCCTCCCCCCCCCCCCCCCCCCCTCAAAAAAAAATACAAAAAAATAATTCATTGAATACTCTTGAATACTTTCCAGAACAACCCATGACAAGCTGCACTCGGCTAATGGCACACAAAGTGTAATCTGCTCACTTGCTGGGAGTGATGATGTACAAAATATAAACAGCCATAACCCCTTCACTGCGGGCACCCCTTCCGGAGCAGGGTTGAAGCGTCAAGGCAATCATTCAAACACTCCGGGATAAAATGGACCCCCAATTCTCACCAAAGAAATGAACACAAAAAACACATACTTGGTCCATCTTGTTTTCATTTACTTCAGACTTTAGACATATGACATTTCATGTGTGCCTTCAATTGGACAGATTGATTAAGGACTAAATGCAAGCTCACAAACATTCTTCAAAATGATTTACAATATGAGGAAATTTAAGAGCAAAGGGCACCTAGGTATGGAACTTGCAAGTAATAATATAGATTAGTACAAGTCCCAAAAAAGTGACATGTGCATAAAATTTCAAGTACTTTCAAGAAAACATACCATGGGTGGTACACATTAAATCTCATAGATGAAGCACGGTCTTGGTCAAACAAATCATATGGCGTGGCATTTGCCCCAAATTCCAGTTTGAAAAAGATGAGGCTCGTGGAACAGTCGAACTTTTCTGAGTTAAAAATAATCCTGAAAAATGAAAACAATTGTAGATACAGTTTCAACAAATAATAAGTTAAAATCACATTAAAAAATATAATCAGCACAGTAAGGAATAAACAGGAAGATTGGACAAGGAATTAAAAGAAAAAATGAATATAAGAGAAAGTGTGTGGAGCAAAATAGCAAAATGTGAAGTTGAAAGTTTGCTGCTTATCTCTAATGGTGTTCTTCCCCAACTCGCAGCAACAAGAACTGAACTCCTCTGGTTAATCTGATGAAATCAATGTTGTTTCTCTTTCCAGCCACAACAGAACATATCAGAGACTGAGAGGCAAAAATAGCCGAATGGACCATTTAGAATTCAGGAAGGTTTATCAAAAGAAATTGACTACAAATTCTCACCCCTTTTAGTCGGACAGCACTGTATTTGAAGTTCAAGCAGACATTTAACTTGGGGGTACAAAAATGTTATGTTCCAAAATATCAAGTCTATTAGTCCTCTCATGTAGAAAAATTATACAAGTCTGAGTTTCCCGGTCTTGCATGAAGCAATCCTAAACAACCCAGAAATTCATTAAAATTTGTATTCACGAAGAAAACATAGGCATGAGATGTATATTATTATAACCCAACCTTTCACATCAATAATGGATTGGATTGCTAGAATGAGAATAGCCAAATGGCAATTGAAGTAATTCATCCCATTTTCTCATCCTCACTGACAACCTGACAACCCCTCATTAAAAATAAATGTAAAACCAATGACCTAGCCGCACTCATATCAGTAAAATCAAAGTTACCTTCGGCAACGCATGAAGCCACCACCTTTTATTCCTCCACCATTGGCTGTTTTGTGATCCAATTCTTTACTTATCACAAGATGATAATTAGCCATTGGCGACATGTTTCAACATATTTCTGAAGCACAAGTCTGTGGCCACAGAGTCTGGAAAAGAGAAACGAAATACAATCGAACAGCAAATCTCACATTGGACATGGGAGAGGTTACATCAGTGTTCATGTGAAGCCCTCTGATTTAGTGCTATAAATTATATAATCAACAGGTAACGTCGACTTCATTCTCCTCCTTAATTTCAGCCACTTTTAGGAGCAGCAGTTTATATTGACACCCTATGCAAATAAAATTTAGATCCTACCGGGCGCAACAAATTTAGTACTTATTGACACGTATTTCTGACATCTATTTATTAAAGCCAAACCACTCACCTCTTGGCAGTGGCCTGTCATATTCCCTCAAGAAAGTATGGTTAATGTAGGTTATGTTGTAAACAACTTTGGTTTACCGAATAAGGTAAATTCAAATCAATAAGGCACAATAAACTCCAGAAATGATACAGAGGGCAAAACTCTGATTTGTACACCATTTTTTCAAAAACACAATGCTAGGTACCGTCCCTGATACTAGCCTGAATTGAAATACGTAAACATTGATCGTCCAGACGACAACGCACGAAGCAGAAACGTCGCTACTCCCCCTCCACTCCCACATTAACCATCCCATGACAAATCCTTCGTCCATATAATAGACAAACGGCAAAGAGAAACGTTAGAAAATGCTCAATGGTAAAAACCCAAAAGAGAGAGGAAACTTGTAATGCTAGCAATAAATAAACAGATGCAGTCGTTTGCAGCCAGTTACGTACGTATTCACGAAACTAATGTTACGTAACTTTTCATCCCGTAGCCTCGTGCAGTGTACTTCGACGAACACACAGCATTAGCTTCCGCTTTCCGATTCGTTTCGAAGCGAAGAACCGAACCTGAGCGAGGGGAAATATTGAGAAAAAGCTCTCGCAACCCTCGCAAAGAAAAGAAAGCACGACGTCACACCAAGAAATTCACATTAGCTAACCTTTATTCGCAATCAACTGGAACGGCGCAGAAAACAGAGAGGGCGTTGGCTTACGAACCAATGTAAACATAGCCTATGCAAGGCTGCTTCGTCTGCTCTTCGTGGCGATAAACACGGAAGGAATGTAAAAACTAAGCCAAGCACCAAGCATTGCATCAAACATTTGATGAGGTAGCGAGTTATTCTTACCAGGTAACATTTTTGTGTTGACAACAGTGTGTTCGACTCTCTTGGCATGAAAACCTTGACTTAGTTCTTAGAAATTAAATCTTAACCTTCTGTTTGTACACACCACACCCAGGAGCTGGACGTTGTGTGTTCACTTTTTCTCTGCATGTTGTGATATTATTATAGAAGTACATTCTCATCTTTCTTTTGTTGAGCATCTCAATTTTGAAGATTTAAATTTATTACTGACATTACTTTCTAAATAGTTTTGAGCTGGAATACACGATCCTGATTGGAAGTCACCACTTAAGTTGGACATCTTCTAATTATATTGATCAGCCCCAATGCCATAAAAATTAACGTGTTAAAAATCCAATGTATGTTGTATCAACCGCAGTTAGGCGCGGTGAAATAGTAATGTAAGATGTGCGGTACAGCAACCGCACTTTAGTGCGGTGAAATACCAATTTTCAAAATGCCACCGCAGTTGACTGCATGCTAAGAGTGTACCGCAGTAATCTGCAGTGTTCACCGCAGTTTATGTAGGGTCAGAAATACACCGCAATTAATGTGGGGTCAGAAATACACCTCAGATCTTCTGCGGTTTACACCGCAGTTCAAATGACAGTGTAGGGGGCAACGTCCCGTGACTTCCGGACCTCGGCAACTCATAAAGCAAGTGTTGGCGAGATGTTTTCGCCAACAGCGCATTTTCGAGTACTCTTTTAAAGTACTGTCAGCCTCGCGATGAGTTTAAATTCTGGCGCTCTCCCGCCGCTCGGGTGAAGGGACAGTTCGCCTCGCACTAATCTGGGGTCGCCCCGCCGGACCTCTGGAGGGCGGTGACACCGCACCTTTACTGCCAACCTCTGCACATGAAATGCAAGGCACTGTTTTGAGTAGTTTCGGGTTTGAGTTTAGTTGGCTCGTCCTGGTTAATTGTCTGGACGCACTGCAGAGTGCAGTGTAACGCAATACTCATGAGCAAGGTTCGATTGAAGTGACCGGGTGCATCAGCCGTTGTGTTGGTAGTAGTTCGGGTGCCCTGCGCGGCCCCGCGGCATGCACTCGGGACAGAGAGAGACGAGAACGGACAGGCAAGAGAAGCGGACGTGCCGAGGAGCGCACGTCCGGACAGGGTAAGCACACGTGGTGGCACCGGCATTGTTAGTTGAGTTATCTTTAGGTTTAGCGTTAGATTTGGCTGGGAGAGTAAATTTGATGTTCAGTTTCTGTCACGTTTGAATAAATTCGTTCACGGTATTGACCAGCTAAATCCTGTCTCCTTTTGATTGCTCCTTTTCGAATTTCAACCCTTTTGGCCACGCGGCGAACAGACTGGGGTAGACGGGAGTGCACCCCCACAGTTCAAATCGTAACTTCCCGCCTACACAAGGGTAGATCCCGGCACCGCCAGTAAAGTGCCCGATGCACTGGACCGTTCCCTCAACATGGAAGATTTGCGTTACCGACTCAACAACCCCCTATCAACTGTCGAGCAGACAAAGGCTATTGCAGCGGTGTCATACAACGGCTGAGGGACATTCTGCCAAAAGCACGTGAAATGTTTCCACCTAATGTAAACATAGAAATGCCTAGCGAGCCGAAAGTTATCGCTATCATTAAGTCCTTCCTGGGGCTCTCCTGGAAGGATGACTACGAGGTCCCTAAGGTCTTCCTGAAGGAGCTCGACGAGGGGTCTCTCACTCGCGGTCTGTGCGTACAACGACTTCGTCATTTGAAAGGGTTCGACTTGGGTGACTTTGTGCGACTGCAGCGACCGCATCTCTTGACTTTTGACTTTTTTTGACTTCAACTCGGACTTTTTTGACTTTTCTTGACTTTAACTCTCCTTATTTGACTTTTTGAATTTTTTTCTGACTTTTTAACAATGTACAATCTTATCGAAAAAAATTGATTGCAAAGTAACATTTAGGCAACAACGGTGTTTCTGAGGATCTCGGTATAATGCAACAACTTGCTATGGTTGACAAAACAAATTTATTGAAATTTTAAATACAAGATAAAGAACACTAGTAATGCATGTCGCTGCAAATACAATTTTGACGCCGGATCAGTTACAAAAATACTACCATTACAATAGCTCGGCGGTGGCATGTAAACTTTTTAATCTGAAATTCAATTCAAAATGCCATGTTTGACAAAAAAATAACTTAGGCATTCTAAACTTCAACTTAAAACTTAAAAAAGTTACACATACATGCCAGGCCCCGAGCTTTAACACCATCCGGGACCTAGGTGGGAGCAGAATTTAACGAATAGCTTTTATTGTTGCCAGTGATATAAACAAAACGGCTCGGCATGTCTCGTTCATTTACCCTTTTGTGCGCCTTCTTCGATTTTGTGACTTTTTGACTTTTTCCGACTCGTGCGACTTTTTTTCTGAATTTTCCGCCCTTGTACAATGACTTTCCGAAGTGAGGGACCCCTCGGTGTACACCCAAGTACATTTTCATTCTATGGGGAACCCATCTATTTCCACACTAATAAGATATAGAAACAACAATATGATATTGGTTTGTCTGTACTTGATGGACAACAGTCAACAGGATTGGCTTCGTCTTCTCTGAGGTAGTAGGAAGTGTGTTCCACTTCTAGTATATTCCTTAATTTTGGGATTTTGGAGGCCACTCATACAGTAAGTGAACGTGTGCGGTTTTTGTTTAATTTCTTTGTTAAAGTAGTCCTGGTCACTCATGAAGGTTGTTATTATGCAGATAGTGCCGACATTTAAACAGAAAACTAACTGTGATGCGCACCATCTCTCTTGCCTTCTGTCGACATGCATGGATTTACCATGACATTCATCAAGAGTTCAGGGTATGTATCTTGGGATCGATGTAATGTTCGAGCCGATAGACCACAGATCTCATTGGTTTTTATAGATTCAGTTGTTAAGAACGGGAGAATAAAGAACACAGTACACAGGGCTGGTGGCGGAAGAATGAAGTTCTCTTTCATTCATGCTTTGTCTCAGTATATGAAAGTAGTTTCAAGGGGTTCTGGAGCATGAATACATTGGCATAAATCAGTCCCAAGGTAGATGTTCAGTTGTGTCAGAGGTGTTATGGAGGGATAATACAAAAGGTGTTAGAGGATTATTATTCATAATAGATATTTTACAACAGAGGCATGGAATTGTTTTCCTATACAATATGTGTTGTGAATCTTTGATTTACTTTAACACACTAAAGAACTTCCATTTCTTACATGTAAACGTATTTGTGTTGCATTCGTTCATAAATATGTTTCTGTTCAAAACATATGAGATTAATGACGCAACTTTTATTTGAAACAGACTGCCAAAATTCGGTCTTTATATTTACAGATACTTCCTTTGTAAACGGGATAAAGATAATTTGTATCAAGCCTCTTTATTTTGAGAAAGTTCAGAAGACAGATTTGATGATGACAGATCAGTCTTGTACTTCTGTCACAGTTTGAACATTGCTTATATATAACTCTGCATTTACAGAAGTTCCAGTCAGTGGGCAAAGCAGCGAATCAGAAGAGGAGGTCTATCACTCCGTCTGCTGTCTTGCGCTCCCATGAACTTCTCCTAAGCTTGAAAATGATATATTGGCTACTTTCCTGTACTACTTATTTTTAAGCTAGGGTGTATTTATTGTATTGTTTAGGGCACCTTCGCAAGAACTCTGCCCCCCCCCCCTCCAATGTGTCACGTGTGGCGCGGGCTGGACCGACGATGCTGACGGCAGGGCAGTGCGCCGCGGTACACTGGGACCAATGCTTGGCCTCTTGACGGAAGGCCCGTTATCACAAGTCGGCTTCCACCCCCCGCCCCTTCCCCGTCCCCTATATATATTGATATTTTATAAAATATTTCATAGATGCTTCACGCCTTTGTTGGCTCGTGTGTTCTAGGGTAACGGCCTGCACGTCTCGTCTGTGTATTCTTCTTGTAGTGTTGTATTTGTTTGTTCCTGCTTCTCTTTTTTATAGCCGTAGTGTAGGGTCACTTTCCTTAGGGCGGTTGCCTGAGAGTGCGGTGGTGGGCCAAAAAAAAACAAAAAACGATTCCACATAAGTGAAATCTTAGGAGGCCTGAAGTTGATTTAGTCAAATCCTGTCCTTTTCAAGCGACAGTTTTTTTTTTTTAGAAATGTCGTAGTTTGAAAGAAGAAGATCAAGAGATTGTGAGAGAAAACATATGTAGATTTTAGAAGGAGGTACATAAAATTTACCTCGCGAAAATGCACAAAACTTTTTTTTTTCATTAATTTTTATTCGGATAAGATTATATGGGAGATTTAAAATGGGTTCAAAGGGCGACGAATCATTTTCATGTTTGATGGTTCCGAGCTATGTTAGTTTTGGTGGTTTGTTTCTCTGAGAAGAATTAAGGGACTAAATCTCGCTAAATAGCCGAAGAGTTGTCACTCGCCACGGAAGGTGCGTCAACCTGCTCTGCGTCATCGTCGAACGCGCCGTGGACCCTCGGAGCGCACCTCCTCTAAAGACCAATTTTTTATGCCGGCTAGAAATGAAATGGCAGCCTCTGCAAAAAGTGCGCCGCTAATTTTGTTGAGCAGTGTACGTAGTTGTGTGTTATGAAGGCCTAGATGCTCTTTTATGTCTTCATAACGAGGGAAAGCAAATTGTGTAGATGTCAATTTATACAACCACATATATACATGTATGTTCATATAGGCTCTTGAGTAATACACAACCGTTTTAATGTTTATATACTCATCTTCATGAACCTATTTAAGACTGTTCTAAATGTTAAAACACTTTTACAAAAATCCGTTTGACCAAGGATGCCGCCCAAGAGAACTCTTATTCCTTCGTCGTGCAGTCCGTCTTTGTGAGGTTGGACGGCGTTTGTCTTCAACGTGAGGAAACAGATTCTTTTTCAGCAACAAGTCCTACTAGTTGTTGACTGTAGTTGAACTGTGAGTGACGAATTTCTCCGGCGATTATCGATTCGATCACAGACTTCGCAATTATAGCGAGCATTCGACAATCACCTTAATTTTGGGTGGTTGTGCTCTCCATTAAGTATTTGAGGGCACGGGTCTCCTCCCGTGTAGAGACTGACTCCTTCACGTTACAAACGCATATTTCATTTTTATAAAAAAAAGTGTATTTACAAGTTATGAACCAGGAGGAGGGCGAGTTGATTTATCACCACAGACATCAAAAGCTTCGCCTTCCGGGGACGAGATCGACGTTGGAGATGAGGGCTCGGGGACTTCCTACAGGGTGCACTGGCACAGGCTGACGGAGCCGCAGCTGCAGCAGCACCAGCCGTTGTTGTAGCCCGAGTTGCGGCACTGCCAGTAGCACGACGTGTTGTCGGCGCTGCTGCAGGCGGCGCGCGGCTGGGGTCGGCGGCTCACGGGGCCCGCCCCCTCCGGCAGGGGCGGCAGGCCGGCGGAGGTCCTGGCCACGGCCACGTAGCCGTTGGGGGAGGAGGCCAGCGGCTGGCACCCAGGCAGCAGCAGCGGGCCCCTGCCGGCCGGCAGCTCGGGCGCAACTGTGGAGCAGAGCGGGAGTAAGCAAGCAGCCTAACACTACTTCCCATGAAAGAAATAGTCACCATGACTCCTTAACGTAACGAAGGTAAAATGTAAAATGCTTTAGATTGTAGTCCTAGAATTTTTAGAAAAATTGTGGGATCTGTAGCTTTAAAAGGAAGGGTGAAAATCTTCGCTTGAAAAATGAAGGATCAAAATAACGCCGTCTGTCCTTCCAGTGCTACGTAATTATAAACCAGTTACTAATGTGATGTACAATTTCGTACGCGACCACGTGTTGTTTTTTTGTTCAAAACTATTCATGTCCGGATACAGAGTGTTGCAGCTATACAGTGCAGTACGTTGCCTGTGTCGTATTTGCCTATCTCCCGATCCGCTGGATCACTAACACGCTGCGCAGAGTTCAGGTTCACGATTTTCAACATGGCAAATACCACTGATGATCTGCCAGAGGGACGTAATTACACTTTTAGCCAAAATTGAGGTTTTAATACTATTGGTTTCTCAATTAAAGCTGCATGCACTGGTATAATCGCCGAGAGTCTAACTGGTGTAGTTCTTCTTCTACGCGTATATTCTACTATCAATTGTTAACTCGATATGGCGTATAATCACGTGATCAGTGAAAAAGGGCGTCAAAAACCCGTTTCGTCAGTGAAAATTGACGTATAAACAGGATACAGCAAGACCACAAGACCCCCAGATACAAACTTTTAGCTGCCCTTGTCGGCTAGTTCCGGAGACATTAATTTTTAAAGCATTAAGACGGGCCTAAATTGAATAAAACTGGTGTCAACGAGGAATTTTCAAAAAATTCGAAATACTTTTCTAGGGTCAATGTAACAAAAGTAGGACCCTAAAGGCCTGAAATTTCAAGGAATCATACTGGACACGTTTATATAAGACGTATTTTCTGATTCATACACATAATACGCCGATATCTCGAAAACGGTTACGGCGTTTTCCTCGAAATTTCAGTAATTGAGGAACCTACTTTTGCCACATTGACCTTAGGAAAGTATTTTTAATTTGTTGAAACTTCCCCGTAGACACCAGTTTCATTCAATTTAAGCCCGTCTTAATGCTTTTAAATTAAAACACCTCCGGAACTAGCCGATAAGGGCAGCTAAAAGTTTGTATCTGGGGATCTTGTGGGCAGCATATACTGCGAAAAAAGTTTCAGCGAATTCTGAGTCTGACACCTAGGGGCATCCCTTTGTCAGGTGACAGCCGCCGGCAGACGAAGGAGGTGTGCGCCAGGCGTGTGGAGAGGCGGTACAGTGATTCGGGATGAGCGAGGCCTGTTACGCCACGATGCGGCCTGGCGTACGCCTACCATGTAGTAACAGTGAATGGCCACGGTCACACAAGTTGCGTCAAAATTCACAATTTGCAATGAACGCCGCAACAGTGCGACACAAAATTTTTTGCGAACATAACCACAATGCTCACAGATATATTCGGGATTGATTGCATAACTAAAAACAGTGAGAGTGGGTGACTCGACTTATACGCGTTTCGCTACTCCTTGTTAGTTAGAGGCACGAGCAGGACTGGTTCGTACTTTTCTACTTACCGCCTGATGCCGCAGGTAAACATGTCATGGCGACCATGGCCATCGCCACTACAGTCAGGGACTTCATCATCTTGATGTCCGGAGAGAGGAGCGAAACACAGGAGGTTTTTGCCGTAGTCACGCTGTATGGCGCTGTCGGCACGGCAGCGTCCCTTATATTCTGGGCCCGCAGCTGCTTTTCGCCGCGTCCCGGAAGCATCCTGCGCACTGCCGCGGTGCTGATTCACAGCCGGCTATCGACTTCCTTATCGATGTAGTACGTTTATAATGCAAGTGTACACCCCCGTCAAGGGTCATTATCAGTTTATTTGTGGCCTGTCTCGGGGATCTGCTGTCGTCTGGATGTTGTTTTGCTTTTTCCTGCACATGTGGAAGTGTACCAATCATGTGCACGCCTGGTGTCGGTGTTAATAGTTTCCTTGTGTGTTTGATTAGATGATCGTGCTCTACTGCACAGTGGTCGAGGTACTTCTATTCCTCTGGGCAAGTCCGCACCACCCAAAAAAGTCCACTCGTCACAAAAAAAAATAAAAATAGACGGTTCGCACTAGCGGAAGAGCCAGAAGAAAAAACGATTTTGTGAGGTCTACATCTTGGAAACTAAGGGCTCTCTAGTGACCGAACGTGAATATGGCCACACTCCTACTATCGCACAAATGTAGGCTTCACAAGTTAGCTAATCGGCTGGTGTAAATCATCTATTGCCATTCTCCCCAGAACATTTAGGACTTCAGGGCCCGCTGGGCTGCCATGGCACACTTATGTCTAGGAACGTGTTCGGCTGCAGGTGGTGAGTCCTCATAAAGTTCTTACACAGCCGTGGCTGCATTGAAATAGCCAGCTCAATACAATCGTCCATATATTTATTGTCTGTTACGGTGCCGACAAGTAGCAGTAATGATAGCCAAGACATTACCTAGAGACTTCAAGGGGCCTAGAGTGTTAAAGATCGTGTGAATTTTGACACCGTCCACAAAAATCCACGGCTCTTTCGCTCTCCACAAAGTATGAAGAATGCAGTTTATTCTGCTGCATTCCATCTGTGACGATGAGGCGCACCCTGCAGGGATCGTAATGTCGACACAATCTGACGCTCTCATTGTCTTGTGTGTGCATTGCAGGCACGACAAGACCACCTTCCAGCTCCCGTAGTATTGCCCTATGCAGAAGAAACTGACTGTTTCTTAATGGTTGCTTCAGTAAAGATTCTGTCTGCTGCTAATGCAACATCAAAAGCCGTAATTCAGGTAAATTTTAACTTTAACAAAAATATTTAAGGGGCTAGGAGAATTTAATTATTATTATTTTTTTTTGTTGATGTTTGGTTCAAAAGAACGGTATATGGTTACGCTGGAAGTGAAACTCATTTGAAGTACGACTTTGGTTTTGTTTTTGACCCCTAAATATATACCAATGGGTCAGTATTTTGTTTGGATAGCTTTGGTGGTACTGAAAGGGGAACCTTGTAAGCGTTCCAAAAATCAACCTTGCTCGCAAGATTTAGACGGAACCAGTATGTTTAGAAAACTACCACCAAAGCTGCCCAAACAAAATTATGACACATAAAGAAAAGTCAAAAAGCAAATTCATGCTTAGTATAAGTTTCACTTCTAGCATTAACCATCATAAACTATTTTCTCAAACACAATTTTGAGTCCTGACCCCCCTTACTTTAATTAATGTTTGATATTGATGTGTCTTTTTTTTTTAAGACACTGGATTACTTTGGAGTTGAGCATGAAAATGTTGTGGCTGTTGCATCTGATAGTGCAGCATACATGAATCTTTGTGTGAAACTTTTGCAACAGTCAGTTAACTCCAACATCGTGCATGTTCAGTGCTGGGCACACAAGATGGATAAAGTAGGAAAAGTTTTCCAAGACAAACTTCAAAGATTGAATGAGTGTGTATCAAACACTAAAAAATTGTTTAAAAATACTAGGAAAAGAAAGCACAAGTACATGAAATTTTTAAAGGATAAGTACAGCTTTACAAAGGCTAAGAAAGCAAAGTTTTTTCCCATGCCAAACATGACACGATGGGGTTCATGGAGAACTTCTGTGCAATATATGTCTCAGTATGTAGAGGATGTTTGTTGTTATGCAAAGGACTTGCCTGATCAAGACTCCCCTAAATCATTTAAATATTTTGAAAAGCTATCACGGGACGACATAAAAATAATTAAAGCAGAAGCTGATTTTGTAGTTGAATACTGCACACCCGTATGTGACTTGATAGAATATTTAGAGGGATCTCACTATCCTACGGATCATACATTATATTCTAGAGTTAACGAAGTCAAGAATGTGCTCCCTCTATTAGTCTGCTAGGGATGTTATAACTGCCTTGTACTCTAACACTAAAGCTAGTCTTAGTGAAATATCCAGTGAGCAGAAACAAAATAATTTGATTGACTAAGGACACAGGAAAGAAATTTTTTGAGTCCACTCAGATTTTGTTTGATCCCTGCAAAATAGTTGGAGGTGCTAATGAGAAAGAGTTATAAAGGGCTAAGGAGAATCTGACTAAAGTAGATCCTATTCCTCTGGCTCATTTTAAAGTCCTACATTCTTATTTCTCTGACCTAGTTAAAGAAAAATTAAAGACTAGTAACACTACTCAGAAAAAAAAGGGACAATATACTGATGTAGTTAGTGATATGCTACTTACAATGAAAGAAACATATCCTGAATTTGTTGCTCTATGTTTAATATCTATTCATGTACCTGTATCGAATGTTGATAGCGAGAGGGCTTTTTCAGCATATAATGACATATTAAGTAACAAACTAGACTTACTCCTGAAAATACTGAAGTAATGTGTTTGTATTTTAGTGATGACATTGATGATAGCTACTTTGATGAAAATTCTGGTAGTAAAAATAACACTGCCAAAGATAATGCTGGACTGAAAGATTCTGACCCTGACGATTTGATGGAAATTTAGTATAATCCTGATACTAGAAATGGAATTTTGTACTTTGATTAGACTAATCTTTTATACTGTACTGCGCATTATTGTGTCGTCAACATAATATTTGTTCCCATGTTCCTTTTATAAACATTTTTTATATTTTCAACTTGTGCGCTTTTTTCTACATTCTCAACAGAACGGCTCCTGATTTTCGAAAATAAAATTTAAAAAAGCTTGTATTAAAGAGATCTGACGATTTTGGGGGTATTTACGGCAAATTTACGAGAAAACGCATAAAACGCCTAGTTTGGCCGCATAATGGCGTTTAATTTGGAGATTTTGAGAGCATAACGGCCGCATACTTGTACCGTTTTGAACGCACAATCCATCGAAATTTGGCCGCATAATCGGTCATCTCCAAATGCACAATTTCCCGATCTCTAGTTATGCTGCTCTGTGTACCGGACCTTGTATTCCTTCTCCCCTTTGTGTCCGCAAGAGGCACTTAGGGGTTAGGCGGCATCTCTGCGGAGATAAGGAAGGCCGTTCAGCATAGGGAAAATCTGTTGTAAATTTGTCCCTGAATTCCTGTCGCTCGTATTCTACTTTGTAATAAAAATATAAAAGCTAACAAACTCAGTTTACATCCTGCTCTGTGCCAGAAAGATTAAGAAGTGTAGCTGCCTGCATTCAATTGCTGCTTTTCGAGGGTAAGTCGCTTGCAGAACAGACTCATGTGAAACAAACCACAAGCGATCCACAAACTGAAGCGAGATCTCACAAACAACGCGACGTTCAAGAGAAAGCTGAAGAAGTTGCTGGATCCGCATGAGGTGCTTCCGGTGCGGGGTGCGACGCCACGGCGTTGGTCGCTACCAGCCAGAAGCCGTATACACGCTCTTCGAATGCAATTGCGGGAGACTATGTTCCACAGGCAAAAAAAAAACAGTACACATGGAATACTTCACAACAAATTAGGCAGATTTGTCCAAGTGGAAAGTAACAAGACATCTAATTACAAATCCACAATAATTGGCTGACCGCGGATTTTGTACATAATCAGGTCATGGGAGACGGAAGGACGAAACGATAGCCAACCAGCCTAAAGCGCAACACAGTCACATGCCGTTGATAAGCCGTCATGCTACTCCACACAGGCCGAATGACGAGCTCGATTAGAGCACTAGTTCCTTTTACGCCTTAGAAAGCAGCGAAGTGTCGCACCCTAGTATTTTCAGTGCTGATGTAATTTGAAGTGCACTTCATGGATGCACACTGACCCATTTGATAACAACACTGTTGGACGGTTAGGATTTTATCTCTCAATTGGGCCAAACAAAAAATTGTTCCGAATCTCCAAATCGTGCGATCACTCAAAATATGGTTATGGGGATTGCTGAAGACGAAGAAGTCATCGGCGCGACGGAGGCGTACACTGGACCGCGTTGTGGCGTAACGGGCTTTGCTCGCTGCGAACCTCTTCCCCCGCTCCACGCCTGACTTACACCTACCTTGATCTACCGACGGCTATCACATGGTAAGTAGGAGCGCGAAGTGCCAATAGGGTGCTTCACTACAAGCCTACCGGAACCAACAAAGATGACGACTTCCTTACATGTAGCCAGTATGAAAATTGTAGGTGGGCACAGACGAACACCGACCGCCATGTTGGATTTCTGTGTGAACAACTCTGTTGTAAACAAACCGACGTTAACGGTAGATGCTAGTGCAGACGTACATGTCTTAACAGAGGACTTATGTCAGAGGTTCAGTGATTGCTGATTGTTGAGGAGAACCAGTGGTTGAGTTCGGAGTCGACCGACCCCGATGGCCAACGGCAGCAGGCAGACGGCGTGGAGGTGTGGGCGGCTAGGCACTACAAGGTGGTCAAGCGGACGTGCCGACACCGGCCGTGGCGGAGTGCGGCTACCGTTCTCGGCAAATCGCACCGACAGGCTCGGACAGTGAAAACCTCTTTGACCTAGTTGGTCCGGGAACGGCTCCTACGGGCCTACCTATATCGTCGGCGACCTTTTATAAATTATTGTGGATATGTAATTAGATTTCTTGTAACTTTCCATTTGCTCACTTTCAATTTGAACAAATCTGCCTAATTTGTTGTGAAGTATTACACGTGTACTGTTTTCTGCCTCAGTTTTCCGCAATCGTATTCGAAGAGCAACCGAGCAGCCTAACATGGATACGGCTTCGTTCGTCGACAACGATGAATGGGCTTGAAGAATTGTTCGCTGTTGTGGTGCTATTGCGCTGCTGCCACAACACATGATGAGAAGGGGTCTCTTGTCTCTTGTTCGGGAAGCCAAAGCCCAGGGAGTGTGGCGGAGTCTAAAGGAGTTTTTGCGATAGGTGAAGACAACTCGGTTCAGGAAATTTGGAGATGTGCTGTCCTGGCCGAGCACCGAACTAACAATACATCAGTCATGGAATAGGTCGCGTAGGAGAGCCGTTAAAGTCAAGGGACCTAATTTGTGGGTTTTATTGGTAGGTATTGTGCGGCTTGACAGCACGGCCACAGTTAGTTGTGTCATTCGTCATTGTGTCCATTGTTATGCTTTCTTCCAGCTGCTCTGGTTAGGCTGGAGGACCTGTAAGGACATGGTTTCTTAGATATTTTTTTTTTTACAATTGTTAGAAATTTAAAAAAGATTATTTAAAAGAGCGGAGGCGCAGCCCTCTACTTTCCCCTGTCACGGCCAAGCGGTGGCCCCTACCCAAATTTCCAATAGGACCGCTCCCCCCCCCCCCCCCCCCCCCCCCAGAATGGGACAAGGAATGGAAACACGTGCATGCCCTCCCTTAACCTATCGCCCCCCCCCCCCCCTCCTTCGGCTCGAGATGCATGATGGCGGCCATGTGAAGCAAACTCGCGGAAATATACAGAGAACCGCGCAGGGTATTGCGACCGATTGATAATGACACCGGGCTTGATACCACGCTCTCCGTCCTCAAAAGCCACTTACCATTCTATAAACGGTACGGCCTAGCGACCCGCAGTTTTTGACATTGGCCTTATCGGGCCGCGGCAAAGGGAAACAGGGGCGCCACAGCCGGGCCACTTCTCTCCAGACCACGCACCCCGTGCTTGAGAGCCAACTGCTATCTTTCGAACGGTATGAGGTATTGACTTGCTGTTTTCGACGTTGGCCTTTGCGAGCCGCGGCAATGGGAAACAAGGGCACCACGCCTACCGCTCTCGAAACCTTGCACTCCGTCCTCGAGAGCCACATTGAAAAACCACTGTAACTCGATAATCTATAGTCACTGCGTCACTGCAGAAGGCATAGGAGACGAGAAGTGAGTGACAGAAATGTCTTTAGCAGCACTGCAAGGCATCGTAGGAAGATGGCCTCCGTGTGTATACAACCTCCGGTTCGAGACCTCGTCCTCGAGAGTCGTCGAGCAGCGGATCAGTGACTCGAATTGGTTACCCTTGGTTTGTTTAGTGGAGGCCTGGGTAGGTTAGGAATGGTTAAACGGGCATCGATAACGAAACATGAGTGTAGCTGCGACCAGCCGAAACAGCAACGCCCGTGGGGCGTCCAGTGACTGAGTGGCCTCGCAGGGTCTTACCCGACTGGCAATCGTGTAGCTAGCACTGCCCGTGCGCAGCATCCGTGCCCTTCCGTCGACAAACGCACGGGTTAGCAGGGATGTAGGTCACATGCTTAGTATATGAAATCATCGTACGCACTAGTCGAAGGAGTTTAGCGTAAGTCGAGTAATGCCGGCTAACTATGTCGCTACCTCTCATTTGTAGGTACTCGCGAGTGTGAATGTGGCCACAACTTTGTGGCCACAACCGGGTCAGCCTAAACCGGACAGTGTATAGGTACAGTTCGTTCGCCACACGGGTCGACAGCGGCATGCAGAAGCACGGGCAAGCGTGCAACAAGCCTCCGAGGCCCCCGGTGGGGATGTACTGGTCCAAGCCTATGTCCGGCGGGTCTGCCTACCTTCCAGGGGCAGGGTCACGAAAATTGCAAATACCAGGCCCCCATGGGTCCCCGTCGATACCGACCGATGTCCGGAGGGTTAGCCTACCTTCCACGGGCAGAATCACAAATATCGCTCATACTAGGCCCCCACGGCCCCCCATGGGTCCCCCTCGATGCCGACCGATGTCCGGCGGGTTTGCATACCTTCCAGGGGCAGAATCACAAATATCGCGCATACAGGGCCCCCATGGGTCCCTGTCAATGCCGACCGATGTCCGGCGGGTTCGCCTACCTTCCAGGGGCAGAATCACAAATACCGCGCACACAGGGCCCCCATGGGTCCCCATCGATACGGACCAGCGTCCGGCGGGGTTGCCTACCTTCCAGGGGCAGTAGCACAAGAACCGCGCATACCGGGCCCCCATGGCCCCCCACAGGTCCCCGTCGATGCGGACCGATGTCCGGCAGATTTGCCTACCCTCGAGGAGAAGTTTGAGTACCGACACTGTCAACCTCCGGGAACATTTATGTCACCTACCTCTGAAGTTGCAGATGTACCCAAATTACGAGACCGTTCCGCTCAGTGCGTCACATTCAGGCGAGGTAACAAAAAATCTTGCCGAGTGAAATTTCGACTTTTCTCACCGTTTTCTGTCGGTTCAGTTGTCCGACAACGTGCTGTGCGAGAACTGAAACTGTCAACCTCCGGGAACATTTGTCACCTACACTGTAAAAAATTCAGTCGTTTAAAAACGAAGATTGTTTGATTAATTGGGAACTGAAGACCTTCGTTTTTAAACGAATATTTTTACGAAGCGTTCTTCGTTTTTTAACGAAAAATATAATGAATTTGCAGGTCCCTTCCATAATTCAGAGGGCAAATAGCCTTCATTTTAGAGGATAACGCTGCTATATGTTTTCTTCATTTCATTCCGTCTGTGAGGAAGTCAATTTAGCTTATCACACATGTCTGATGACTAGATATCGTACGTAAGAAAATATCGTTATTTTACGAAGTTTTCTTGATTAATTTACTTTCTTCAAAAAGTCGTTTAAAAACGACAATCCCTTACAGTGTACCCCTGAAGTTGCAGATGCACGCGAACTACGAGACCGTTCCGCTCAGTGCGGCACTTTCAGGCGAGGTGACAAAAATCTTGCCGAGTGAAATTTCGACTATTCGCACCGTTTTCCGTGCGCAAAGTCGAAATTTCACTCGGCAAGATTTTTGTCACCTCGCCTCAAAGTGCCGCCTTGAGCGGAACGGTCTCGTAATTCGCGTACATCTGCAACTTCAGGGGTAGGTGACATAAATGTTCCCGGTGGTTAACAGTGTCAGTTCTCGCACAGCACGTAGTCGGACCACTGAACCGACGAAAAATGGCGAGAAAAGTCGAAATTTCACTCGGCAAGATTTTTGTCACCTTGCCTGAATGTGCCGCACAGAGCGTAGCGGTCTCGTAATTTGGGTACTTCTGCAACTTCAGGGGTCGGTGACATAAATGTTCCCGGAGGATGACAGTGACAATACTCGCACCCTAGGTAGTCAGACTACTGAACTGACGGAAAAAGGTGCGAAAAGTCGAAATTTCACTCGGCAAGATTTTTGTCACCTCGCCTGAATGTGCCGCAGTGAGCGGAACGGTCCCGTGATTCGCGTACTTCTGCAACTTCAGGAGTAGGTGACAAATGTTCCCGGAGGATGACAGTGACAATACTCGCACCCTAGGTAGTCGGACCACTGAACCGATGGCAAACGGTGCCTTAATGGGCCTGGTTTTTACTGCTTCTCTCTATGCTGGAGGGAATACAAATCCAACTAGCTTAGCTGCTCACCGTTTGACTCATGCTGGCCTGCGATACACGTGATAATTTTGAAACTGCTTCGTAAGGTAGGCAGACCCACAGACCCAAGGGGGCTAGTATGTGTAATATTCTTGAGACTTCCTCTGGAACGTAGACAATCCCGCCGGACATCGGTCGGCATCGACGGGGACCCGTGGGGGCTATGAGAGCCCGGTATGTGCGATATTTGTGATTCTGCCCCTGGCAGGTAGGCAACCCCGCCGGACATCGGTCGGCATCGACGGGGACCCTTGGGGGGCCATGGGGGCCGGTATGCGCGGTATTTGTGATTCTGCCCTTGGAAGGTAGGCAAACCCGCCGGACATCGGTCGGCTTCGACAAGGAGCCATGGGGGCCCCCTGTCCGCGAGATATGATAATGCGCGGCCTTTGGGTGCGTGCAGCATGCGCATGGAGCGAACAGGTGGCTTCGTGACTAACGCACTATACCTACAGTCGGTCCGAAAATGCTAACCGTTTTGTGGCCACAACTTTGTGGCCACATTCCCACTCGTCTGAAACGCTACCCCGCTTTCATGCCACGGTGCGTCGTTCCTTGTGTCAGAATTGGTGTTAGCACGGTGCCTTCAAAGCGTGGTGCACACCCGGCAGCAACTCCGTCGACATCCCACGAGGCCAACAGGGTGCATCGCACGCGGTGTTAGCTTTGGTGTTGCCGCCTCGATCGGCACCAGTGCTCGAGCCGCGTGTCCTTACTCCGTGACCGCCCGACGGCCCTCCCGCGTCCCCGCACTCAGTGCTAGCTGGGGTGCCGGAGCAAGACTCGCAACGCGTATTACACGCCCAACGGGTGTCCGAACTTGTTCTAAGCACCGTCAGAGGTCGCACTGTTCCTCGAGGGGTCCCGTGCGAGGATGCGTGCGGCGTGCGAAACACTTCGAGCTGGTGATTCTTCTTTGTCGCTCTATTCAGGCGGCAACAAGGGAGACAAGGATAGCATTCACAACTCGGCGTTCCGGATGCTGCCTGCTCGGGGTGTGCTACGGTGGCCGTGTGGGTTACTCCCAGCCCCGACTGCCCTCACAGTATGCGGAAAAAGACGGAGTGAACCGTGAATATGAAGGCGGTTGTCCGTGGTCGCAGAGCACCTGACGTAATCAGTCAGGTGCCCATCCGTTTAACAGCGTATTCAACGCGCCATTCAGTAAATGATTTTTCATCCTCCGACAGCAGAGTGAGCAAGGAAGTAGCCTTGTCACGTGGACTAGCCTAGTGAAGGACATCTGCAGTAAACGAGGGGTTACAGCTGATGGCTAACACCAGATTAACACCAGGTGTGAGACCGGCGGGTAGCCCGACGCATCTCGCACCAGATTAACACCAGGTGTGAGACCAACGATTGCTTCGACCTCTCTAACACCAGGCTAACACGGCGTGTTAACGATAACCCGCGGTGTTAGCATGGTGTCAAACGCGAAGGTAATAATAGTGAGACAACCATGCCAACACGCCGTGTTAAAACGTTAATTCCTGTGTTAGCCCGGTGTTAAGCTGGTGTCAGCAATTTGCCGATCGGGTACTCGTCACAAGGCAGCCGCCTGCGGCAGGCCAAGCTAGGCGTACGCCAGGCGTGGAGTGTGGAACAGCGATGAGCGAAGCATGTTACGCCACGACGCGGTATGGCGTCCGCCTACCCTGTTAGATTAGAGGAGCTCAATATAAATAATTTGGCAGTGTTATTGATTTCCCTCAAAATGTTCGGCATGTTGTTAATAAATTGCCCCACAAAGTTTCTGATATCAGTGGTCTTATTGCCGTAAAGTGTCCTGATTTTAATGGTTATAAATACTTTCTGGTCAGAAAATCTAAGGTTGTAGAAGCTCCGAAATGGTTTATCTAGAATGATGTATTTTGTAAGGACGTTAAAATCAATCTATTAGATTGTTCTTTGTTGACAGTTAATTATAGTGTGTATACCGATTTATGTGATCAAATTCGTTATTACAATAAGAAGATTGGTTGTGATTGTGAAAATGATAATGTTCTGAAATACCCAAAAGTTCCACAACTCGGTGTTACTGGAGTAACAAAAGTTGACAGTAATGATTTGGGCATCAAGTGGAGAAGTTCCTTTAAATGAATTTAGTCGTCCAGGATAAATGTCTATGGCATTTCCTCATCTATCGCCTAATGGAAAGTGTGACTATTCAAATTTTGAACGGAAGTTAATATCTTTACCGAACTATATTCGACATTTAATGTTATATAAAAATGAAAGGTTTTCTGAAGATCCAAGGTTTGTTTTATGTGAAATACTGAATTACGTTGAGATTTATTAAATAGTGGAAGTTTTGACCCTTTTGGAAAGCCAAAACAGGCCCAACCTTTTTGCGCGTTTTTGGCCCTTTGGACTTCAATATCTTAAAAACGGCAAGAGATATGTGTTCCTTTAAATTTGCGTCCCTGGGCCTGAAGAATATGTACTGGCGAGGTTGACCCTCGGGGATCCATACTTTGTGCACACCGCCGTCTTGGTTTTTGGATCTCATATATGCCCTGAAATAGCGGCCCGCGACCTCTCAATACTAAAATTTTTCAAAAAACATTTGCACACGCTATTTTGAGGCTCAATGGCTGTTTGCTCAGGTGGCCCGCGGTATTAGAAACAGTCGATAACTTTTGGGACGGGTTTCGCACGCCTACCTTCGCCTGATGGCGGCTTTCACCTGGCGAGTAGGCCCCTGCAGGGCCAATCGATCAGTACGCCAATGGTCCGGCGGACAAATAACGTATCATACATTATCCTTTCTTTATCAATACAGCTTAACCTGTCCACATAACCTCAAATAACCTAACCTAGGGTAACCCACGCGTGTCACTGATGCGCCCCCCACGCTGGCTCATATTCCCGCCGTGTAGCAGAATTTAAATCAGGGATGGTAGACGCCCGAGACAGGAATATCATGCCAACCCACGAAAAAGACCATACCGGAGCTAAAAAGATCATATTTTTGTTATTTTGTTAAAAAAGCTATAAAATTTTAGAAATACATACAAAAATGCTTATTTTACTGAGAAAGCTCGTAGTCGGCACTGGAAAGAGTAAGAAAGGTTCGATGAAATACTGGCGAGGGATGTTTGGTGGGGCTGTAGTGGTAGAGGCGGGGCTGCCGTCAGTGCCATCTACCAGCCGAGTGGCGAACTACGTGAGACCCGCGGGGCGGCGGGCTCCCTGTGAGTGAAACAAACGAAGCACGGAAGGAACGAGACCCGGCAGCGCGCTCTATTAGCGTAACGGTCAACTGCTTCGCGAAGCTTAGCGGCACTGCCAACTTCGTAATGACGAACTGAGTGCCACTGAAGCTGTTTTCAGCCATTTTGGCGATATTTGAAGAGAAGATCATACGCATGGTGAAAAGATCATACTTTTCCGTATGATCTTAGCCTTAGATCATGGATCATACGGAGGGGTCAAAATATCATACCGGTATGATACTTATCATACGTCTACCATCCCTGATTTAAATTTAAGACTACTTGTAAAAATTGTCAAAGTAACCGCGTAGGGGTAGGTTGACTCTGGTGTGATGCAAGAAAAATGTGGTCCAAATTTGATCTTTCTGCGTGTAACCGTTTTCGAGGAATGCAAACGGACAGACACAATAATTTTAGCCCAGTCGGGCAAGGGCTTCGCAGCCAATATTAATTTCTACTCCCTTTGCACTCTATGCACGCACATTTGAGAACGACGTTCCCCGCAAGTAATTTGCTAAAGTCCCGAAAAGGCACCGTGCGCGCAGATGCAGTTGTCCAGGATACGCGCTGTCGCCCTGGCCTGAAGGGCGCTGTTCGCTTGGATCTGCTCCGCCTGCCGGAACTGGACGAGGATGATGAGGTACGAAACCATGGTTGACACCATCTGGAACAATAATGATGCCGGTACACGTATATCAACAAGAGACGGTTATCCCCCTCCCCTCTTGGGCCATACCCATTTAACGTGACCTATGGCGGGCCCCTTTTTGACTCCCTTCCTGTGACGTGGACAATCTAACCAGGACGTAGTACTGTCCCACCCCCCATCAGGTCTCGCCATATGGCAACGACCCCAATGGGGACCTAACTCCGTCAACACTCTTTGTGACAAACAGAGCGGTAACGTCACTTAAGTGTAACGTGATAACTTTTACGAACTAAATATTGTATCACTGCAAAATGAGGAGTTAGGGAAAATAAACATCGCCTTCAAAGGGAAACATCCCTCATACATTTCCTTCGTAATGTGACAAGTGTCATAACATCGCCTAGTGAGGTAGTGAGGGTGATGTTGAGATGTAAAACTACTGTTTATGACCGAGTAAAGAAAAAATACAAAACTGTTCCGTTTTCACGTTTCCGAGTGTCACGTTACTCAGACTATGGTATCACATTCGTTCAAGCGTAATGTCTTTCTCCTGGATTACCAATGTTTAAGGGGGAAATTGTTTGTTTACCATGTTTTGAAGTGTACAGAAAACGTAAAACCTCGTAAAACGTAAGTGCCGAATTAGACGATTACTTTTGTTTGCCAACTTACCAGTAATTCGTTTCAGATTGATTTTGAAACAGTTCTCGGACGTCTTTCTTGCATATATGGAATTTGATATGTAATAATAGATCAGCGTCCTTATATTGCAGGGTAGTCGTACGCCAGACCGCGTCGCGGCGTAACAGGCTTCGCTCATCGCAAGTCACTGTTCCGCCACTCCTCGCCTGGCGCACGCCTACCTTGGCCTGCCGGCGGCTGTTCCCTGATCTTTGCAGAGCTAATCAGTCAGTAGGGCGAGGACGCACTGTTCTTTCCGCACGGTCGCAACTCTCTACGCTGACGTTTTGGCGGCCGAACGTATGTTGCAACATCCTTTCGTTTACCAACACTGAAAAATTCGGTCGTTTAAAACCGAAGATTGTTTGATTAATTGGTAATTGAAGACCTTCTTTTTTAATCGAATATTTTTACGAAGATTTCCTCGTTTTTAACGAAAAGTATGAGGAATTTGCAGGCCCCTTACATAGTTCAGAGGGAAAATAGCCTCAACTTTAGAGGATAACGCTGCGATATGTTTTCTTCATTTCATCCCAACTGTGAGGAAGTCAATTAAGCCCATCACACGAGCCTGATGACTAGATATCGTACGTAAGATAATTTCGTTATTTTACGAAGTTTCCTTGATTTATTTAGTTTCTTCAAAAAGTCGTTTGAAAACGACAATCCCTTACTGTGAATGTCGCTCAGCCAGTCCGAAAACCCTTGTCCTACCTGAGCCTAACCTAACCGAGCCTCTAAAATCGAAACCTAACTGACCGTTACCCCGTGTCACTGATCCACCTCTCCACAAGACAGGCGCATGGCGCATACTGACTTCGCCTACTAAGCAAAATTTAAGTTTCAGACCACTTCTGAACGTTATCTGAGAAACCGCTTAATCTGCGGTGCCCCTGAGGGAAGGTTGATTCCGGAAGGATGCAAAAAAGGTGCAAATGTCAATAAACAGTTCAAGAATTGATATTACGTGTGTATGATATGCGTATGATATTATGATACAGTTGGGAGCGGCGCAATCATCTATTTCGGCCTTAATGTTTCTCGACGTGTTGCGTCTCCTAGTATACTTCTACATGAACGTTTCGTATTTTCGAGGCACGGATTGAAACGGAGGTGCCTTATCGTCTGACCGATTGCACTTTCTTTTTTAGGCACGAAGTGAAACGGAGTTGCCTTATAGTCTGACCCGATTGGACTCTTTTTTTTTCTTTTAAGCATTGCCCTTATGGCCCTCTTTACGAATTTTCTGAAACTGTGCACATGGCGGAGCCAGGGCTACGAGAGAGGCGACGACCCCAATGAGAACCAAACTTGGCAGGATGACCGTTTCGGTGGAACCTCAACCCTCCCCTCCACCCTACAGTACGCACATCAAACCTAGGGACCCGAGACTCAGAGCGAGGCGCAGTAGCACAGTCGGGCCGCCGGGCCAAGCCGGGCGGGGACACTATTACAAAAGTAATTCAAACATGCAATTCTCCTTTTAAAAAAAATAATTAAAAAACAAAAAAAATCAACTCAAAACTAGACGGGAACGTGAGCAAACTCGTGCGAAACTCCGGGCCCACATGTGTCTCACAGAGTGGGACAGTATTTTTACGATCATTTTCACCATGATCCTGAACGCTCCGCGAGCTGAAATATGTTCTATCATGGCACTTATTTGGAGGGACATCAAATAAGACGTTCGCATGAGAGACCACCGTAAACAGAGTGCAATTGTGTCATTCGGAAGTGTGTACGGGGGCGGCACGAGATCCTTACCGCAGTCACCGTATCGCGGGTGACTAGGCAAAATCCTCCGCACGTGATGTCCGGGGCGCGGGCCGAGACCACGCCGATGAAGGCCCGCATCTGCACGGAAGACGACAACGCTGCAGCTACTGACGAGGCAGTTACCGGGGGAACAAGTGCGAGTCCTCGTAGGAAGGAGGACCGCTGCCGTTGGCGGCCTCTGCGGGCCGATTTTGAGACGATCGCGACGGCTAAACCGTTCGAAGTATTGACTTAAAATTTGCTGAAGAAGCGGTTAAAGGTTTTAATCTTAATGTCGGTGTTAAAAAAAAATATGAGCCGCTCTCATATGCCGAAAGAGGGCCGAATCTGCCCTGCTGCCGCGGTTCTCACGAGAATCGGAAACATAATCCCCTATGCCGTTGTCTAAATTTTTCTTTCCTCTATGCAGTGATACGTGTCTCCGCACTGTGCGATGAACGGTTTGGCGTCAAAACCTGTTACGCGAAACCACTGCACGGTGCTTTTAGGACCCCTTTTCAGATCGACACGGAAGCAGTGGTTCTCAAAGCAACAACCAAACTAATCTCACTGTTAAAAAATTTATCGTAATTTTACGACAAATGTTCTGTTAAATTTTCAACAAGAACTTTCCGTGAAATTACGAAAAAAGTCGTAAAATTACGAAAAAATTACGAATTGGGCCGCACAATTACGAGATGGGTCGTAAATTTTTCATGCATAGCTCTGTATAAGTTCCCATTCTTACTGCTCTATTGCTCACGACAGTCGTAAAGGGGACATCTATAGTGTAAGATCAGAAAACTTCAATTTTTTTTAAAGGAAAACGTTTGTAATTTGGACAGCCTAGAAAAACTCGTAATTTTACGAACATTTCGTGTTGAAAAATTAACCGTACTTTTGTCGTAAATTAACGAAAAAGTTCGTAAAGCGCAATATAATTGGTTAGATCTTTGCGCTAAACTCTGTAATTACGAGAAAAGTTTCGTAATTTTACGATAG
This sequence comes from Megalurothrips usitatus, assembly GCA_026979955.1. Classification (NCBI taxonomy): domain Eukaryota; kingdom Metazoa; phylum Arthropoda; class Insecta; order Thysanoptera; family Thripidae; genus Megalurothrips; species Megalurothrips usitatus. The sequence continues at coordinate 12,942,828 of CM049598.1, read as the reverse complement.
CTGTCGTAAATATACAACATTTTTCGTGTTTATACGTGGCAGGTTTGTAACTTTACGACACTTTTCGTATTTTTACGTCTTACGTTCGTAAATTTACGATACTTATCGTGATGAACTTTTTCGTAAAATTACGATTTCTGTTAACAGTGCTGCCGCCCCTGCAGCTCCTCCCCCGCCCCGCCGGCGCGTATTTCCAAACCCCCCGGACCCCAGCCATATATGCGAATTCAAGCGCTACGCAGCCGACGCGCATCCCCACCACCTGCCGAGACGCTCCCCATTGGTCGGCGTTGTGAAGGAGGCGCGCAGCGCAAGTTTGAACGACCCCAGACGATCATTGTCGGTGTCTTCGTTGGTCTGCGCTGAACAAAAGTCTGAAAAAATGGAAGTTAATTGCATTTGTCGAAAACCCCAAGGAAAGGTGATTAACATATCCAATCTAATATAACCTATTATTGCTGCGGTTCTTTGCACTCTTTCCTACACTTTACATGTTTTGACGGAGCAATGGTTTCACTGCAAATGTGATAACTGAACGAGAAGGTAAATAAAGATATTTGATCAATGTGTTCATATATTTTCTGCTTCTTTGATGACTGATTTAATTCAATGTTTTTTAGCCAAGAGGACCGCAAAGTGGTTCTGTAAATCAGTGTTCCAGTAGAGGGATAGAGCTGACATAGGTGGTGAAAGAAAACGAGGAGCTCGTGAGTATTAATAATAAATTGTCTGAGAAGTTGTTCGTCTGTCAGGAGAACAAAAAAGGTATTGCTGCTTGAAGTTCAACATTTATTGCACTCTGCTTTAAAACATAGCACAAATGAATTGGAGGTTTTGAAGAAGGAGGTCAGTGATATGCGTGAATATCTGTATGTGCTTTCAATGTTTGAAATCTTATTTTGCCTCATTTTTCCAGAAGAATCGCCTAAATGAGTCAGAGCTGGTTGGCGCAGACTCTGGAAATAGTGATGTGAATGTAGGTACCCCAGTGGATGCAGTGGGAGAGTATCATGGGAGATGTGCTGTGGATACGAAAGGAGAGTGTGTCTTGGACAGTGTCAGTGTGACGAGTGACAGTGAAAATAACTGCTATGCTGCTGGGGACAAGGAGGACAACAAAAACCAAAATTTTGATGAAAACCAAAATTATGAAAGCCAATTGAAGGAGAAGGCAAGCATTAAATCTGCAATTCTCTTTCCATTCCACTGTACTAAAAAATAATGCAGTTTTTATGGTTTCTTAGCTAAACACGGACTCAAAGGATGAGGATGACATTCATTTCCATTCTCCCCTGCTACCAAATGGAATCAAAGTGAAACGCCCGAAGTGCAGCACGCTGTCTCTCAAGAAATAAAACACTTTGCATGAGAAATTCTTATTTCTTTTCATATTTGACAATACCAATAAGGAAAATGGAAGTGAACCTATGAAGGACAGCAAAAGCACTACTAACTGTTTATTTTTATTATAAGATCTCTAATTGTAGAGATATTGAAATTGTAATGAAATCTATTTTGTACTCGACTGCTGCGTGATTCTAGGAGATTTGTGTGGATTACATCATAGTTCGAAACAGAATCTGGGAAGAATAAAAGTTGAACACAACAGGTTATTAATAACAGGTCTTTACTCAAGTAAAATAAATTTAGGATGCCATACACCTATAACTGCTCCGAAGTGATAACATATGGCTTAATACGCCCCTCTTCTCTAAACACACACACACACACACACACACACACACAAATCAGACCACTGCTAGACAATTTGCCAACGTTAACACACATGGCATGTCTCTCTGTTGTACTATTTCACAAAAAATGATACTACATGTACATGAGAGGACAGCAGGTGGACATTTGCAATTGAAAATTAAGAGGCAGTAGCGCCGAGACACATTCAACCCTTGACATAACCACCAAAACTTATATACACAAATGTGATAAAATAGTGCGACCCGTTATGATTCATGACTTCTATGATTTTAAACTATAGTTTTATCCTTCTAACAATGCAGAAACTAAGTCTTATTCGCGCGATACACCAAGCTTCGCTCTGCGACACCGCTTTGTTTGCTCGTGTAGGTTGGTAGTACTGATGAATTAAGTACTAGCCCCGCGATATTTCGAAAAAGACAGTTGACCGCTGGTTATGTTTATGGATTTCTTTGCATGAGTAGGCTTTTTTAAAAATACCTTACCTATGCGATGGCGTTGTCAAAACAAGCTGAAACTGTCTCTCCGGATTTTATAGTGGAGAGGGACGAAAAAAGAAGTGGTAATAACAGAGAGGTACTGCGAGCCAACTTGAAAAGTGAGGACGACGTAAAAGCCTGGTTGACAGACTATAAATTTAAAACAAAAACTGCCTGGACAGTTTAAGAAAATTTCAAGAGTCTTCAAAAGAAAGTAGCAAGGTCTTTAATTTTTTTCTGTTTGTTCCTCACAATCTATGAAAGTTGAACTCATACAAATTTAAATTCGCATTATCAGGGTAGCATTTCATAAATACTGTCAACTGAGCTCACTAAACAAAAGAGATGGCACAAAGGAACAAAAAGTGTGAAGTTCTGTTGGACATTCTAATTAAAAAGGTGAATCGTGATACGATAAAAAATGATGTAGAATTCTTGAAGAGGACAACACCACTCCCTGCAGTTATCACCATTAAAGGAACCCACAACCACCCATGTGGAGAGAAGTGCCATGAGACTAGGATTTCTCCGAATATCTGAGAGGATTAAAGATGTCTTTTACAATTATTTTGATGGGGGTATTAGCCGTGCGCAGGCAATTTGATCTCATGAGACAAAACTCTTAATGGAAGAAGATGGTCCGATAAAGCTGTCTGATTCCTCCACAAATCCCTCTCCAAGAACAGTCTACCACTTGCATGCCATGTGGATTGAAAGTGAGTATGGCAAAGCATGGAGTGCCGACTCACTTTCAAAGTTAAAGGAAAAGGTCACCCTATATAAATCTCAAGGTGAGTTGAAATTTAAAATATTGATTATTAAGTGTTCTGCTTACTGAATCAGCAATATTATAAATTTTTAATCTAGGAGTTGATGTGCATATTGATGATGAAAATACGGACAATTGGGCAGTGCTAGTAGTGACTCCTAGTATGAAGAGAGCACAGAATGAACCATCCGCGGGGGAGATAATTTTCATTGACTCAACTAGTAGTGTAGAGTCATCGCAAAGCACACTGACCCTAATATTGTGTGCCACAAAAGGTGTAGCTATCCCTAAAGCCAAACTAATTCACAGTGGACAGAGCACGGAAAATTATTCTAAAGGATTCTCCCTCCTGAAAGAAAACTATCCTCAGTGTTTTGGTGGCATAAGTGTAAGTGAAGTATTTAATTGTTTCAAGATTAAGTGTGAGAGCAGATCTTACCTTCATCTCTTCTGTGTTGGGTGTCAGGCTCCTGAAGTCTTCATGGCAGACCACAGTGATGCAGAAAAGGAAGTTCTCAAAAATGTATGGCCTGAAGCGGCACAGCACCTTTGTAACTTCCGCATAGGCTAGTCAGAGTGGCGTTGGTTGCTGAAAGGATCCAACAACATTCCTCAAAGTAAACGCCAGTATCTTATGTCAATTCTGCAAAAGGTAAAAATATTTATATTTACGTTATTGCACTACCTGTAATTTAAAATAAGTCATTCCTTAAATTACCCTGAAATTTTATATTAGATGATGTATGCAAATGACACAGAAGCATTTCAAAGAGCCTCAGAAGAACTCTATGACTCTGGAGTTGAGAATTATATAAATCATGTTGAGTCTGAGCTTCTTCTTGGGAGCCCTATTACACAGGGAAGCTTTTGCATCATGCGTACAATAGGATAGGATATCAAAGCCAATTTTAACACACAAACGTCTCTGTGATAGAATGTCACCAAGAAATTAATTAAAATAATGTAAACAATATTTTATAAAAAAAATTATCGCTCTCCTACAATTAATTTCACTGCATATCATGTTCACAGAGTTAGCTAAAAAGATTAGAAAAGAAGAGGATGGGGTTTTCTGGGATTTGTTCTATGAAGTCCAGGGCTCAATAGGATGGTGCAGTTGTCAATTGGAAAACATGGGCCCTTCTGAAAGCACCAAGCCTTGGTGCACAGGGACTTTGGAGGGCTGTTTCCAAACCAGCCAGTGATTGATGGAAAGGCCAGGCATCAGTTGGCTCGACTAGATCTGGGGGAGGAGTGTCCTGAACCAACCTTCTTCATGAAATTATAACATAGATGTATCATTCAAATGAATTTCACAAAACAAATTATGTTAACAGGAGAGTCAACAAGTACCTGAAGAAGCTGCTGACGAACAGGCCTATGATTGTGAATAGGCTGATGACCTAACAGGGCCCTCGACAGGGCCTGTGGGCATTGAAAGCATGACAGTAGATCCTGAGCAAGTCGATACACAAACTGAGAATGCCACAATAGTTCAATATGAGGAGGCACTTACAAGAACTTAAAAGAATACTGGAACTTGGAGAAAACAGGACTTCAAAGGATGTGTTTTCTGCATCACTGCAAAGACTTGCACTTGACAGTTTGCAAGAATTCCAAATAGGGAATTCCCTCACCCCGGCCGGAAGATATTTCTACCGCCCATCACACGGCCGTATAAGCATTTCCACTGAGGTCGAGAAAGTCGAAGGAAATGAACGCCCCCAGGGCGGAAGCAGTCGGTATGAGAAATCACACGGCATAGCGTGCTGCGCCGAGAGCCCCCTTGTGATAGCTCATGAGTTCCGCTGCAGTTAAGTAGTCTCATTCTTCTATTCCCGCTGTCGAGCTGTCATCGTTGGACTGGAAAAGCCTACTTAGCAGAGGGTTTGGGTTCCGGTATCAAACAGTAGGAGCACCCTACAGCTGCCTGCTTGTGAGTGTTTTCGTATATTCGTCTTCCGCCACGTGAAATCGGAACACGCCCCGCTTCCTCGCTTCATCGATTAGTTGATCGAATTTCCGAAAATTCGCGGAAACTCCCACTTTAGCCTCTATCTGCATTCACACGGCCCTTGCAAGGTTCAAATAAGGAGAGAAGCATAGAAAAAGTAAATGAAAAAAGGAACCGAAAGAAAAAGTAAGGAGTCTTCATGAATTCAGAAGTTTTATTAGGTACACACTGTACAAATTTGTACTGACAAGAAAAACATTCACAATGTAAAACAGCAAGTGGCACCACCAGCTGTTAAAAATTCTAAATTTTAGAAATAAAAATCTCAAGTAAAAACCAGTGTTAAATTTACTGCAACGGATGTAATGACTAAAAGTCCTAAGGGCTATCTTGATAATTGTACAATGATAAACTCTGCCACCGGCTCGCACGTAAACAAAACCTCCGCAAACGTGCGCGGCTTGGCGGGCTTGGCGCTGCTCGGCAGTCCGGTCGTTTCCTCAGCTCGGCGAAGGCGGTGGATGCCCCCCCCCCCCCCCTCCCACAGAATCGGCCAACCCTACGGAAACCTTTTCATTTGCCGAGAAGTGTTGACATCCAGGGGCAAGCGCAGCGTTTGAAGAAGTAGTAAATAATGAGAAAAACACACGGCGATGTTGGGCGGCTGGTACGCTGTAAATACCTGGCGATTGAGACGATCGCGTCCGGGTCATCCGCATCGTCCTTATGATCCGCTTCTTGAAGCTTCTTGAAGCAGGGCATGCAGAAGACGCGGTCGCCGTCCACTTTGTGCCGCTTGCTGTTCTCTGTGTAGCTGAGCTCCGGAGTGCAACGGCATCCGCCGCCAGCTGATGTCAACTTCTACCATGTCTTGCTGATCCTCCATCACTGCAAATGGCCGAGCCAGCCCAGACTAGCCCGGGCGGAACAAAACAACACTGCAGCCACGCCGCCGGGCAGGCAGCCAACCCGAATTTGACTGCCGGTGGCGGGCGAGCGGCCTGGCTCGAGTGCCAGCCGAGCCGGCCTCAGCCTGGCCTCCTGGGACGAGTTGGGTCGGCGCAGAAGCGGCGAGAAGAAAGACGCGCCGCCGCAGCGCTGGATGACCGCACGCGACCGGCGCGCCGCGCTGCGCCGGTCAGCCTGGCGGCGGCGGCGCGCCGGTTATTTTTTCGCGGCGGCGCACGGGTCTATGTCAAGGCTATGACTTACACGCTCAAGTAAGGTTTTATTTTATTTTCGTTTCTTTAAATTCCTTGCTAACTTCAGTACATTTTTTCATTTCAGTCTTCTTGCTTTTTGGGTCCGAGCGGAGCGAGGAGCCCTTTGCAGCGGCTTTTACGCTTTTTCTCTCCTCCCAACCATTGTTGCCGCTCATAGCCTATGAGTTCGCTTCCCATTATAACTATCCCTAGATTTCTATTTTTTTCCATTCGCCGTTAATAACTATTGCATACTTTTTAAAATAATATATTTTTATCAAATAAATTACAAACTCTCATTGAAAAAATCCTATTAGCTCAGATCCAAAAATTCAAAGTTTAAATTACAAGGGGTTCCCACTCGCAAGCCTCTCTAGCTCTCTAGCTTCTACATCCCTCCCCTCTGCATATTTTTGCTTCTCCGTATCCACATTACCATCACTGTATCTGTATGAACTAAAACCTTTCAAAAATATATTTGTTTCATATGCCACCTTCTAACTACATCAGGTAAAATTGTTGAAATCATGATAAAAAAAACATCAGTTTCTCCCATCTGCGTCCCCTTCTGAAACCAATGTTGGCAAGTTAGCAGGCCCCGCGGGCCCCACGAGCCGCGGCTGGCTGCGGCCATGCGGCCGTCATTGTCTTGTGAAAACCAAATGTGCTGTCGTCGGTTAAAATATCAAAAGGTTCATAACTCCTAAAAAAAATTGCAAATTTGTGATCTGCATCAATGCATTACCAAGGTTAGTTGTATCGCGTTTAAATATCGTTTCAATCACTTTTAATATTCTGTTATTGTTGCCTCGGCTTCCCAGTTCGGCGTCCCGTGGCCCGCAGGCCGGCTCCGCAGCTTGTGACAGTCATACGGACGGCCTTTTCCTACAATGTCGGTGTAGCCGTGCTGTGTAAAGCGTCGAATCGCCGAACAGATAGACCCCGGTTCGAACCGAATACTTTCTTATTTTTACGTTCATAAAATCGTTAACCTGCTTTTAACGTTGGAAATTCTGACCCACGAGGACCACTCAGCGGTTTTGGCGCTGGAATTTTTTTCTTTCCAGTCCTACTAAGCTCCAGCATGAGGTTCTCACGGGAAAAAGACTTCATACCCAAAATAAAAAGTGCTCGTGTTATTTATAATGTAGTGTCTCCTAGACATTGCTAAACTGCATGTGAAACCATAGCAAATTGTAATAACCAATTATCTGGGGGTAAAATCCAATTCTGCTCAATCCATTGATGTCCCTGCTAACTTATTTTTACAGCGTTTCCTCCAGGCTTGTGTTTGGTTTGTCGCTCCCAAGACCGAGTAAGAAGCAAATTGCTGCCAGGGAACATTACCAGATACAGTGCAAAATTGTATGTATAAGATGCGTGGCAAGGGGGCACTGCCTACTGCACCAAAGAGGGGGCGTATTCCTCCTGCCACTGATGTTTCAGGCAAAATAAAATTAATGTACCTTCCACAACAGTTGCTGTCTCTGTCACAGCTCTTAATTCTTTATTCCAGTGACCTTCGGGGAGAGGGAGCTAGCCTCCAAGGAATGGTTGCAACCAAGAGACAGAGGAGGTCAGATTGCATTGGAGAGTACGCCCCATCCCAAGACTGAACGCTGCATTCGACCAGCTTGGCTCCTCACGAATATGTTGCTGACTTTGAGGTTTGTATTTTCAAAACTCATGACAACTCTGACATCATAGCTATTCATGTAGATGATGGCATAATCATGGGCTAATATCTGGAAAAGATAAATCAAATAATGTCAAAGCTCAAGGAAGCTTATGAGGTTACTGTAACAGGCAATCCATGAACATACCTTAGGATGGAAGTCACACAGGATGACAACGGCATCGTATTGACTCAGGCCAACTATGCCAAGAAAGTTCACAAGTTCAGAAAGACAGATAGTTGACCAGAAACGGCATCGTATTGACTCAGGCCAACTATGCCAAGAAAGTTCACAAGTTCAGAAAGACAGATAGTTGACCAGAAACAACGCCTATGGAACGACAAGGAAAACATACGACACTAACAGACGTGTAAGTACATACAATTTCCATATAGAGAAGCAGTCGGCAGTCTACAATACCTGGCTTGCTAAACGAGGCCTGACTTGGCATATGCACACCCAAAAAAACGTAGCCTTAGCCTTGAACTTTCCAAGGTTTATACACTTGAATCAAGACTCTGTTCCTGAGCGAAGTTAAAGAATAGCTTGAGTCAAGGTTTACAACCTTGGAAAGTTCAAGACTAGTGTTTTTAAGGTCAGTCTAACCTTGATCCAAGATATCATTTTTCTGGGTGCAGTTAACTATGCAAATCGCTTCGTGGAATAATCATTTAAAGATGACATGGTAAATGTGAGGATAGTCAGATACCTACAAGTTACCAAAGACATAGGCTGCTCGTTCTCTGAAGGAGAGAATATCAATGGACACTGTGATGCACACTACGCTGGATCAGGCCTGAATGGAAATGTGAAACGTACCACAGGCTATGTGATATACGCTGGAGGACCAGCGTACTGGTGCTCTAGAAAACAGGTCACTGTAGCAACATTTACAATGTAGGCAGAGTACATGTCTGCAGCCGAATGTTGCAAAGAAATACAATACTTAAGCACTTTCTTCAAAGAGCTAACGGACATCGCGCCGAAAATTGGTCTCTTGGTAGATAACCAGAGTGCCATTAAATTTATAAAATCCGGACAAATGAACCATAAAAGTTAACACCTTAACGTCAGATACTGCTTCATTAGCAAAGGCATATGACGATGGCCTATTTCAGCTGAAATATTGTCCCACAAATGAACAAGTAGCTGACATTAACAAAACCATTAGTCAAACACAAAATTGATAAATTCAGGGACATGCTGTGTCGCAAAATGACAAACAAATAAACAAATGAGTAAGGCTATGAAATAAGGGGGGTATTGCAATTGCTCTAATCTAACCAAATCAACACACATAACCACCTCTCCATTGAGGGAGTGTGTTGGAAGGCAGATCCGTGCCTGACAGCAATGTCGATGAGCGATAGTATCGAAACACTTCTTTTTATTCCCTATGCCTCATAAATATGATTGCCTTAATTTGAATAAAATCTCCTTTTCTCAGTTTGCATTTCTACCTGTGTGTTAATTGCCAACCCTTCCTAAGTGCATCCACGTGCAGTTATAACAGCATTCAACAGTTTGAACGGTACCGCCCATGTCTTCATAGATGGTGGAGACTCAAGAGTCCACAATTACCGGTGCTTGAAACCAAGGCTGATTTAATAGGAAAGATACTGTAAGACTTGTCTTCTTAATTTGCATAACTAAGGTACCTGATAGGGCGGAAAATGTTTGAGTGCCTCGCTTGTAAGGGAATATTTAGATTTTAAAGACATAAGGCATTTCTGTCGCATTTTGGAAGGGGGAATTTTCCTCATTTTAAGAAAAATAAGTCTTAGCCCAAGAAAAATGTTGTATCCCAAGAAATGTTTTTATGAGTTTTCAACCACTTCGTCGTAAAATTAGAAGTCGATACCTCGAACGGTTTAGCTGTGGCGATCGTCAGAAGACTCTAGATCGGCCCGTAGAGGCCGCCAACAGCAGTGGTCCTCTTTCCTCCGAGGGTTATATTGCGAAAAAAAATTAAAGACCAATGTCATTCCTAGCTCGGAGCACCAAAATGTTAACATAATACTCACTTAATGTTATAGGACAGTTTTGTTACCAGCTGAGGAACGCCTGTGTGCACGACGAGACTAGAAACACTATTGCATCTACCAGATATACTGTATTGTTTCCACTCTTGTCACATTGTTACACGCCGGCGTTTCGTAGCTAGTAATAAAATTGTCCTTTGACATTTAGTGTTTGACATTTAGAATTGAGGCTGTGCTTCCTCTTCGTCACCTGGCGTATCCGGAAGGAGTTTTGAATTCATCTCCGTACCTCCTTCATGGTGCCTGCATCGGGGACGTGTGTGTAGAACATGCGCTGCAGCGGAGAGAGAAAATCCTCTCGCATCTGCCATGTGACAAACCCACCAAACAACGCTAATCTTATTTCAGAGTATCCCATGAGTCCACGCACTTGTACTTGACTTGAGTTTGCACCGTTTCACGTACAAAATCTTGCAATTTTTATTGCAAACCCAATAAAATATGGCAGCCGCAATAAATGGTTATCTTCATCGCAAAAATTGAGTGACAATCAAAATTCTGACAAAATTTACGACAGTCACAAAAACTTATCGTCACTAAAATTCGGTGACGAACGCCACTAAATAATTGCAATAACTATCACCACAGTAAATCCTTACGTACAATTTTGTGCATAGCTGCGCACAAAATTAAACCTTCTCACACACCTTTTGTGCACAGTTAAGCATACAAGTGTCCGCAACTACGCACAAAAACGTGCGTAATTGTGCACAAAAGTGTGCACAGCGTCCGTATGCTCAACTTTGTGCGCGAGGATTATTCATAAGGATTTGCGTGACCGTTGTCTGCAACGTTTTGCCGTTGTAATCTTTTGTGGCGACGTTCCAACGTGAAAACAGCGCGCGCGCTGCTTGTTCATCATCGTTACCGCTAACGAGGCGCGGTGACCCGAGTCGCACGCGATGACGACGCCGGCAAAAATCTGCACGGCGATGACGAAGCAGATGCCGGCGAACGTGTAGTAGCCGGCGAGGGCGCTGACGAGACCCTGGTAGGTGACGAGGGTCGTCTGCAGCATCATGTACAGCAGGAGGGCGAGCAGCGTGGCCGGCATGGCCACGGTGTGTTCCGAGAGCCGGCGCAGGCGCACCCAGGCGAGGCGGTACGCGCGCACGCGGCCTGCCGAAATGGTCCCCGCCGCCACCTCCTGTAAGACAAGACCGCTCAACACGTCAAAAACCTTTGGTTATACGTCTGTTTTTAAAGTGAACGTCTGTAATGTTGTGTTTTAGCCCGCGAACGAAGAAACAATCTGGCCCGTCCCACCGTCGAACCTCCGTGCCCGTTCCGCTTCGCTCCACCGGCACCTCGGTACAACAGGGGGACTTGGCCAAGTTGGCCTGCCGGCGGCGATCGCGGAGGCCTCCGGCTAGGGCTGGGCGGTATTTCAATATACACTGTAAGAGATTGTCGTTTTTAAACGACTTTTTAAGGAAACAAAATAAATCAAGGAAACTTCGTAAAATAACGAAATTTTCTTGCGAACTATATTCAGTCATCAGGCATGTATGATTGGCTAAATTGACTTCCTCATAGTTATGATGAAATGAAGAAAACATAACGCGGCGTTATCCTCTAAAATTGAGCCTATTTGCCCTCTGTACTATGGAAGGGACCTGCAAAGTCCTCATGTTTTTCGTTAAAAAACGAAGAAATCTTCGTAAAAATATTCGTTTAAAAACGAAGGTCTTCAGTTCTTAATTAGTCAAACAATCTTCGTTTTTAAACGACTGAATTTTTTACAGTGTACTGACTTTCAATATCAATATTTTTTATATTGACAATTCAATATTGCAATATTGAAAACGATCAATACAAATTTTCTATTGAATATTGACTTTCAATATTTCAATATTTTCAATATCAATGGGAAATATTGATATTGACTTTCAATACAATACTTCGAATACCGGGTATTGATATTGAAAATTTTTATACCGCCCGGCCCTACCTTCGGCCCCCGCCTCAAGTCGATCGAGATATGTCCGGTGGTACATACTTTTTGTAACGATTAAAATCGATAACCTCAGCCCGTCCCGACTCGCGACGGAGTGCGCCACACTCAGCGGCCAACCCTAACCTAACAAATCTAAGATTCCTTATACAACAGAAACGCGACAAACTTTAAAAATTGCGACCGCCGGGCGTTTGTTTACTCCACAAAAGAAGTCTACCCTCCAAATTTATACTTCCTCCGTCAACGATACGTCTGCGCACACACGTCCGCCCGAATGAACAGTCGGCATCAGACTATAAGCCCGGCTCCTGTCCGTTTCTACCGAAACGTGTCGGGACGGGCTAAAAACATGCCTGGCGCCAATACCGCTGACTGGCCCTCGGGAGCAGGAAACCCAAAGTGGAAAGAAGGCAACAGTTTCATAAAAGTAAATATCAGAAAAGATTCGTAATTCGAACCAGCGAATGTGTTCGGTGATTCGACACCTAAGACCGCGCGGCTGCCACGGGCCACCGAGCTGGGAAGCCAAGGCAACAATCACAGGGCATTATAATTTTTTAAAACGAAACATAGACGTGACGGACCTTAGTAATGCATTGATGTAGATCACAAGTTTGCAATTTTTTTATGAGTCATGAACATTTTTATATTTTAACCGACGACACACCACATTTGGCTTCGACAAGCCAATGCCGCGGCGCGCGGGGCCTGGCGGGGCCCGCTAACATGCCAACCATGATTTTAGAACGGAATGCAGAGGGGAGAAAACCGGTGCGTTTTTGGACGAAATGTTATGATTTGAACACTTGTACCCGATGTATTAATATGGTGGCATATGAAAGAAATAAATTTTAAATAAATATATTTTTGATTGTTTTGAAGTGTAAACTGATGTACTTTATTGTCAATGTTGGTATTCTTTACTGAGGCGGAAGTACCACAGAGGGAGCATTTCAGGCAGGAGGGAAATAGTGAGGGTCGGTTTTGCAGTGCAGTTGTACCAACGTTAAAGTATGCCGAGCGCGCCCTGACCGGCTGCGTGTGAAACCTTGACCGAATCTTCACCGAGCTTATCTCCGACGCTGGTCTGTCAACGCTCGGCCAACGTTTCGCACGCAGCTCGGTCAAGACGCGCCGAGCTCGCCGGCCCGATTGGAAACACTCCCGACTGGTACTTGTACAAGTTTTCCAGCAACTGAAGTCATTCAAAACAGACTTAAAGAATCTCTGCGGTGTAATCTAATAGATTCAGTCGACTACCAGTAATGGGCCTCTACAGATCGATGTAGTCTGAAGCCATGTGAAGAATGCTACTGACTTCGTACAAATGTTCATTGAAATTGTGCTAAAAATGCTACCTCATCATTTCATCGCTAAGGAACGATCAAAAGTCTGCAGGGACCTGAGGGAAGAGCTAGCAAAGGGAGAAGCACGCGCGTCTGTGTGTGTAAATTCCATTCATTTACACTGACCAGGACTCAGTACCAAGTTACTGCTGCAAAAGTTACCAAATGACCCTTTTCCTAATTAGCTGTTATTCTACATTGGATGGTAACAAAGTGTGTGAAAGCTTTGTTGCCACACTGATAAAACAAGTGTTGAGATGAACGCATGTGTTGATGCATCCTCTTTTGGAGTCAAAATGAATGCATCATGTCATGCATCCCTTTTTTAAGGAACGCATGTCAAGTGCATTCACGGATTGGCGGCTCCAGAGCCGCCACTGGCCCCTGCCTTGGCTTCCTCCTGTGCGGGAGAAATTTGGCCGTTGCAATTTACAAATCAAAAAATATACTCGAAATGTTAACAGTTTTCTACAAATTAGGGGTCTAAACTCAACGAAAAATGTCGAGGAATCCAAATCTACCACTCGCGAAGCTCTCCGACTTTCTGTTATTCCGATGCAAGACGATTAAGTTTGCCATGCGCATTGGCTCCGGGAACGTCGTCTTCGCTCGCCTCAACAAGCTCGCGTTTCAAAAAAAAAAAGGAATGCATCACGTGATGCGTTCTTTTCAGTGGAGTGCATCACACATGCATCCTTTTTTAGAAAGCATCTCCTGTTGTTCTCCTTTTTGAAGAACGCATGACAAGTGCGTCCTTCTCAACATTTGTTTTATCAGTGCATATCCAAATATATGAAACACGACCTCAGTGTTCTTATCAAACTTTTAAGATGTTAACTCCCAGCTTGGAGAAGATCACGTACTTCTTCGATGGAGCTGCTCAAAAATATAAAGGTCAGTTTAATGTTCTAAATATCAGCTACCATTACGCCGACTTTGAATTGCATGCAAAGTAGCACGTTTTTGCAGCTTCACATGGTAGAGGATCATGTGGTGGATTGGGAGGAACGCTCAAAATAAATGCTGTCCACACTTCGAGGAGCTTCCACGCTCTCCGGAAGAATTTTATAATTGGGTTTAAAATTCTGTGACTGGCATTGACGTTTGTTATACAGGGTGGTCAATGACCTTTGGTACAAACTTTCAGGGGTGACGGAGACCACTATGAGGATCGATTTGAGATAGGACACTTGGGGTCGCAGATGTCTCCTTAAGCAGTTCAGTTAGTCCTTTTCGTGTTGCGCCTGGAGGGTAGGCAAGTGACGCCTCCGCATTACACCAACTGCACTGTTGTGTACATGCTACAGTTTTACTTTGACAAACGTGTTGCCACGCATTAGTCGCCAACATGCCCACACTCGGAGGCCGGCCGCCAGGCACCTCAGTTACTCTGACGTGAAGGTTGGAAAGACGTACCGCGGCGAACTGCCGAGACACACTTGCGGCGAAGTCGGCGATGGTCAGGAAGGCTCCCCCTTGGCAGCCCACGCATGAGAAGCAGATGAGGGTCTGGTACACGTGCGCTGGGAAGTGGATCCAGTCGGCGCCGTCCGGGGCGACCACGTGCAGCCAGCCGGCAACGTAGCACGGCGCAACCAGCAGGCTGTACGCGAGCGCCACACGCATCAACAGCCTGCTTCTGCCGGCCTCCACGCCAGCAGAAGGGGAGATGACGGCCGCGGAGAACTCCTGAGGGAGATTAAGGACGAGAAGTGTGCCGGAGGCACAGTGTAGTCCAAACAGCTGTGCTGTTAAACGTTTGTTCCTACACACACCTGCACACCATGCCACAAAATGGCCGACTTAAATCGGAGGGTGTAAAGGAACAGTTCGTTCACTGCACGGTACGCATAGCCTGGAGAAGCATGGGTGGGGCTCTACCGACCTAAGTTGTTCGGTGAATCTGAACTTGGAATCGCTTCAAACCTCATCAATTACTCTCAATACATAAATACGGTTACACGCGAGTTAATCGTCCCTTGCGTGGCGCCGGCACTGCATACCGAAGGGTGAGGTTTATCGCGTAATTTGGGCGATGCAGGTGTGCGTCACCTTTTTAGGGCGATGGACTTCCCATCACTCTATTAGGGAAATGAACCTCACCCTTAAAGGTAAACGTCCCTGAAACATCGCCCCTAAAGGGCGAAAACTCTATTAACATCACCCAATTGAGGTGATCATTTTGAACCTCGCTCTTGAAAAGTATAGAAATCAGAGTCAAATTGCTCGCCCTTGTAAGGGCGAGGAAACCTCACCCTACGATTTACAGTGGTCGGTGGTGACAAAGACACCCCACGATATATTTTCATATATTTTTGTTAGAAAATAGGACTTTGTGCTTGTGCCTCTATACAGGTTAATGATCTTGTATTGTTAATTTAAAAAAAAAACAGAAAACAATAGATCACAGGAAGCAGCTAAGTTTTATCATGAGTATGTCCATGCTCCGCATCCGGTCGCATTTGCATGATGTTTGGGAAGGAGGCCCTGTTCATCGGCTACCTTCACTAACCACGTTAACGAGAGTGCAGAAAACAGGCTGGCCGCCACCTTGGGCTGGCCCGTCCCACCACTCGAGATGTGTCCGGTGGTACAAATTTTTTTTAACGATTAAAATCAATAACCTCAGCCCGTCCTGACTAGTGACGGGATGCGCCTTGCAGGCGCATTACACTAGGGGGGACGGTTCTGCACCAACTTGAAAGTGGGGGTGCGGCACGTGGATTTTCTTGTTCGAATAGATGAAAAACCACAAAAAAAAAATGTTTCCGATTTTTTCGATAATATTTGACCCCGCCGAATCGCCCTCAAAGTTACGGTAATTCAGTAAATCCAGTTACACACACGGTTGCCTATTCTGCAGGGCCTGCGATGTGTCCCGGGTGGCAGCAGGGGTGGAGGTGGAGGTGACACCCAGCCACGCTACTCGCTTCGGTTGGGGGGGGGGGGGGGGGCGGCAGGGCGGCAGCGAGCGTGGGAAGGCCGGAGCGCCGTGCCGTAGAGCCGGCGAGCCACCAGGCCGTCGCTCCGCCGCTGCTCCGCCGCTCTGCTGCTGCTGGCTGGTCTCTGCAGGGCCGGCGTGAAGTTTGCAAAACATTTTTGTGAGTGACGTTTCGCGATGAGTGTTAAGTCGAAGGGCGCCCGCCCTCTTACGCGAAAGGACACCAGCATCCGACTCATCGGGAACACCAACAACGGTCAACCGGATAATGGGAAGCTTCCGACGCTGAGGGAAGTTCTGCGCTTCTTCTTCCATCGGCTGCATGAATCGCCGGGATCAACTTCTGCACAGGATGCAGCTAAAGCCGTGGTAGCCGCGCTTTTAGATCTTTGGGGTAAGGCCAACATCCCGAGGACAGAAGAATAGTGACAATGCTTACGGACGTGTACAAGAGGTACAGACAACTTGGAAAAAACAAAAAGCTGAATGGGAAAATTATCTTGAAGGAAAGGACTGCTTTCCAAAATAAACTGGAGAAACTATTTGATATTGGGCATCCTGACGCCATGAAAATGATTGAGAATGAAGAGGACAAGCTTTTCTATATCGCTATGAAAGCAGATCGCAAAGGTTATATGGGGGAATCGATAGAGTTTGGTGCGCGCAGAAAGCGGAAGAAGCGGCGCGACTGGAAAGAAAAGAGAAACGTAAGCTTGAGGAGGAGGAGCGCAAGCAGCGTCATGAACTGGAGCAATCTAAGATCACTCAGCAAGTTAGTCTAGTCCGCCACCTGTCTGCTGATTCTACGACGACATCGGAATCCGGCGCGGACGAGGGTAAGTTTGACTTTTCACGGTACTAATTATTAGTGCGTTACAGAATACGTATTCATATAGATTTGTGTAATTTTCAGAATTCCAATTAGATTCACGTGCACAGCGCGCGGCAAAGCGCCGTAAAGTAGTGCATGTCCTGTCGGATCCACTTGTGACTGCCACTCTGGACAGAACACAAACGTCGTCAAAGGCTGGATCAATGATAGTGCAAGCGGTCACGTCGGCGGCGTTGACCGAATTAGGCTACTCGCCGGACGAAGTCCGTGTTGTTAGTTCGCAGGCACAAATTAACGCAAAGCGGGCCGAAAACCGGGAGAAAATGGTTAAGGAAATTAAGAATAATTTGATCCCCGATGTTCCGTTGTGTGTTCACTGGGACGGGAAACTGCTTCCTGAAGCAAAAACTGACAACGATGGTAATTATTTCTCGCACAAAATATATTTATTTTTTTCCATTTGAAAGTAAAAAAAATACACCGAGGTTGTTGTTTCTTCTTACAGGAAAGAAAGAGAAGCCAGATGATAAAGAGAAGGCCGATCGTTTGCCAGTTTTGGTGACAGGCGAAGGCGTAGAGCAGCTTCTCGGCGTGCCTCAAGTTGTGGCGACTGGGCTGGGCGCTGCAAATGCTGTGAAAAATCTAGTTGTGGACTGGCGCATTGTGGAGCGCCTTATTGGCAGCGTCTTTGATACGACTGGGACCAATACGGGCCGTATAAATGGTGCATGTGCGATCCTCCAGCGTGAAATTCAGAAAGAACTATTAAATTCGGCTTGTAGACACCATGTTTTCGAGCTAATTCTGGGTGCTGTGTTTGATACACTAATCGGCGATTCCAACTGTCCTGATCTGCCATACACTGCCGAGCTGCAATCACGATGGGAGGGATTAGACAAAGGTTAATATTTTACTCCCAATTATCAATTACAAATCAAATCGTTTCCCACTTACCATATGGTTTCTCTTTCAGAGTCCTACCGCACTGCTGCATCATCACGAGGTCTCCTGAAAAAGATTCCCAATGCAGACGATGTCATTTCCTTTTGTTGTGCTCAGCTGCTGGTAAAAATATAACAATCATTTTAGTAATAATAACGCTGGCGAGATAAACGCGTAACATGACATACTTACATTTCAGGATCGGCAGCCCCGAGACGACTACAAGGAGTTGCTGGAACTTAATTCTCTGCGGCGGTGTAGTCCCAGGAAAGGAGAAGTACGTGTTCAGAAAGCCCGGCGCTGTCAGCAAAACTCGGTGGATGGGGAGAGCTTTGTACGGCATCAAGATTTGGATGTTCAGAAGACAACTGCAGCTTAGCACCCAAGAGAATGCGTCGTTCTTTAAATTGTGCTCTTTTGTGGCCGGTGTGTACGTGAAGCATTGGTACACCTGCCCAGTGGCAGTCATTGCTCTAAGGCTGGACCTTGAACTGCTTAAGACACTTGCCAGCAGTAACGAGATGTGCAACCATCTTTGGTACTTGTCTGAGACTCTAGTGCCGCTCGCACTTTTTGACAAAGATGTATCACTTGCATATCTGCAAGTGGGATTTGGTTCAAGCTATGCGATTCCCGGAGGGTTCGGATGATGGGCAGATTCGGGGGAAACTACCACCTAACAAGTTAGTAAAAGATGTCACGCTATCTGATTTTGCGTCTGAAAACTCGATGAAGTTTTTTGAAATTTGTGGGCTGTCTGTAAAATTTCTTGATAGAGACCCGTCGGATTGGGCGAATGAGGAATCTTACCGGGCAGCACACCGTGTTGCTAAACACATATCACCGGTAAATGACACCGCCGAACGTGGTGTGGCTCTGATAAAGAAATACATGCTAGGGAACACCATAACTTTCGACGAAACACAAAGGCAGTACCTAATGCTTGTTGTCAGTGAACACCGCAAAATGTTTGACAAGAATGGCAGAAAAAAGTAATGTACTGATTCCTGAAATTTTACCTGTTTTATTAATTTGAATAGACAAATGTGTTTTTCCAATGTCGTACAAGAATTATTATTTTATCTCCCCACCCTCTCTTCTTGCCCGTCGTAGCCCCTGCAGAATAGGCAACCGTGTGTGTAACTAGATTTACTGAATTACCGTAACTTTGAGGGCGATTCGGCAGGGTCAAATATTACCGAAAAAATCGGAAAAAATTTTTTTTGGTGGTTTTTTATCTATTTGAACAAGAAAACCCACGTGCCGCACCCCCCCTTTCAAGTTGGTGCAGAACCGTCACCCCTAGCATTACACTCAGCGGCCAACCCAAACCTAACAAATCGGACAATGCTCATAAAACAGAAACGCGACAACATTTGAAAATTGTTGCCACCGTGCGTTTATCTACGTCATAAAAGAAGTCTATCCTCCGAAAGTTTCTCTGTCAACGATAAGTCAGCGAACACACGGCTGCCCGAACAAACACCTAGCATAAGACTATAAGCCCAGCTCCTCACCGTTTCTACCGAAACGTGTCGGGACGGGCTAAAAACTGTCGACTTGATGCACACAGTACGTGCCTAAAATGTTTGTTGAATAATTCAGAGTGCACTGACGACGCCGCGCCGTTCACCGTACGGCAATGACGAACGGGTGGACAACACCTACTGACCTCCAGGTCTGCGGCGTGGTCCACAACGCGCTGCGGGTTGCGGGCCTCGGCCCAGGCCAGCGGCAGGATTGCGATGCTGCCCATCCAGCCCAGCGACGTGAGGCTGGTGAAGCGCTGTAGCAGCGTGGCCCCCGGCGAGGAGAAGACGGCCGCCCGCGCCACCAGAGCGGACTGCGCCGACCACAGGACGCCGGCCTGCACGGCGAGCGCGTACAGGAGCGTGGAGCAGCGCGGGTCCAGCGAGACACGGACTGGAAATGTTTTGGTTCGGAGGTAACCGGCGTTTGCCAAGAAATGTTTTCAGACATTTTAGCTTCCGTTTGCAAAACCGTGTGGCAATGGCACAAGAGAAATTCTACCCTGAACAAGTGACAGAGATCTTGATGGCAAATCCAGTCCAAGCAGTAGTGACGGATACGATAGAAACAAAAGTAACTCAAGTGTGAAGAATGCGGAACGTGTTAGATAATCTGATTTCGATAAAAAGCTTTCTGATAAATCATTCGAAGTCACTAAGGACAATGCTGTGTGGAAGGGCACATGTATGTTATTGCAGTGAAGTTTGCGATGTATCTCTGAGGTAAAAATCTACTGTTGCGCATCCTTCACCATAAAGGCTACTTTACACACGAGCTCTTTCGAGAACAGCAGGCAGAACGAACATCCAATTGATTGCAGATGGCCTGTTTTAGGCTCGGCGGTAGCGAAGCCCTTTCCCGACTTGCGCTAAAACGTTTTGTCTAGCCGTGCGTCCACGCGATTTCTCGAGAACAGGTAGTCGTAATTGAACCACATTATTTCACACGGAATTAATCGTAAAAGTGACTCATTTTCTGCGTCGATTTCTAAAAAACAGGATCTGAAACCAGAAGTTGAAGCGGTTGCGTGGTTTCTGGAAAGTCCGTAAGGGACAGTCACGACTTGAGTTGTCGCAGGGCCCGTTTTGAGACGATGCTCGCTTCGTTCGCAATTCCCATCAAGTAATCTCGATTTGGCGATATGGAACTATTAACCTTCCGCTTCCTGGAACACTTGTCACATTTCTTGGGGCGTCATGTCATGTTCTTGGACTACCAGTGAGATGTCAGCGCAGCCCACGACGAGCATGAAGGCATGACGCACCTACTCGCCGGTGCTCCGCGATATAGGACATCGTAAAATAGACTATCCGTCCAGTGCGCATCACGACGCTGCTCGCTTGTCACGACATCTGGCCTTTATATGGTCGCACTCAAGAGTAGGATCGGTACCTTGAACCAACCGTCAAGACATCATGGCCCGCCTTAGCATCGCAGTCCTCGTTCTCTTCGCCGTTGTGGCCGTACGTATCCGGGAGATCCGTCAAACCGACATCGTCCAGGGGGCCACCACTCTTGTGTACAAATTTTGTGAAATCCTTTCACAGAAGTCACAGAAATGCCCTTAATTCTACGTTCCGGCCCGACTTAAAGATCAGATTATGCTTTAATGGACTGCTAATGGACCAAAATCAGCCATAACAACTCAAAGCTCAATGCTGGAATCCCTTGAAATCCTAAAATCCTGTGTACAAGTTCTGGTCGACCCCTCGGACAGCGTTCATGATTCGACTGTAATGTGCGTTGATTTTCTCTAGGCTGTCTCTGCCAGCGGTCCAGGCGTCGCTCCCCCACCCCCAGCACCCCACGGCATCAGTGGCTGGCTCGCCCATAAGGCGGCTGAGATCAAGGCCTGGGGCTCCGCTGAGAAGGCCAAGCTGAAGGCATCCTGGGAGCACACCCTGGTCCCCCAGATCAAGCAGCTCAAGGAGAAGCTCGGTGCCCAGTGGCAGCAGAAGGCTCCCCAGGTCGCTTCCCTACTCAAGGAAAAGGCTGGTAGTCTCTACAACAAGGCACTTAATGCCGCCAACAACCTTGGTTAAATTTAAGGGAAAATAAAAGAATCAAGACGCATAGAAACTTACCACACTGCTTAAGTCATCGCTTGCATTGTCATTGCTTAAGTGATCTCGAAAAATTGTACTAAAGAGAGAATCACGCTCTATCATGCGGGTATCTCCGAAACCGTGAAAGATACGAGTTTATATTGCCATTCGAGCCCACGGATCCCTTTATTAAATTAACATGGGTCATTCCACGGCAAACCACCGCACAGCCCGAATTTGAAGGTCCCAGATCTGGCTGGGATGGATAAAAACTCACTCAGTACGACCTCAAAGACCACCAAGCCAAGGTTAAATTACAAAAAAATCCTACTTGATTTGGTGAAACGGCCAAATTTGGCAGTTCTCCAAAATTTGTTTTTAAAAAATGGCATCATGGCATCGCTAATATCCGTAGTCAGCGTGTAGTTTTATCTGTTAGCAGGGCGGACGTGACTAAAATTTGTTCTGGAAGGACAGTTGTCTCCAGGCGAACTTCTGCGAAAAGTTCCAGATTTTGAAGTCATCAAGCCTGGAGACTAAGTTTTAATGGGGCAGGGTAAGAATTTCCTCTAGGGACTAGCAAAATGCCCTCACTGACCCAGACACACAAGAAGTCCTGACAAACGTGCTGACCAGCGAATTTCTTGCTGTGGTCAGGGGGGCAGAAACAGACCATTAGAGCCTAAAACTATGCTCCCCACAGCCCTGTTCGAGCTGCAAGTCCATTACCAGTGAAATATAGCGGTTTTCTTCAACAGGACGTGTAGTACCGTGTTCAGTGCGTGACCACAGGGCAAAGGTAGGCGCATGGGGACCTTGCACCCACAGTTGATGTATAAAGCAAATAGTGACTGACGAGAAGCAAAGTTTTAAGATTTTGGCTTGGCTGCTCCCCCGTTTATTTCATCAGGCGCACAGCACATTTTAAAGTGGGGAGCATACAGGGTGAGTTTTTTCGAATGCTCAATAGTTCGGGAGCGTATAGAGGGGACACAGACGAGTAATTTGATATAGGACAGGCATTCTTTTGCCAGGCACCGGGCAGCCGAACATGATGGGTCTCAGATTGTGCTGAAAGGGGGTTTAAATCACTGAGGGACCCCCCCCCAAGGGCCCCCAAAGCCAAGGATTTTTTTTAAAAGAAATTCTGCTAGATTTGGTAGAACAGCTATGTTTTCGCAGTGCGAGAAACGAGACTTAAATTTTCTGAAAACTAAATCAGTACCAGTTCATCGTACTGACCCCATTCAAAGTTTTTTAGACTCTACTTTTTATCCTGATTCTTTTGGTCTACAAGAGAAAATTTTTGGCCCAAGATTTGTGTTACTTTGTTTCGACATTAGCATTAATTTTACTAAAATTTTGACGCGTCTTCAATTTCCCAAAATACGTCATATATCAAAAAATTCAAAAAATTTCCAGAAAGTACCTTACTAGTGTCCAATCATCACCACCAAGTTTCACAAAATGCCCGGCACTCTAACTATGGATCGGGTCAAACTTTAGTTCTCAAGCACACCATAACTTACTCCAAATCTACCAGAAGCCACGTTGTGCACAAATACGACACAATCTGAACAGGTAATGCCTACGAGCTACTCACTTCATGAAATTGACAGTAATATTGATCTAATAGGCCCTCTGGCACACAACGGTACCATCCCCTACTGCTTTGAACGACATAAATTGTTTTCAACTTCTCGCACCAAAACCGGCCAGACCACACAATTCTCATAATGGCCTTTGGATGTGGCTAGGCGAACATGGCAATGGAGGTTAGAGCCTGCGCCGGTTTACAAGATTTTACCCACTATATAACCCATGTCTGCTGTTGGATGCACCCTCGAAAGAAACGCCGACTTGAGCGTAACCGTTCCCTGCATGGTGGAATCTTCCAAATTTCTCAACTCTTGGGGCGGTTTTGTTTGTCAAGTGCTGCAACAAAAGTAAACACAAATGAGTATGAAAAAAACTTTGAATCATTACACATTTTGAAATTGAATTCCAAGTTTATTTACCTTTTAGAGCTTTAAGTTGCCACTTGGTCCTGAAAATGTCCGCATCAGAGAGACAATATGATCCGTTATGATTAACGGGTTCTACAATTGTTAGAACATCTTCAATCTTGCAGGACATCTCTTCTGATTCTGAAGAAAATACATTTCCAGCAGCAGGCTCATAAATTAAAATCATTATTTCTTCAGACACAGTGTCCACCAATAGAATTTCTCCAAGAATAAACTTTTCTTCATGATTAATTGTGGCAAATCTTTCAGCTACAATATCACTGTTGGGAGGAGTCTTTCTTACCAGCTCCACAGGTGCCCACTGGTACACAGGAGAAATAGAATAGCTTCTCAAGTACACTTCACCTCTGCTGATGGGAATTATGGAATGCCGACTTCTTAATTTGGGGACATCTAGTGCTTGCTGGAAACGAATTTTAAGCATCTGTGCCACATCAGACACTTCTTCATCTTTCACATGAACATGTGTGTTTGAAACTGCCTCTTTGGCCCAGTTAAAAAATTCCACTGCATTACGAATAAGAGCTTTCTTGAGACTAGCCAAGTATGCCGACCGTTTCAAAGTCCCAGCAAGGCCATCACAAAGGGCCTTTGCCATGTGATGTGGCAAAATAATGCCTCTGTGCTTCCACACCAAAGTCTTCTTCATGAAAAGTCGGATTAAGCACATTGAATTTGTTTTTGTACTGCTGAGCTGCCCCGTCGGTAAAGAAGTACACTTTCTTTAAGTCTGGTAACTTCGATTTTAAGAATTCAATGTTTTTTCTCTGGAAAGCATATACGGCATTCACATCATGTTTCTTGCAATCCGAAATCACAACAAGGCTGAGACACTTTAGCTCGCCACACTCAACATAGTAATTTGTGAAAGGATGAAGCGTCACCTGATCATCCTTCCAATAATAACTTTGAATGGAGTCTTGCACAACACAAGTTTAGTTTTGTGCAAAATCTCCCACACATGCCACTTCACCGACTTGCAGATTTTCTTTTAACTGAGCAAAGAACCTAGACTGCTGCTTAGTAATGAAGTGGTGTGGGAGCAACTGTTTCAGCTGATCTGACAGTTCTTCTACAAATTCTCCAGTGTCTTTAACGAGTGTTTCTAAACTGCAACTATCAGTTGACGTTCACTGGTTGTTGGCTGAGCGATAGCGAAGCCCTGGACCGACTGGGTCAAAAATGTTTTGTCTGTCTGTTTGTCCGCGCGATTTCTCGAGAACGGTTAGACGTAGAAAGCTCAAATTTGGACCACATCTTTCTTGCATTATACCAGAGTCAACCTCCCCTCAGGGGCACCGCAGCCCAAGCGGTTTCTTAGATAATTTTCACATGTGGTCCAAAATTATAAATCCGCCGGTTGGGTAAAGTCAGTATGCGCCATGCGCCTGTCGTGGAGGGGCGGATCAGTGACGCGAGTGGGTTACGCTCGGTTAGGTTAGGTTAGTAGGGGCCTGGGTAGTCTGGGCTCGGGCAGGTAACGGTAGGTTAGGACTGGTTGAGCGGCATTAATAAGAAAAGGCTGATGTAAGATACGTTCGGAAGGCAGAACATGAGCTTGGTTGCGACCGTGCGGAGAGAGTGACGCCCGCAGGGCGTCCTACTGACTCGCCCCGCAGGATCCTTCTCGTCAAGTGGCAGCCGCCGGCAGGCCAAGGTTGGCGTGCGCCAGGCATGGAGTGAAATGTTTTAAGCTCATCATCATTAAGTTTCGAATTGGATGCTTTTACAAGTAATTTACAACAAATTTTCATGGTACTTGCATACACAGACTGAATGGGTTCCTGACGAACCTGCAAGTACACAGTGCTTGGGTCTAAGAGAGGCAAACTTTGAGAATGAAATGTCAGCAGATGGATGTTTTTCTTTAAATGCTTCATGCAGCTCTTTTAAATTGCATAAAATCAATCTCTTCTGTTTGTGAATCCTTTTGCCACCTTAACACTAACAAAATCTTTTTTTCCTGGCATCTGCCTACTGCTGAGCTCATCCTCATAAAACAGTAAAACCAAGGCTTCAGTTGCTTCAGACAGACGATGTGTCTTTCTCGATTTAGCAGCAGTAAGGATTCCCTGTTCCACTGTAAGTTGATGTGTTTTACGAATGAGATGTACTGTGGCTCCTAGATTCTTAAATTCTTCCAATACTGTACTTTGAGACATTGATATGAACGGAAAAGATAAAAGGTGGATTTTTTCTGCAGCTGTTACAACAGTTACAACTGTTTCCAAATATTTTTCTTTAAGTGCACTCATCGTTTTCTGATAAAATTTTCTTCCAATGATGGTGGTTTTGAGGCTGAAGCACCTGCAGCCTGGAACATGTCCTCAATTGACTCTCCCACCCTCCGAAGTTTGCCTGGGACATATGTGGCAAGAGCAAGCTTTCTTTTCTCCACTGGGGAGACATGGACTAAACCAAGAACACTGTTTAGTTTGTCTGCTGCCCTCTGTTTTTCATCTGGAACCCAGGATGAGTCACTTGTGTGGCTTGATCCTGTAAGAATTGCAGAGCCTGTGTTCCCATCTGGAGTAGAACTGTAAGGTGACCTACCTAAACCCAGTTTGTCATCAGACTGCCCAGCACAAGAGGTGGATCAGTGACTGGAATGGGTTACGCTCGGTTACGTTAGTGGGGGCCTGGGTAGGTTAGGACTGGTTGAGTGACATTGATAACGAAGAGGTGATGCAAGATACGTTCGGAAGTTAGAATTTGAGCGCGGTTGCGACCGTGCGGAAAGAGTGACGCCCGCAGAGTCCTACTCGTCAGGTGTCAGCCGCTGGCAGGCCAAGGTAGGCGTGCGCCAGGCGTGGAGTGGCGGAACAGTGATTCGCGGTGAGCGAAGCCTGTTACGCCACGACGCGGTCTGGCGTACGCCTAGCGTGTAAACTTAAGCTGTGTCCGATCCATGTTGAAAATGCCGGGCCATGCATGACATTTGCTGGGGATGATCGGACGCTAGTATATTAAAGTTGAATTATCCCGTATTTTTTCTTAGACCGCGCTGGAAACATTGGTAAAAACCAGCTAACTTACGGAAAAAATCCTGGAAGAAGTGGATGATTCCTCGGCCTAATTATTTCACACTATACACCAATGGATTCAGGATAAAAAGGAGGGACCATGAACCACATCAATTAGCTGCTGTTGACTTCGATTTTCACCTGTTTCGGCGCTTGAAATTTGGGTCCTTCCGAGTCCTACTTTGGTCAAATAGACCTTGCGAAAGTGTTTCGAGTTTTTCAATATCATAAACATCATGTTTTTAAAATTCTGCATGTTTTCAAGACTAAAAAATTATAATCTCATGAACCTGAGCAGACAAAATTTGGGTTAAGGGTATTTTATGGTTCAGCGAAAAAAGTTTCATCAGAATCCGAGATTTTTACTTGGTGCCGTCCCCTTGTAAGGCGGGCCATGATGTCCTGACGGTTGGTTCAAGATACCGACCCCACTCTCGGGTGCGTCGATATAAAGGCCAGATGTGACGAGCGAGCAGCGTCGTGATGCGCACTGGACGGACAGCCCATTTCACGATGTCCTATTTCGCAGAGGATGGGCGAGTCGGTGCGTCATGCCTTCATGCTCGTCGTGGGCTGCGCTATTATCTCACTGACAGTCCAAGAACGTGACATCGTGTGCGAAGGTCGCACCAGCTTTGAGCGCACTGATTGAAACCAAAACCAAAACGAAAGTCACCTGTCGACCCGCTTAGTTAAGGTGGATTCACGCTTAACGACAATTTCTCGCGCGACAGCTGGGCGAGAGCTACTATCGTGAAGTTGGACAACTCCGCTATGAAAAGTTGGACTACATTTTCGGGGACTCAACAAGAATGTTTCGATAGTTATAACCTCAAAAGCAGGTGTATTAGCATTTTACGCCGTTAATTCGATTTGTCTACCCGCGTTTGAGGTTTCAACTCGATTCAACATGAATGTTGCGAGAGTTAGGTCAGGTTGGGTGGATTAGGTGGAAAGCAGGTGTTAAGGCATCCGCTATTGTTCACTTAATATTTGGAGCCGCGCTAGAGGTTTTAACTCGATTCGAACATAAATGTTTTAAGAGTTAAAACCATAAAAGCAGGGGTTTAGGTATCCACTGATCGCTTAACTTTAGGAGCCGCGCTAGAGGTTTTAACTCGACCGAACATGAATGTTTTAAGAGTTAAAACCTCAAAAAAAATGTGTGTTATCAATAAACGTCGTTAATTCGATTTTCCGACCCGCCTCTGAGGTTTTAACTCGATCCAACATGAATGTGGCAAAAGTTAAAGCCTCGAAAGCAGGTGTTTTGGCATCCGCTGCTGTTCTCTCATTTTTGGAGCAACGCTCGAAGCTTTAACTCGACCCAGCAGGGGGGGGGGGGGGGGGGCCTTGAGCAGTGGCGCCAAGAAGGGGGTCACGGTGCACCAAATGTTGCACCTTCAATCCAAATAGGGAGGGAGGTTAGAGAAAAAAAGGGAGGAGAGGAAGAGGGAGGAAAAAGAGGAAGGAAAGGAAGAGAGAACGGAAGCAGTGCGGAGAAAAATTAGGGAGGTTTTCGGCACAATAGGGATGGAGGTGAGAGCACTTGCTGCACCGTCCCCCATGCGTCTGGGCGGCACTGGCCTTGAGACCGACTGTTATACTCTTGATTGTATTTATCATACTTCTGTGGGATCAGTTGCGGGTTTGCACCACTCTATTTGCTCACGAAATGATGTTTTGCGCCGTCTTGTCGACGTTGGGGTATTTTTGCCGCTGATTTTGGTCCCCGAGAATGTTGGCCATCTTTTCATAACGGAGTTGGCCAACATAACGATAGTCGACAACTTGGCGACAGTTAGCGACCCTTACAGTGCCCGAAGTTCTCGGGTCGCTCTTCGTGTGCCGTGGGAATGATTCCAGCAGTTAATTAGCAGTCCAACGGCAGCCTCTTAAAAGCAACAACCTTGTGACCCCTGTCGTTATCCCTTTCTTGTCCTTTCAGTTCTGTACGCCTTGTCGGTCGCTACCTGTCGCAGAATTAAATTTCCCATCCCTTGCCGCCTGTAGGCGACTCTAACAGTAACAGCAGGAATCGTTTCCACGACACACAACGAAAGGCCCGAAGAAAGGAAAGAACTTCCGGCGAGTGTGCGTGTCGCTAGTTGTCGCTACCTGTCGCCCAGCTCACTTTTATTCATGAGGTGAGGTTCCTCACCCTTAGAAGAGCGAGTAATTTGACTCAAATTTCCATATTTTTTCAGAGCGAGGTTCAAAATGATCACCCCAATTGGGTATTGTTACTAAAATTGTCGCCCTATAAAGGGCGATGTTTGAGGGACGTTTCCCTTTTAGGGCGGGGCTGATTTTCCCAATAGAGTAATGGAAAGTCCATCGCCCTAAAAAGGTGACGCATACCTACATCGCCCAAATTAGTGATAAACCTCACTCTTTGTTTTTCAGTGTGCCGCTCTCGAAACTGTAACCCAACGTGCATCCACCTTTAGGTGTCACACTTTGTGTTTGCAAGAAAAGAATTTGGACGCATTTAATATTCACGGTCTTTGATACGACCGGTGCGTGCTGGCTGGCCGGTGCCGTTGAGTGACGCGTTCGTACACTACAAATCCAAATGCATGGCTTTATGCATTACTTACAGCGTGGTCTGGGACCACACATTAGCTGATGCACGGTTGTACACCACGCTGTAGCTAATGTGTGGTCGCATACCATGCATTAGCTAATGTGTGATCCCTACCTGGCTGTAGGTAATGTGTGGTGTTGGGGGGGGGGGGGGGGGTGAACACCAAACATTTCCTAATGCATGGTCTGACACCACACATTAGGTAATGCGTGGTGCTGCTACCACACATTTCCTAATTCATGGTCCTTCTACCACACATTTCCTAATTCATGGTCCTACTACCACACATTTCCTAAAGCGTGGTGAGAAACCATGCACTAGGAAATGCATGCACTGCATACAGTAAGTAATGCGGGAAGTCATGCATTTGGATTTGCAGTGTAAGAAGAACCGCTTACACTTCGTTTGTTCCAGCACGGCACGTACGTTTCTGAATACGAACACCTACGAAGTACGAAGGGTAAGATGCTCAGTAGTGAACAGCTAAAGGACACGGTGAAAGAGCTACCATTCTATGTGAGTACTCGGTACCGCGTTGGAAAAAATTAGGGGGTAGGTGCCAGGGACTAGCCTGTGAAATTATTTGGCAGCAGTAAATACCATTTTCGAGGCGAGCAAAATCAGACGCAATGATATTCCGCGGCGGACCGGCGGTGAAGCGAATAACATCAGGTAAATTCGGGTCTGTTTCATACCTCTGGCGAAACACCATCCTACAATCAACGTTAACGCGCCAATCCAGAATCTTATTCTGTTCTTAGAAAACTAAGGACTAGCTGCAAAGTCTAGTATTGGTCCACTTGGGATTATCCTGCCTCATGCGATGCGCACGTATCGTATTCGTGTAATCTGCATACACGCTAATACAAGCATTTTTGGCTGAGCGGTAGCGAGGCCCTGGACCGACTAGCTCAAAAATGTTTTGTCTGTGTGTCTGTCGGTGTGTCTGTCTGTCCGCGCGATTTCTCGAGAACGGTTAGTCGTAGAAGGCTGAAATTTGGACCATATCTTCCTACCAGCATATCGAAGTCAACCTCACATTTGGGTTACCGTAGCTCCAGTAGTTTCTAAGATAACTTTTACAATTGATATTAACTTTTAAAAAATTGATTGAAAAGATGGACTGCGGAGGCGCAGCCCTCTACTTTCCCCTATCACGGCCAAATGGTGGTCCCTATCAAAATTTGCTATAGAACCGACCCCCCGTGAAATGGGAAAAGGAATACAGGCACGTGCACAGTAACCCCCTCCGCGCTCCCCCGTGCTCGAGATCCAAGATGGCGTCCATTTAAAGCAGACTTTTGGGAATATCTGGAGAACCGAGCCACCTAGAGAGGTGCGGTTTGCAGCGCTGGCCATCGTAGCGGTTTGGCCAACATTGCGATCGTTTGGCAATGTCACCGGGCTCGAGACAGTAAATTCTTATGCAGTATTTCTGCATTAGCTATGAACGTTCTTGTGCATACAGAACGTTATACACAAATTAATCCATAATTGTGGACAAATTATGCATAATTATGCACAATATCATGCATAATTGTGCACAAATTATGCATACCTTCTGTATGCACAGAAACGTCCATACTTATGCACGAAAATTCTCCATAAGAGTTTAGTGTGGAGACCACGCACCCCGTCCTCGAGAGCCTTTTTCCATCTTTTAAATGGTACGGTCTAGCGTTGTGCGGTTTTCGACATTGGCCTTTGCGGGCCACGGCAAAGGAGAAGAAGGGCACCCCACTAGGACGACCTCTCTCCAGACCACGCCCCCCGTGCTCGAGAGCCAACTTCTATCTTTCGAACGGTAGGAGGTCCTGACTTGCGGTTTTCGACGTTGGACTTTGCGGGCCTCGGCAATGGGAAACAAGGGCACCTCACCACGCCTACCGCTCTCGACACCTTGCACCCCATCCTCGAGAGCCACATTGAAAAACCATTGTTACTCGAGTACCAAGTAAGCGATGCGTTTTAGAGAGATGAGTTTTGCGTTACTGCAGAGGGCATGGGGGGGGGGGGGGCTGTCAACGAGTACAGCCACTGGTCTCGAGACTAGGGACCCCGTCCTCGAGGGCCACATGTAACGACCGCTGAAACTCGAGAAATAAGTGTCATAGAAATGCGGATTGCGGCACTGCACAAAGGCATCGTATGGGTATGGCGAACGAATACAGCCTCCGGTCTCATTACCAGGGACCCCGTCCTCGAGAGTCGTCGAGCAGCGGATCAGTGACTCGAGACGGTTACGCTCGGTTTGGTTAGGTTAGTGAGGACCTGGGTAGGTTAGGCTCAGTTAGGTAAGGGTAGTTTAGGAAAGGTTAACGGGTGCAGATGACAAGAAGGCAATGTAAGATACGTCCGGCTGCCACAACATGAGCGCAGCTGCCACTGGGCGGGAACAGCGACGCCCGCAGGGCGTCCCACTGACTGTTCGGCCCCGCAGGGTCTCCTTCGGCAGAAGACAGCCGCCGGCAGGCCAAGGTAGGCGTGCGCCAGGCGTGGAGTGGTGGAACAGTGATTCGCGCTGACCGAAGCCTGTTACGCCACGACGCGGTCTGGCGTACGCCTACCTTGTTTAAAGAGTGCACAATGTACGGGCACATTAAAGGGTGTATTTAAAAGTTCGAAAGAGAGCTCGTAGAGAGTCATTTGTACTCTTGAGCATACGGTAAAAGAACCAAAGGGAGGCCACTCCTACATCCTGATCGTATTGGCTTGCTCCTGAGAGCCTAGAGTGTTCATTTTTCACGAAATGTAAAAATGTCAACATGTACCATCCTTATCCGATGCCTTGTCAAGTACAGACCTGCAACACCCCGGAGAACTCGATCGAACCATGAGAAAAGGTCTCGCCAGGCACTTCAATAGAGCCCTTACTGCCCGTTCCAGCAGAAAAATCGGTGCTCTAAAAAGAAAAAAAAATAACATTTTCCGACGGTCAAATTGACCGAAGTAGAAACCATGAGGGCTACCATTTCAAGAAAAACGATGCAACTTCGACCGTTTTCGAGATGTCAGCTAAGTGGGCCCTAAAACTTACTCGGCAAATCACCGATATCTGGAAAACAGTCGGGTTCCAGCGTTTTCCTTGAAATTTTACTCCTTAGGTAATCAACCTTCGCCAATTTGGCCTTGGAGTTTTTAAATTTTTTTTTGAGAGTACTGATTTATTTGCTATAACGGTCAGTAAGGGCTCTTTTCAAGTGCCTGACGGCACCTTTCCTTGGGTCCGATCGAGTTCTCCGAGCTGTTGCACGTCTTTTACTTCGACGTAGCATCGAATGTTGACATTTTAACACTTCGTGACAAAGTAACACTACTGAGAGCATCTGACATGGCCGAATTAATTCCTCCGTTTTCAAAATGTAGGCATAGAGTGAATCAACAATTAAAAATGTTTGTTTCATGTAACATTTTATGTTAAATTTCAAAGAAGAGCGGAGAAGTGGCTACCACTGGTACTCCTACTCCCTACACCATCTGCCCGTAATTAATCGAAACCAGCAAAGGATGCGGGTTTCACAGACACCGCGGACATTTCCGTACGTGGCCTGAATGCAACGGGGATCAAGCCGCACACTGCCACCATCACTGCCAGCGGGTAGAGCGCGCCGAAGAATCGCGGCCTGTTGCTAGGCATCAGGCTCTGCCCAGCTGCCGCCGTCTCTGGTTGTACGAAAGTCCGTCGTGAAACCAGACCGAGGATGCCTTCGCGATCGCGCCGTCCGTGCTCTGCACTATAAACAAAAGTGATGTTAGAAAACATTTTTAAACGCAGCTGATACTGACCTTTCTTCCACCCTTTTGCTACTTTTGCTAGTGCCTATATCATTGTATTGGAGCGGGATTTCCTGTACGCTTCGCTCGCGTGCCTCTCGTAGCGTGCCTCTCCGCGGGGAGGAGTAAAGGGGGAGGGGGGGGGGGGGTGCGTGCAGCGAGTGGGAGAGAGAAGCAGCGAGCGCGATAAGGACGGAGCGATGCTGCGGGCTGAGGAGTGGGGGCGGAGTGCGTGCAGCGAGTTGGAGAGAGAATGAGCGAGCGCGAGAAAGACAAAACGATGCTGTGGGAGCGAGATGCATGTGTTGGAGGGTCAGGCGCGGATTTAATGGGGGGGGGGGGGGCACTGGGGGCGAGTGGAGTACCCCCCCCCCCCCCTGTAGGGTCAGCCGCACCGCTGGAAAAAAGGGAAAGGAAAGAAGAGGAGGGGGGGGGGGAGGGAGGTTGAGAGTGAGAAAGGAAGAGCTGAAGAACATAGAAAAAAATACTAGGTAATAGGCCTACGTCCACTTCAAAAATGCACATTTTAATTCTAAAACCATTATATCCGCACGTCGTTCATCTACATCCTCGGCAGTAGGGATGCATATCGAATAAAAAATATCGATATTATCGATATCGATAATGTCAAATGCCTTGCGATATAATATCGAAAATATCGGAAAAATATATCGATATTTGCGATATATCGATATTGTCGGACGTTAGCGAGAAACTGTTGCAGAAAGTGGACAAAAGAATGTATTGTTCAGAATAAATACTGGTATTTGACGCAATACACTAAATCTAAAAACGGCGCCAGGTATAGAAGGTGAAATTGCAATAAAAACAAGCCATTTGGAAACAAGGTACGAGCGGAACAAAAGCAATTACAGAGGATGTACTATGTAGTTTGGCGGTACAAACGGAGATACTGTGTGCGAGGCCATTTTTTTTTCGCACAGCGGGAGCGCGGCTGATATCTATTCTCCAAAAATATCTTCAATATTATCTAAATATATTTCCAATATACCTTCCAAATATCTTCAGTATTCTCTCCAAATACCTTCAGTATATTAATTAAAAATATCGATATATCGCCATATCGGTTTGCAAGCCATATCGATATATCGATATCGAAACATCGGGAGAAAATATCGATATTTCAATAATATCGATACGTATCGTGCATCCCTACTCGGCAGTTTAAAGATTTTTTATACCGCGCTCAGCATAAATGTTCATTGTCGGCGTTTTACGCATTTTCTCAAAAGCTGCAGGAAATGAACATAAATGCCAAACGCGGCATAGGCAATCTGGAAAGTGCTGAGGATAGAGGGTCGTATTGCTTTAAAAAAAAGCTATTTGGAAGAAAGGTACGCTTAATAATGGACTGCAGCGGTTGATTCTCGGGCTTAAGGGTATCCAATAGTGTTTATGCTTTACCGCTGACCGCTGAGGCTTGATGGGTCCAGCTGGTAGCACCGGGTGTCGCTATGCGGTCTGCCTTCCCCGTTGACTACCCAGACACTTTTCAAACAAGATCCCACCCTAACCGACCTCAAAAAGTACCGTCTTTCTCGGCTTATAGCCAGAACATGCGGAAAAAAGGCATATTGCGAGTGGCCTAAGCAAATGGCTATGTCGCCACCTAAGTGGGCCGAAAGTCCCAAAACCTTAATATTCGGGCATTTGACAAGGCGGGATCAGGTCAGGTCAGGTTTGCTATGTCAAACGTAAAATTTTGACATCGGCGCCACTACGCTCGAGGCTCAAGGTGGTGTGAAATTCACGAGCCTTAAGAAGATGCTGCATCGTTGGCTCCTCAATCGCCAGTTCGTTGGCTTCCTTCTTAGAAGTTGAACCTTGCAAAAAATAAGCTCGCTTCGTTCGCGCGACTATTTAATGCCCCCTTCGAAAAGGTAAAATTAATGAATCTTTGGCGCATTAGCGGCTGAATGTAACTCAGATGGGGGGGAAAGTATGGAATGAGGAGACAAGAATTTTGGGGTAGGTGTAGACCACCAAGCACTTACTCTTGCTGCTCGTTCTCCGCAGATGCTTCCTAATCCAGGGCCAAGACACGTCTGCCGCTCCGCCGGCGGCGGCTTCCCCTCGCGGCCGGGTGTCCGGTCGCGAGGGGTCGGCACCCGCGCTGCAGGGCAGAGAATCGACTGCCCTGCATCGCGGTGTCCGGTCGCTCGTTCCTCCCATAAGCCCGCGAGAATTCAAATCCCTTCGGGGCTCTCCCGACACTTGGGTGTATCAGAAGTCTAGGATCGTAAATTGTGACACGAAGTTTTAATCCTCGGTGCATGCAACTGTCGAAACCAAAGTCGTTTTGCTGGGGGCCCACCGTTTTAAAGTTTGTACACGGCGTTTTTCTCAAAACATTTCCATTCACAGAATCTTATTTTTCATGCCGAGGTACCCCGGGAATATGCCTAGAGGTTTTGCCCTAAGTATAGCCGTTTCGAAGATTTTGACGTAATTTAGTACGTCAACATTTTCCAAATTTTCAATTTTTGGGGAAAAACGAAAAGTACAAACTTAAAAGCGGCGCGTCCTGCAGCAAAACGACTTTAGATTCGACAGTCAAATGCACTAAGGATCAAAACTTCGTGCCACAATTTACGATCCCAGATGTTCAATCCGCCCTTTTGGTGGCTCCCTGCTCACTTTCCTCCCTACATAAGCCCCACTAGCCCTACGGGACACTAGTGAAGGTAGGCCACCCGCCTGGCTGAGCAGTGAAAAGTGCTCCCCCTGGCCTATATCCGCGCCTCTGGAGGGTGCTGCGATATTTTCAGTAGAGCAGTGACTAGTGTTGGGTGAGGGTGTGCCGCTCCTCATTCCCTTCGGACTATGTGGGAGCTCGCGAGTATCTGTTGGCTGCTGAAAATCCCGACACACAAAGCAACCAAACTCACGTTCACATTCATATTCACAAACAAGCCAAATTCACATAGGACTTACTACTCAATGCACACATTCGCAATAATCAAAAACTCCCTGTCAAATGCAAAACCTAAGGAAACAAACCCGCGAAACTGAAAAATGGAAATACGACTCAAAACATAAATTTGCAATTTTCAAAACAAAACCTTCGGTCTTTGTAAAAACATTTGTGATTAATACAGCTCTGCCTTTTTGTTGCCACTGCTAAGTGTTTTTTTAAAACTAAAACGGGGTCATTGAGGGGTCGTCGTTAAATACAACCGTTCCCATTGCCAATAGACAAAGCTTCCACATCCGCGCCCGGAAAACTATATAACTTGCATCCAACCATTTCTATACTGTTCCTTTCTGTACTGAGTGGTACTCGCTAGAGCACACCCTGGAACGGAGACTGTTACGCCGCAATGCAGTCTAGCTTACGCATAGGTAGGCACAGGTGTCCGCACACCCTAAGAAGGCGTTTCTTGATTCAAGTCCAGAATGATTCTAGATTTAATGCGCTCGACGCGAAATGAGCTTTGCTCAGCCGAGAACCATGAGACTCTACGCCGAGAACGTGCTCTCGATCAGGGGCGTACTGGCCCGGGGGGGGGGGGGGGGGGGGGGAATCCTCCCCGGGCCCCCCGGGTCCCGGGCCCTCCTGGGGGACCCCAAGCACGACGCACACTTGATAAAAAAAATGAAGCCAATATACACTAAGGATCACTT
Source organism: Megalurothrips usitatus (assembly GCA_026979955.1). Lineage (NCBI taxonomy): Eukaryota > Metazoa > Arthropoda > Insecta > Thysanoptera > Thripidae > Megalurothrips > Megalurothrips usitatus. Next base: position 12,906,341 of record CM049598.1, on the reverse strand, counting down.
CAATGTCGGTGACTAGCGCTTCGCCGTAAAGATACCAGACTATAAGTGGTAGGGAGGTTATGGTAAGGTCTTCTTGAAGAATATGCGGCATTATCTGCAGAGTTGAGCCGCTTGCTGACACTTTGATGTTTATGTGATTTGTTAAATATTTTCTATAAATTAACCGGAAATACGCAAAGGCGACGATTTGGTATTAAGAACTCTACAAGCCCAAGAGTGTGGTAACATGCTTTTCCTAAAGTGTGATGGGTGCCACACTGAAGGAAGAGTGTGATGGGCTACTACGCTTTAGGAAAAGCTTGGCGACGCACCACACACCTGTAAGAGTGTGATGGGTACCAAGCTCTTGCTATGATGCCTATGTAAACGCATGGGACCGCAGTGAGGAGTGTGGCACCATCACACTCTTACAGGAGTGTGGTGCCTTACCACGCTTTCCCTGATGCGTGGTGGCCCATCACGCTTTTCCTTCAGTGTGGTGACCATCACGCTTTAGGAAAAGCTGGTTACCACACTTTTGGGTTTGTAGAGAACCCCTGGAAGGTAGGCAAATCCGGGCCCCCTCTACCTATTTCCCCGCCGGGCCCTTTAAGAGCCAGTCCGCCTCTGCTCTCGATAAACCTCTCCACGCAGTGCTCGGGTTTCACTCAGTCTCGACGCAGCGGCTACCAACCAGTCGGCTCGGTGGCTCAGTGGGTTCCGTGCCTGGAGGCCGGATAGTAAGTCGGGCGGTCGTAGCTTCGATCACCGCCGATGCCTTCTTGGGAAGAACGTTCGTGACCCCGTAACCTACCGATTACTTTCCTCCGACGCCGCCAAGCTTTCCATCACTGCGGCAGGCAGCTGAGGGCCGACGGCTCCGCAGACCACCGACAGGCTGAGCGCGTGCTGCGCATTGCCACCAGTACCAGACTACGCGCAGGTCGATATTCACAGTGATACCGTTGACATGTCTCCCCGATGTTTAGAGCCGCCGCGGTGTTTGGTGTTAGTCTCTGGACAAGGTGCCATCGATAGGCGCTACAACGACAAACATGTCGTAAACGGACGACACGTGTGTAGCTCATTTCGTCAACGGTGGCAAGACCATGGTCCACTGTTAGAAATCATCATAGTATTACGACAAAACAACTCACAAATGAGTCGTTTAAAAACGGGTTAAGCCATTTGCACTAAGAACGATCAATGTCTTGCATTTGAACAAACAACCTAATACGGCAAAATTGTCGTTTAAAAAAACAACTAATCGTCACAGAACGAAATTAAACGAATCTAAAGCGGACCAAACAAGTAACATCAAGGACGGGATATTGAGAGCAGCTTTCTCTATTACCCCACATACATTACCCAATAAACAAGGTAGGCGTACGCCAGACCGCGTCGTGGCGTAACAGTCTTCGCTCAGCGCGAATGACTGTTCCGCCACCACACGCCTGGCACACGCCTACCTTGGCCTCCCGGCGGCGACGAGTAAGTCTGACGAGTAAGACCCTGCGGGGCCAACCAGTCAGTAGGACGCCCTGAGGGCGTTTCCGCCCGGTCGCCCCCACGCCAACCATCCGAACGTATTATAAAACATCCTTTCGTTATCAAGGGTACAAACAAGGGTACAAACAGGGGGTGGTGACGCCCGGGCCGGGCCGTGAAACCATGCGCGCCGCCGCCGATCAGCCGCGGCTGGCGCTGTCACCGGCCATTCAGGCATTCACGGAAACCATGCTTTATTTTAGTGACTTACCGAAACGGAACCGGCGTCATCCATCGACTCCATGTTGATGCGCACAAAGCGAACACTTCACCACGCCCCTCGCCTCCCTCGCCCACCTCTCTCCCCAGTACTGACACAAAAATCGAAACGGGTATATCGACTCTGTTAGATCGAAGATCGATCCTTAGAACGAAGGAAGAAGGCTATCGCGCGGGCTTTTCAAATGCGACGCGTTTCGCTGTTTGAAGCATCAATTTGAGTTGAAGCAGAAAACTCAGGTCCGGACTGGACTAGACTACAGCCCCGAAAAGTGTGAGCCCCGAGTCCACCGAGCCCCGGTTTGAGGCCTGCCGTGAGCCCGGGCTCGAGCCCCAGGTGGATCGAACTCAGCTCTGAGCCCGGCCTGGGGCGCCAGGCCTGAGCCTCAGGTGGTTCGAGCCCCGTTCTGAGCCCCGCCTCGATAGTCACACGTGTCACGGTCCTGGAACCTCCGTTTCAGCATTTCACTCCACAAAACTTGCAAGTGGTTACAATCCAGTGCTCAGTACTGACTACACTCAGCCACACTGCTAGTGAAGGTCTCGTAGGAAAATTAAAGCCACGAATCGCTAAGATCATATCTTAATATCTTTGAATGGCATTTGATCTGCACAGTCGGTGTACTTATTTTAATTTAGGTGATGTAGAAACACGATCCATAAGCACTGATGTCCTGGTTGTGCTAGTTTAACGTTTCAAAGGGATGTAAGAGACACAATTATATGTACTGTGTCAACATTTATATTACAAAATCAATATTGACAGTGAAAATCAACTGCCTGGTTCAGTTGTAATAATAGATCATGTCCATATTCTGCGCTTTCCCTGGCAGGCTCAGTATGACACATGGGAAAGGAAAATTCCCATTCCTCCTGAAAAGTTTAAAATAAACAGTAAAGTCTGTGAGGCTCAATTTGATAAGAATTTCATTGAGAAACATTATACATTTGCAAGATGGCACCAAATATTCAGAGAAAAGAGAAAAAAAGGTCTGTGACAGATGTTGCTGTTCCATCTATTTTCCCAAACTGTCCATCATACTGCACGACCAAGCTTTTATCAAGGCGTAAAACTGTTGATTCCTTTGAAAACTGATAACAGCTGCACAAGAAAAAAAAAGTGTGATAAACAGAATTCAGACCAGGAAATTACTGTGCATCTTGAGCCACAGTGAGTTACACTTCGGGAAACATCGTTGACAAACCTCTACAGAAATCCATCTGAAGTTAGTCTCCCAAATAGTATGTGGGTAACTATGCATTCTGAAGAGTCAATAGCATTTATTCAAGTTTCTAAAGGTCTCCATGTAGAAACAAGGTGGGCGTCCGCCAACCTCGCACGCCTACCTCTTGACATGCCGGCGACTGTCACCTGATGAAGAGGACCCCGTGGGGCCAATACTCAGTCAGAACGACGCCCTGCGGGTAGGGATGCACGATAAGTATCGATATTATTAGATATCGATATTTTCTCCCGATATTTCGATATCGATATATCGATATGGCTTGCAAACCGATATGGCGATATATCGATATTTTTAATTGATATATTGAAGGTATTTGGAGAGAATACTGAAGATATTTGGAGAGTATATTGGAAATATATTTAGATAATATTGCAGATATTTTTGGAGAATAGATATCAGTCGCGCTCCCGCTGTGCAGAAAAAATGGCCTCGCACACAGTATCTCCGTTTGTACCGCCAAACTACATAGTACATCCTCTGTAATTGCTTTTGTTCCGCTCGTACCTTGTTTCCAAATGGCTTGTTTTTATTGCAATTTCACCTTCTCTACCTGGCGACGTTTTTAGACTTTGTGTATTGCGTCAAATACCAGTATTTATTCTGAACAATACATTCGTTTGTCCACTTTCTGTAACAGTTTCTCGCTAACGTCCGACAATATCGATGTATCGCAAATATCGATATATTTTTCCGATATTTTCGATATTATATCGCAAGGCAGTTGATATTATCGATATCGATAATATCGATATTTTTTATTCGATATGCATCCCTACCTGCGGGTGTCGATCGTTGCGCAGTTTTCAGTACGGTCGTGTTCTGGCCGCCGCACGTATCTTACACCATCTTTCCGTTTTGACTTTTGAACCACCAGTCCTATCCTACCCATACCTAACTAAGCGTAACTCACCCAAACCTCAAATAACCTAACCTACCCTAGCGTTAGCCACTAGAGTTGCTGATCCGCCCCTCCACGACTGCCGTACACACACCTACCCCGTCCTAACCACCGTATTTTTAAATTCTAGGCCACTTCCGAAATTTATTTAAGAAACCGCTTGCGCTGCGTTGTCCGTAAGGGGAGGTTGGCTATGGCGTGATGCAAGAATGATGTAGTTCAAATTTCAGCTTTCTCCGTCTAACCGTTCTCGAAAAAGCGTGCGGACCGACGGACAATTTTGGGGCTAGTCGGATAAGGGCTTAGCTATCGCTAACCCCTAGAGTGTTATACCTCCTGAAGTGGGTGGGATTGAATACATTAAGAATCTTTTGTCCGTTGAATGATGTTGTGTATTACATCCCACCCACTTCAGGAAATACAACATACACCCTACCGATCAGTAATGGAGCAAAAGTTCTTTTGGAAATTAATTGGCTGAGCGATAGCGAAGCCCTGGACCGACTCGGTCACAAATGTTTTGTCTGTCTGTCTGCACGATTTCTCGAGAACGGTTAGAGGTAGAAAGCTCAAGTTAGTACCACATCTTTCTTGCATCATACCAGAGTCAGTCAACCTCCCCTCAGGGGCACCGCAGCTCAAGCGGTTTCTGAGATAATTTTTGCAAGTGGTCTAAAATTTAAAATCCGCCGGTTGGGTGAGGTCAGTATGCGCCATGCCCCTGTCAGGGAGGGGCGGATCAGTGACTCTAGTGGGTTAGGCTCAAGCAGGGAAGGGTAGGTTAGGACGGGTTAAGTGGCATTAATAACGAAAGGGTGCTGTAAGATACGTTCGGAAGTTAGCACAGCGCGGTTGCGACCGTGCGGAGTAACACCCGCAGGGCGTCCTACCTACTGAGACTGGCCTCGCAGGGCCCTACTCCTCAGGTGACAGCCGCCGGCAGGCGAGGATAGGCGTTCGCCAGGCGTGGAGTGGCGAAAAAATGATTCGCGATGTGCGAAGCCTGTTACGCTACGACGCGTCCCTCGCGTACGCCTGCCTCGTGTTACAGAGGGCAAAAACTGCAATATCTAAAAAGGTTCTTCAACTGAATAGCAATTGCTGTAACTAGTGAAGTATTACTGTTAATTCTTTTGGATTTGTTATAGTACCCTTGCGAAAGAACAGCACATGTTGCTGCGGCCGCCACGGTCTGGTTCGACTGTTCTTTCGCTGGGACGACTATACCACCCGACTGGCCATATGCCACATAGCGTTCACGAATAATAGCGATCGTTATAATGTGTTGAAAACAATACTAGGTGCTAGCACGCACGTTCATGTCTGGACAGAGGAGTTTGTAATGTATTGCGACTCTATCCCTTTGCATTTGGGTGGAAATAACATTCTGAAAACTAAGTACGGGCATCTAACATGGCGGACTTACGCCGGAGCATCGGAGATCTTCGGCCTCGATTTGTCATATCGGATATAGTTCTCGGCGTTGTGATCTTGGGATCCGGTTTAGATGCAGGGAAACAACCTATTGGCACAGAAAATGGCGGTGTGGATCCCCCAGGAAAGACGGCTGGGGCATCAGCAGCGACGCCAGCGACGCGAGGCTGGAAGAAGCTGTCCGCGGCTCACGCAACCAAAATCCGGGTTCCGTTGGCCCACACTAAACGGCCCCGCGCTCTCCGGCCGCGCGGCGCGGAGGGCGCATGTGGGGGCGGGCTGGAGTTGTTGCTGGCCTCCGCGTCGCGCGGGGGCGCAGCACTGCCGCAGCACAGCTCTGGTTGGCGCCTCTGTACAGCACTGCCGCAGCACAGCTCTGGTTGGCGCCTCTGCGCAGCACTGCAGAAAAGCAGCACGTCAGTTGTTAGCGCAGCACAACCCCAGCACATTTGCTCAGTGTCGGTCTGGGTAAGTGCGAGAGAGACGGGATGTCTCATTTGACTGCGACAGTGTGAGAGAGATGCCCGGTCGGAAGGACCGACACTTCATTAGCGAGACCACGCGCCGACTGACCGCCCCCCGCTCCCTCCGCCACTCGTTGAACTTGTGGCCGATTCGTCCACAGGCGATGCAGGTCTTGTACGGCGCCGCCCTGGAATTCCTGGTTTTGCCTGGAACACTGTGAATAGATGCATTAAAACTATATGTGATCCCCAATTGGTCCACGTTATCTCCTCTACTCCTGCCCACTCCCATGCGAATATCATATTCCTCCATCCGACTCCGGACACATGTCAAATTGAGGTATGACGGACTCGCCCCAAATTCCTGCAAGCTGAACGGCATACAAAATCCAGCAGCTTGCTCATGAACTCGTACGCCAAATTCAAGTCGCCCTTCGCGCTCCCGCACCGGCCTGTCAAACTGTAAGCCAAACATTTCAAAACTACCTTTGGAGGTGTTATTTTTCAGACTATCATTGTCACGGGGGAAAACAGATCGAGAACTTACAAGTTCTCTTAAGCCTATACACTTTGCCGTTCCACATGGAACTTGCATCCTCCTTGTGTTAACAACCAAGTAATTTGGTTTAACATCATTCAAGACAATACAGAAAGTAGCATCATTCCAATCATAAGAGCAAGTTGTAAGGGTGCATAATTAAACTCAGTGATGTGTACGTACAGACAAATCCAATATCAGAACCTGGAAGACAGAAGAAATTGTTTTCACTATGAAAAGCAATTGTCCAAAGTAAAAATATAACGATCGTTATCAAGACACTCCGCTATTTTAAGAAAATCTTCAGACGATATGATAAAAGTGAGGAAACTAAACCATTCAAAGACAGCCTCATGGTTCTTCAAAATCCAAACAGGTATCACAAGGCAAGTACTGTGGTGTCAATAAGTGGAACGGACGACGCTGTACCGCGTCATACCGAAACAGGCTTCGCTCATCGCAAATCTCCACTGTTAAAAAATTTATCGTAATTTTACGACAAATGTTCTGTTAAATTTTCAAAACGAACTTCCCGTGAAATAACGAAAAAAGTCGTAAAATTACGAAAAAATTACGAATTGGGCCGTAAAATTACGAGATGGGTCGTAAATTTTTCATGCACAGCTCTGTATACGTTCCCATTCTTACTGCTCTATTGCTCACGACAGTCGAAAAGGGGACATCTACAGTGAAAGATCAGAAAACTTCATTTTTTTACGAAAACGTTCGTAATTTTGACAGCCTAGAAAAACTCGTAATTTCACGAAAATTTCGTGTTGAAAAATTAACCGAACTTTTGTCGGAAATTAACGAAAAAGTTCGTTAAACGGAATATAACCAATCGTGTGGTTGGATAGCGATTTTAACCGTTACAAAAATATGTATCATCGGTTCGATGGGTAGACAAGCCCCGCGTCGAACCGAGGTGTCGGCGGAAATGGCACCGCGCGGGGTGCAACGGAGGGACGAGCCAGTTCATGCCCGATGCAGATTCCGAAGTCATTGTATTCTTCATTGGTTCCGGTAGCCTTGCAGTAAAACATACATATGTACATGCAGCATCGGACACTCCTCGATGGCTGGACAGGCCCCGTGTCGAACCAAGGTGTCAGCGGAAATAGCACCTTCAGGAAGATACAAATAAATTGGCCTTTGGTACAGTAGGCCCAGACAGCAATCGTAGACCTGTATTAAATAAAGAAAACACAGTTAGGAAGTAGATTCATGCAGCGGAAGAAGGGGACAAGTCAACGTACATAAATTGAGATCCCGGCGTTTGGGAAAAGGGTACAAATACATTTACATCCTGCATATGAATCCTGCATAATAGAAAAAAGGAGACATCTCGAGTTAACCACTTTTATCTGCCCAGCGTATTTTGGTACGGTAGTCAGTGCAGTGGTCGTCACTCGACATTTTAACTCTATTGCACCGGGAGTCCTCAATTTACCGCGTTTGCTTGAGAGGGAAAAGGATGTCGACTAGTCTCCATTTAGTTATAAAATGGAGCGGACAACTCCGACGAGCTACACATCAGAACACAATTGTTACAGCGTTTCTTTCTTAAAACATCAGTCCCATCAATAAGTTTGGCTATAATAGAAACATTTGAAATCAGTTTTTTGGTTCTCCTTAAAATTTTAGATTTTTGAGGAATACCTATCCGCTTCACGGACCAGCTGTTAAAGTGGCACACTCAATTCTTGGTCCCTGGAGCAGCCAACTAACGCAGCAAATGCTAGGAATGCACTGTAAAAGCACACAGATATCAACACAAACTGCAACAAAATAATCACTAAATGGAATCCTGCTGATCCTAAAAAGGAGCATTCTGCAATTTGCTGTTAGGAAATATTTGTGTGGGAATTACTAGTTAGATATAAGTAGACCGCGGACAATACAGCAATCAATGTGTCAGCAATGCAACTTGCAATTTGAAAGTATTTCTCGAAAATGCACAAAATAAAATTTCTCGCGGATGAATTTTCGGTTTTTACTGGTTTTTTGGCACTATAGAGGGATCGGTATTCGTCGTGGCGGACATTTTCGGAACCACAGAGGCCGAACGAACTAATGCCAATTCTTTTTTACACCCCACCACCCCCTGTTTCAAAACTACCCCCCCCCCCCACCCCGTCGAAAATGAAGGGGTGGTCGGGGAGGGTTGAAATTCAGGATTTGCACACTTCGGTAACTCAGAATGACATTTCGAAACCTTTTTAGCCAATTTTGTTTCGGGAAAGGGGTTTTTACGACCTTTTTGGGGCAAATTTCCACTTTAGTCCAGTTAACGGGGTGGTTGACCCCCTTAGAGTGAATTTATCATGTTGGCCTTTTGGATACCTAGAGATGTACACTTAAGACACCCCCTGTCCAAAAAGAAGTCGCTCAGGCAACCTGGAACAAAATAGTAGACCGCTAAATAAGACCGCCAGTGTATGTGGTGGTAAACAACGGTTAGAAATTATATCCGATCCGATATTAGAGGCCCTCATCGTACGGGGCGTACGAACTTTGAAGGAGTCGCAGTAGCAGGGACACCCAGAAAGGAAGCGAAGTCGCACCCCGGAGCAATATGTATCATAAAGCTTTTCTAAAGAAATCGCCAGATTTCGGCCAAAATGCAAACTGACAAATTGATCGGTCGTCCGCGGCCATCTATAATACATTCAGTATTTGCCATGTGGTAGGAAGATGCTGCACGACGACGATGCTTTCTGAGCGACTGGTTCACAACTTGAGGTAATCAGTGTCCACTATTTCAGACAATCATACACAATCACGGGTTAAAAACCCTCAAAACTTGAGAAACAGTGTCTTTTTTGTAAAATTTTGAGGATTTGCGGCTATACTGTTTTTCAGCGTTCTGGGCGGAACTATCAACACAATCTGCACTATCACTGTACACTTTTTGAAGGTTTGTGGACCACTCGTTTCGGGAACCTTCATTCCCCACCGGAAGACAAAGCAGCTTGGTTTGGCAGCTATTCAAAACTTCCACGCCTTGCTGCGCCTTCCTCATGCCCTCTCCCAGTCTTTTATCTCCTCCCGGGATCGACAGCCGCCCCTGCTTCCGCGGGGACAGCGAGGCGCCGGGCCCGGCACCACGCGGTCCTGCTGGCCGACAACTCGCTGTCGTCCTCGCCCACCCAACCGTACGAGGAAGTGTTGTCTAATGCCCAAGTTAGCATGTGCACCTTGCCGGGAGGCACTCAGAGAGTAAAATATGCCGGCCTTTAATACTTGATGCCGCACGCGACGGTGCGGGTTGTTGCGTGCTCAAACGCTGCGCCTTGCCCGACGCACCGTCGCGTGACGTCCCTCTCCGCGCTGTACACTTCGAGCTCCACCACCGGTCCCTGCAGGTTGGCGTGGCGCTCCGCCGTAATCTAAACGGTAAAGTTTTCTCAGACTATCACACCTTACGCCTTTGATGTCACCGATTTCGTTCGTATTTGGCAGGTTTGTGCCAAATAGTGTAGAGCATGAACCGTGCTAAACTATTTCGTTCAAAATCAGTACCGGCTTTGTCCCCTGCCGCCGCTGCAGCGCTCGTGAACGAAGCGGCAGGGCGGACCAGCAACGACAGAGATGAACAGACGTGTTCGCGCATAGAGAGAGGGGGACCAGCCGGCTGGGCGGCGCCGCACACGGCTCGAACTTCCTCTTCACGCCCCCCCCCCCCTTTCTTGTGCTGGGCGATTGCGCTGGGCGACTGCTGCTGACGAGCGCCGGTTGGGTAGGCACTCCACCTGGCAGATGTGCATGTGAACGCACAAAAGTTCGCAATCAAAAAGTTCTCGTTTCTCACAAACTCAATTTTTTGAGCAAAATCGTTTGGCACGGATCTTCTCTACACTATTTGGAACCGACACGCCAAAAAATGAATGTAATCGGTGACATCAAACATTTTGGACAGCGCCGATTAGGTATGCAAAACCCCAGGACGGGCCGTAGAACCCGCTGCCGATCTGCGGGCGGCGGCCACCGCGGTCACAGGCCGTCACAAAACATTTAAGAAATCCACTATAACTGCACCAAAATTAAACGAGATGGTTATTTTTAAACTCAGAAAGAAGTATTTATCAATGAAGCTGCGCCGCAGAAGTGGCCGTGCAGCAGCCGCGATTTCTGATACAGCGGGAAATCGTATGTGGTGGAAAATGTGAGTGAAAAACAGTACGAGATTTACGCAATTTACAATGGACCTGCAAAAAGGTGTGACATACTACGGTGAACAGTGAAACGGATATTACGTAAAGATAAGTCGTTATCAAAACTGTCATTTGAACTGCGGTGTTACTAACGCATTTAGCTGCATTGTACCAATTTACTGCAGAACGTGAAAATACCGCAGACCCAGCTGTGGTTCCCGGCATACCGTAGGAAACTGGCATGTACAACACCGCAGTTACCTCGCCATTACTGAGTGTCGGGAAACATCAAAAAAGCTCTCGCAGAAAAAAAGAAAGCCCGACGTCGCGCCAAGAAATTCACATTAGCTAACATTCTTTCGCAGTTTATTACTGGCATTGACAGGACTTTTTTTTTATGGAAGTCATCAATCAGGTCAAACATCCTCATACTATATTGATCAGCCTGAAACGCTTAAGTGCCATAAAAATTAACGTGTTATAAATCCAATGTACCATGTATTAACCGCAGTTAGGCGCGGTAAAATAGTAATGTAAGATATGTGGTACAGCAACCGCACTTCAGTGCGGTGAGTTACGAATTTTGTAAATGCCACTGCAGTTGCTTGCATGCTAACCGCAGGAATCTGCGGTGTTCACAGCAGCTTACACTGTTAAAAATATTATTGTAAAAAAAAAAACAAGTAATCCTTCATCATCTTTTTACGGGGGGTCCCTGTTAAATGACAGAGGCGTGTTTTGCACTTTCACAAGAACGTTTCCATAAGCTTGGTAAACGCGAGTTCAAGCCATTCTCTTATACAGGACTTCGCCTGTAATTTAACAGGAAAGTCGTTTCTGCGTTGCTGCCGATTCATCTTAACTTCTAAAGTTCTCAGGAGCCGGCAAATATAACAATAAACGAAGCACATATCTGCATTCCTGATAAAATTTCGCTCGGCGTAGGAGCTATTTCAATCTCGCAAGACTCACGTGAAGAACTTGCATGATTTGCAGACTGGAGGCTAGGGTCGGCACCGTAAAAGGCGCGTCGCTCCATTAGATGCTTTTAAATATTTTCCGAATCAAATGGCCGTGGCAATAGCTCCTACGCCGATCGAAATTTTATGAGAAATCTAGATCTGTGCTTGTTTTGTATTATTTAACCGTTCCTGAGAACTTTAGAAGTTAAGATGACGCACCAGCAATGGCGCTGGCTACGCACAACGTTGTTCACGAATTGTTTTTTCGAATACAGTAGCACAGCACGGCAGAAAAAAAAATACAGAAGGGTTCCATTAATTTTATGACGTGGTATTTTAACCCCATTCTTGAAATTGGAATTTGTTTTCGTTGCGAAAGTACGATTATAAGTGACGAATCCGGCGTCCGCCTGCCGCGCCCGGCCCTGCCGAACATCCTCACAGCCGGGTCGGCGGAGTTGCCGCTGGCTGGTAGGGGCATTGTGAAGAAGCGATACTACGTTCAAACCACAGGTAGGATGGGGTACTAATGACTCGCATTATGTTCGGGCTTGGAATGAACAGAAATGGTCGGAAATTTGGAATCACTTCGTCCGCGTCAGCGCGTGTCCTTTCTGGTGTGTGATGCATATTAAACGTGCCAATCGACATAGAACGTCTTTGGCAGCTATGTTTTCTGAAAGCAAATTTTATTATGAGTTTAGAAATGCCCCCTTGTTTCATTTCGGTGCAGTTTCAGTGGATTTCTGAAATGTTCTGCGACGGCCAGTGGCCGCGGCAGCCGCGGCGGATCGGCAGCGGCGAGCATGGTTCCACGGTGGGGCACCGCGGACGGCTTCCTAAAAACTGCCACAGAGCACGAACTGGCCGACACCTCTTTCCTTTGTTGGCTGAGCGAAAGAGAAACTGTTACCCTACCAGCCCGAAAATGTGTTGTATCTGTTCAGGTCAGTCCACTCGACTTTTCGAGGCTCTTGCGTGAAGAAGAATTTCAGGTCAGCAACCAGTGCGATGCGGCGCAGCGGAGAACATCTAGCATCCAGAACGAGTGCTCGGCGAGAACCGCAATGGGGAAAGTACCAGATGGCAGATGACTTACCAAGAAACGTGCGCTACGTTAGTCGTTACTTGAGCGTGTCGGAAACCTCTGTTTGTTATTCACTGCCGTGGACAGGACCCGACAACTCAAGCTCGGCTCTACAGCAGCGAATCGGCGAGCAGGAAGCTCCACTTGACGGGCCTCTCCCGGTTTACCTGGGGGAATGGCTGTTGCACATGGGAGACACAACTGCCGGGACACAGACGTCAACTGGCAAACTGTGCGCTTTCCTGCGTGAATCACGGGTCAGTTTGGAGCAGGGCTCCATAATTTAACGCAAAGCTAAATGTTAAAGCTATAAACGTAAACGCGTTATGAAATTGTAATGTTATTACGACCTTTTAGTTACGCGACGATTGAGTGCCAGTTATATCAGACGTGTGGCATGTCTCAGTCAGTTATGATACAAGAGCTAACTTTGAATAACCCGCGTGTGTATGCTGCATAGCTTGTGTTTTACGTGTCAACTAACGTAAAGCTCTAAAATAACGCGGCCCTAAGTTATCTTTTTAACATTAGAATATTACGCGTAATTACAAGTTTTAGGCCTAAAGCATGGATTCATCGACCTTTTTTGGGGGCTATAAAATTGTATGTGCAAGAGAGATCACGTGGTAATGTTGATGAAACATTTAAATGTGCAATCCGCGGTTCTTTTTAAAGATTAATCGAACAGTGATTTGCTGAGATGTCCAGCTACAGGTGGCGCGGAAGCGGTAGTGCTCGCTGCTCCACCCGTGGTTCCGGCACGGTGGACTTGAGCCCGGCGAGTTTTGAGCCCGGTTCGGGACGAGCCCGGACTTGAGCCCCGATTTGATCCCTCATTGAGCCCCGACATGAGCCCTGCCCGCATCGAACCCGGGTTTGAGCCCGGACTTGAGCCCCGATTTGAGTCCCGTCACTATATTCATATAAGAATGCGTGTGTGAACATCTGCGGACAGTCCTGCACGCACTTCTGCGCCTCATAGACTCTTTCTGGTGACCCCGCAGAGGTCCTGACACGCATAATCCATAGATATTACTGATGGGGCTCAAAGCGGGGCTCAAGTCCGGGCTCAAGTCGGGGCTCAAACCCGGGCTCGATGGGGCCGGGGCTCGGGTCCGGGCTCAATGCGGGATCGAATCGGGGCTCGCGTCGGGGCTCGAAGGGGCCGGGGCTCAAAACTCGCCGGGCTCAAGTCCGCCATCCCGTGGTTCCGTCTTTGCCTACCACGAACATTCACTGTAGATCCAACTGAGGTGAAGACCGCAACAGAGGTGTCGTGTATTTCACACCACAGTTATCTGCGGTGTAGCATGCAGAAAAACGCAGTGTGATTTTCACCCCATCTCTCCTGAGGTGTTCACCGCAGGTAAGTGTGGTGTGTCCACCCCGTTTAGAAGCTTCCCCTCAGTTTCCTGCAGTGAACACCTCGAGGGGTCAGATTTACACCGCAGCTACAGCTGCGGTAGATTCGGGTAACTGCAGTTGGCGGCAAACCGCAGCTAAACGAGGTGAATGCACCGCAGTTGCCACGAGAGTGTTGTCCCCTCTGCTCACTGACTGCTGTTGCCAGACGGCAGCCGTGCTCATAGCGTCGCTGACTGCGCTGGCGCTGGTGGACACGCTGCTCGATTCAAGTGGCCGCCCCATCAGCGAGCGCGTCTCCATGCGTACCTTCTGCGGCGGCTGCTCCAGCTTCGTCTCCCTCGTCATCCTCTCCCGCCGCAAGGCTTACATCCTATCCTGCATACGCCACGCCCGTCGGGCCGCGCGCGTCCTGGAGGCCGGCGCATCAGCTGACGCAAAGGTACAACGCTCCGCGGGCGCCTCACAATGATGGCCCTGCGGCGGGTGCCGGAGACTGCTCTTGCCTCCCTTGTTCAGGATAAGTTCGCAGAGTGTGTCCTTTGCGGAAACAGCAGTCACTGCTGCTGCCGCTGCAAACGTATTTGTTTCTTGACCGACGCTTTTGGCAGGCTTTGATGGGGTCGACGGCGCGCTGGGGCCGCCTGGTGCTATGGCGTATCAGCACCGCGTACGCCATTTTCGTCGTTGTCGGCGTCACCTTAACCATGCTGTTCGATCGGGACACGCCAGTCAACCTTTGGTTGCGTCGTCGAGGGGAGGTGGTATTTACTGCAGATAGTCGCTGTACTTGTGTTCATGAGGCATCAATACAGGGTGTCGTGGACAAACGCTTAGGGCAAATATAGGAGCTGATGTGATCGATATGGGACTCTCGGAGTCGGAAAAGTCAAATAACGGAGGTATCCGAGCTTTTCTCTCGCGCCTGATACGGTAGGCAGTCCCGCGCGTTTCGCTCGCAGTGTGCGCCTCGGCTCGGCTCCCCGCCTGGCTCGGCTGGGCATGCTCCGCTTGTAGCACGGCCGGTGTAAGCATGCAGGATTACCCCCTTACCCCCGGTACCAGAGGCGTGCACAGGGCAGGCTCTCGGAGTGGGTGATGTAGGTCTTTTTGCTTACTTGCTGGCGGAAAAAGCCGCGGGTTGCCTACATTTCAGGCGCCCTTCAAGCGCCAACTCGGCTCCTCGGGAGGCACGCCTCTGCCCGGTACTAAATCACTAGGGACCCAAGGCCTCCCGGTAAACCATCCCTAGTGATCCTTTAACCCCCGGGCGAGGGGGTACAGGATCCTTAGGGCTGGTTTACCGGGGGTGAAGGGTCCCTAGTGATCGATTACCCCCCTAGATTTGAAGGCAAGGGAGTAAAGGGTCCCTAGGGATGTTACCCCCGGTACTTGGTCACTAGGGAATCGTTACCCCCCGGGTCTCAGAGGAGTAAATGGTCATGAGAAACCAAAGCTGCCCTAAACTAACCTATTCCCCCTAGGGGTAATCGATTACTATGGACCCTTTACCCCCCGTAAATCAACCCTACCGCGGTTAGGGGGAACTCTTGCACGGACCAGACCGGGCCCGGCAACGGAGGCACCGCTCAGCATGGCTCGGCTGGCTCGACTCGGATCGGCAGCTCTGCCTCCGGCTAGAAATACGTAGTGGGCCGGGGCTCCCCTAGCGCACCGTATCGCAACTCTAGATGGAGGCAGAGCTGCCAATCCGGCAACCGTTTCCAAATTTTGGCGTGTTTCTGTTTTAAGAGTTCGATTCGGCATGTTAGGGTTAGCCGCTGCATTTGGTGCGCCTGCAAGGCGCACTCCGTCGCAAGTCGGGACGCGCTGAGGTTAGCGATTTTAATCGTTACAAAAGTATGCACCACCGGACACATTTCGAGTGACTTGAGGCGGGGGCCGAAGGTCCCTGAGAACGCCGCCGGCAGGCCAAGCTGGCCAATTTTCACTGTCGAACCAAGGTGCCGGTGGAGCTGAACCGGCACCGAGGTTCGACGGAGAGACGGACACAAAATTATCTTCAGATCTTTCAGGTCTTATGTGTTCATTTCACGTCACCTACATTTTGGTAAGACTTCAGAGGACTATGGCGTATACACATCGAACACTGTTAAAAATATATTGGGAATTCCTGAAGTCCTCCGGAAACTTTTTTACCAACTGATCCTTCGTTTTTTCCCAACGTTCGACATATTGAGATCCGCTCTACTGAGAGCAAAATTCTTAAGCGCATTTAATAGAGGACACGTGGTCTTCCTCAATAGCCACAATATCATACCTCATAGTAACGCATACTCCCTGTGACAAGTGATTTTATCCGGGGCATTCCTGAAGGTTCTCTCGAAATTCACAAAGGACTGTCGGAAATAAAATTACCAACTGATCCTTCGTGATTTCCCAGACTTTTTTTAACAGTGAATAAACCTTGGAACTCGATTAGATAGAACAGATCTTTTAGGTCTAAAACGATCCGTTAAACTCACTTTTTGGCCAATCGTTCTTATTTGCCCAGAAAGCCCCAAATGGCCGAAAACAGCTACGATCAACCCCTCCACCTTTCAGGCGCGGATTTAAAGGAAGGGGGGAAATGGGGTCGAGTGACCCACCTGTAGGGTCAGCCGCAAAGCTGGAAAAAAGGGTGAGGAAAGAGGAGAAAGAGGAGGGAAAGGAAAAAGAGGGGAAAGGGAGAGAGGAGGGGGGGGGGGTTGAGAGTGAGAAAGGAAGGGCTGAAGAACACAGAAAAGAAAAATGCTAGGTAATAGGCCTAAGTCTGCTTTAAAAATGCACATTTAAATTCTAAAACCATTATATACGCACATCGTCCATCTACATCCTCGGCACTCAAAGATTTTCTATACCGCGCTCAGCATAAACGTTCACTGTCGGCGTTTTACGCATTTTCTCAAAAACTGCAGGAAATGAACATGAATGCCAAAAGCGGCATAGAAAATCTGAAAAGTGTGAGGATACAGGGTCGTATTGCTTAAACAACAAGCTATTCGGAAAGCAGCTACGCTTAATATAATGGACAGCATCTGTTGTTTCTTGGGCTTACGGGTATTCAGTGGAGTGTTTAGGCTTTACCGCTGAGGCCTGATGGGTCCTGCTGGTAGCACTGTGTGTCGCTATGCGATCTGCCGGCCCTGGTGACTTCTTAGACACTAGTCAAACAAGATCCCACCCTAACCGACCTCAAAAAGTACCGTCTTTCTCGGCTAATATCCAGAACATGCGGAAAAAAAATCATATTGCGGGTGGCCTAAGCAAATGGCTATGTCGCCACCTCTATAAGTGGGCCGAAAGTTCCAAAAACTTAATACTCGGACATTTGACAAGGCGGGTTAACTTTTCTGCTAAGTCAAACGTGAAATTTTCACACCGGCGCCACTACGCTCGAGGCTCAAGGTGGTGTGAAATTCACGAGCCTTAAGAAGATGCTGCATTGGTGACTCCTCAATCGCCAGTTCGTTGGCTTCCTGCTTAGAAGTTGAACCTTGCAAAAAATAAGCTCGCTTCGTTCGCGCGACTATTTAATGCCCCCTTCGAAAAGGTAAAATTAATGAATCTTTGGGGCATTAGTGGCTTGGGTGTATCAAAAATCTAGGATCGTAAATTTTTGACACGAAGTTTTAATCCTCGGTAAATGGAATTGTCGAAACCAAAGTCGTTTGGCTGGGGGCCCACCGTTTTTGAGTTTATATGTGGCGTATTTTTCAATACATTTTCATTTACAAAATCTTATATTTTATGCCAAAATACCCCGGATATATGCCTGGAAGTTTTGCCTTTCGTAAAGCCGTTTCCAAGATTTTAAAGTACGTCAACATTTTCCAAATTTTCAATTTTTTGGAAAAAAACGAAAAGTACAATCTCAAAAGCGGTTCGTCCTACAGCAAAAGGAATTTAGACTTGACAGTAAAATGCAATAAGGATCAAAACTTCGCACCACAAGTTACGATCCGCGATTTTAGATCCGCCTTTTTGGTGGCTCCTTGCTTACTTTCCTCCCGACATAAGCCCCACCAGCCCTACGTGAAGGTAGGGAACCCGCCTGGTCGAGCAGTGAAAAGTGCCCCCCCCCCCCCCCCCCCCCCCCCTGTGAAGAGGGTCTATATCCGCGCCTGCCAGCTTTCCACCTTCCTCAGATGTCACATTTGGAATCTAATTTTTTTTTATAGTTCGCAGTCCGTATGGATGGAGGTAACCTGTAAGCCGAGTTTTACCCATTTCGGAGGTAGGATATTTGTCCCTGGCTTTTCTAGTCTGGAATGTCACCTCAGCTCCGTGCCGAGACGCTTGCGCCCACTCACTGGTTTGCTGGGGATCCTTCATCCCCGAGGAATGCCTTCGTATCCCCAAAATGTTCACAGTGTGACACGTCACTACTGCGTATCGTCATTTTACCAAATTGTTTTGTAAAGTTTCAACATGAATCCCCAATAAGATTACGGAATGAGATATAAAACTGACCAGTTGAGCTCAAGCCATTGCCAAACCTATTTTATTGCATTTGAAGATAGGGGATTTTATTTCAAAGATAGTAAAATTGTTTGATTTCCCGTTTTTTAAAATGAAAACGTTCGTACCGCCGCGAGCTTCTATAGAGCTCATAGAAGAACATTCCGTGTTGAAATTTTAAGGGAGTATTACACAAGAATTTCTGCAACCAGTGCGGCATGTCACAACAGCAACCTTTGCGGAGCTTTTGGCTTTTGTCACTGTCGGCCATTTGTGGTCTTTGGCAGGACTGTGGCGTGCCGTGGGGCTCCGCGGTGCTAGGCTGGGGAAAGTGGTTCTACGAGGTGTGCAGCGTATCGTGCTGCATCGCTAGCCTGTACGCCGTACTCTTCCTGCAGCAGGCCATGCACTGGACGTGCGCCACACTCTTCAACGAGGTTGCACGCAGACTTGAGAACCAACGGGTAACTGCACCAATTTCGTCGCTCTCCAGAGAGCGACGCCTAAAACCGTCGCCATCAACCCTGGTCCGGGAGTCGTAAGTGTGATATCACTGTTGTGACGTCAGAAGTCAGTACTGCGATGTTGCGTCTCATGATATTCGTCCAAATCAATTCAGTGATATCAGTAACTTGACCTCGACTCACCCTTCTGATGTGACATGCGACTTTCGACTTGACCGTTGTGACTGGTTGGTGCTGATCTGACTCTACATTTCTGCCTTGACGGTTCTTTTCTGATATTTGTGTACCGACTGATGCTCTCACCTGACGTTGCTTTTCTGGCCCAGGCTTACTGACTTGCCGGTGCTACCCTAAAATAGCCTGGGCTGATATCAGTGACCAATAGCAGGGTAGGCCGACTCTGGACGGCTTCGCTGGCTGTACTTTAACTCATGAGCCGCTGTCTTCTTTGGTATAGCTATACATTAATTCGTCAGGGTGACATCTAAGAGTCACAATACGTAAGTCATAAAATTGACCTCGATGAGCGATATGATGGTCACGCAAACATATCAGAATACCAACTTACGTCAGGTAATAGGTATCTCGTCTGAACATAATATCGTTTATGTGACGAACACGTCATTAGTTGGCATCTGTGGCAAAGTATGGTCCGATTGGTAGATCAAAATTAAGAGGTCATGGTCGTCATCATATGTGAGAGTTTTGATCTGGGATACCACAACCGATGACATGGTCCAAAAGCTTACATCCAAATCCTGACTATGATATCACCGATATGACCACCCAGTCACACTCACGACTCCCTGACCAGGAAAAGTGCGTTCTTTGTACACAATATGGACATAAACGAGACAAATATCGCTGTGTTGGAGCACCGAAATTTTGCGTCGCCCAAATTGAGCGGCGAACGTTTCTCATCGATTTGCAACGTCCTGAATGGTAATTCTATCATCGAACCAGATAGGCCGTAGACAGTGGTAAAACTAGTGGACGTGGGCAATGCTAACACAGGGCAGCGTTTATTTTTTTCTAACAGTAGTAACTGCACATGATCAGGTATAGGGTAAAGAGACATTTGTCGGTCCCCTTAAGCGCAGCATCGACATAAGACGAAGCTCCGCTCATCCATTTTCAACTTTTAAAACGCGAGACACGCTTATTGCACTCCAGATGGATGTGTCTTCAATAGGACAAAACGGATTCTGTAAAGAACCATTTATTTATAAAATATATGATGAGACAGCAGTGAATGCGAAAATCACAATTGTCGGCCGCTGAAACGGCAGTTGTTGGCCCCGGTAAGACGGATGTCGGCACCCCTGTCAGCGGCCGAACTATGGGGCGCAAGGGAAATTTCTCAGGCACCTTCTTTTGACCACTGACCGGCAGCCCGCTGGTGCCAACACCACCGATTCCCCGTCAGGAGGTCAATATTCAACACGATGCAGAACGAGAGCGGCGCGCCAGGGAAGGGCTAAACGCTACCAAGCGCGGTACCCCCAATGGCCCTTCCTGTGGCCTAAAATATGCAAATGTTAAGCTCTATTTCAATCGGAGATTGTATGGGAAGGACCATAGAGGTCAGTTGCGGTCGGAATATGCGGTCCTCCGATTTCGTTTTAGGGGAGGATGCCGACAGCTGTAAGCTCCTGATTTTGCCACGGCAGTTGTCGGCTCCCCCCGTGGAATGAGATTGAGGGACTGTGAGGTACCAGCACGGCCTCCACGGTCCTTTCGCACCCACTCCCATTCAAAAGCTTCAAATATTTACTTCCAGTGGGCCACAGACAAGGGTATCAGGGTTACCGGTGTAAGCGAACATCGCTAGACATGTATGTTTAACAGTGGACCAACCTGCACTGAGGAAACTTCAGTCGCGCGTATAGTAAAGCCGCTAGGCGGAGGGGATTGCCGGGGGGCCGACAACTGTCTCCCTCACCATAGTTGGCCTGTACACGGTTTCAAAAAGTTCGTAATATGGCGAAAATATGTCGGCACTGTCTTTGAGGTCCTGACAATTTTTCCCATCTGATTGTGTAAGAATATTTTAGGTTCCGACTTAGCCGACTTAATCGTCATTCGTTCTGTGGACGCCTTTACAGATTCAGCAGCAGGGATCTCCTAAAGTAAAGCTGACTCTTATTTACAGGCTGCAGCCCCGTGTGCAGCTCGTGCTTGTATCGCCATGCAGTTACGATTTTGTCTACTTGTTTCCAGAGCGTTGACTGGGCGGACTTTAACCGTGTGCTGGGCGCTCATGCGTGCCTGCTGCGTGCCTGCCGAGACGTAAATGCCATGTTTGGACTACTGATGCCACTTTATCTACTGGTAGTGTAGCCCTCTCAAATCCTTGTTGTTGCAGCGCCTCTTATTCTTTTTTCCTGTATGATGGGAGATGGAAGGGTAAACGCAACGTTTAATTTTTGGCCCCTTAACACTTAACCAAGAGAACAGTGCTTCGGAGACTCCCGCTCAGGTCACGCACCGGCCGGATGGTAAGGTACCACATGGGAGGTGGCGAGGTTCGAAGGTAGTAAAGACCTCCTTGGAAGGTGTTTGAAGTTTTAAAATCACGGAACTTGCTACGTTTTGCGTATCTCGTTTTTCCGATCTTACACTATTAAGACTTCTCGACATCAAAATGGTCTCTTCAAGTTTCGCTCAATTCGAACAAGGTAAGCGTGCGCGAGACCGCGTCGTGGCGTAACAGGCTTCGCTCATCGTGAATCACTGTTCCGCCACTCCACGCCTGGTGTACACCTTACCTAACCTGGCGCACTCCTACCTTGGCCTGCCGTCGGCTGTCACATGATGAGTAGGATGAGTAGGACCCTGCGGAGCCATTGTAGGACGCCCTGCAGGCGTCACTCTTTCCGCACGGTCGCAACGGGGCTTATATTCTAGCTTCCGAACGTATCATCACCCTTTCGTTATCAATGCCACTCAACCAGTCCTAACCTACCCTTACCTGCCTGAGCTTAACCGAGCGTAACCCACTCGAGTCACCGATCCGCCCCTCCCTGACAGGCGCATGGCGCGTACTGACCTCACCCAACCAGCGGATTTTAAATTTTGTAAAAATTTTCTTAGAAACAGCTTGAGGTGTGGTGCCCCTGAAGGGAGGTTGACTTTGGTGTGATGCAAGAAAGATGGGGTCCAAATTTGAGCTGTCTGCATCTAACCGTTCTCGAGAAATCGCACGGACAAACTACCGCTGTCGCTCAACCAATCAAGACATAATTTCTCTGGGTTGGCATTTGTCATAATTTGGTCCCCAAAGTGCTGCCGGCTATCGATAAAGCTTGCCGAATTCGTCGACTGGGCGTTTTACCGCGGCGGTGCCTTTACAGGGGTCTCGAGCAGAGGCGTAAACATGAAGATCGAACAACAGGGAACCGACTTAAGTAATCCGGTGGACTATTTCGGGGTAATCTTTTTTCTTTGAGGGTAAACCGTGCTGACCCGGGTAATCCGGTGTACGCAACTTTTAAGGAGTCGGTTCCCCCTTAAAACCGATGCTTCTAAGGTCAGTGCTGTACTGAACGCCTTCAATCTACTTCCTCACCTTGGCCATGAACAGGGCCGTTTATATCATTCATGAATCATATTCAAAGGCAGAACCAAGGCGGCTGCAGCGGTCGATCGGGGCGAGGACAGCACGGAAACATGTCCAGAAGAAGAAGCGCGCGGGAGACTAATTCAGGAGGAAAACGGCATTTGGCGATCTGCTGCTAAGGGTGGGCGAAAGGAAACGCGATAAGGACGCGACGCACTTAAAAGGGCGGGGCGGGCCTAGTGGGCCCGGGCTAGCGTCGAATCCAGGTGCTCGTCTCGTCACAGCGAGACCCATTCGGCCGGCTTAGTCGGGTTCTGTCCAGTACTGCCAGAGGGGCAGGCCAAGGTGGGAGCTAGGGATGCACATCGAATAAAAAACATCGATATCGATAATATCTAATGCCTTGCGATAAAATATCGATAATATCGGAAAAATATATCGATATTTGCGATATATCGATATTTTCGGACATTACCGAGAAACTGTTACAGAAAGTGGACAAAAGAACGTATTGTTCAAAATAAATACTGGTATTTGACGCAATACACAAAATCTAAAAATGGCTCCAGGTATATGTGAAATTGCGATAAAAAGAAGCCATTCGGAAACCAAGGTACGGCCGGACCAAAATCAATTGCAGAGGATGTACAATGTAGTTTGGTGGTACAAAAGTTACTGTTTTCGAGGCCATTTTTATATGGACAGCGGAAGCGCGGCTGATATCGACAAATATCTTAAATATTCTCTAAAAATATTCTACATATTCTCTTTAAATATCGCTCGATATATCGATAAAAAATATCGATATATCGGCATATCGGCTTGCAAACCATATCGATATACCGATATCGAAATATCGGGAGAAAATATCGATGTTTCGATAATATTGATACGTATCGTGCATCCCTAGTGGGTGCGCGAAGCACTGATTCGCAACGAGCGAAGCCTGTTACGCCATGATGCGGTGGTCCGTCCCATTTTCATACTGATTTCTAATTTTAATAATTCATACTGTTCACAAAACCTTTACATTAAAGTGAAGAATTTTTAGTCATGGGGGGAAAAAAAGTCACGCCGGGCACCTATAATGTCCGCACAGGCTATGCAACGTAGGCGTACGCCAGACCGCTTCGCTCCTCACGAATCACTGTTCCGCCACTCCACACCTGGCATACACCTACCTTGGCCCGTCGGCGGCCTTCAGCTACGGTCCAATCGGTCAGTACGACGCCATGCCCCTCAAACATGACTTCTTGCTTGAAGATATTAAATTCATAACGAGACAATTTTGGATTTAACAGATCATTTACCCAATAACGTTTCCCAGCGCAGTTCGCGTACATTCGCGTAACTGTAGCAGAATTCGAGCACTATCATATCAATGCCGAACAGGTAAGCGTGGCGCTGTCTATGCTGAGCACGGTTGCTCTGCTGAGGGCCAGTTCCGAAGTGGACGGTTTTGCCGCGTCATGCCTGCCGTACATGTTTATCTTCTTCGTCCCAATGTGCGTGGCAGGACAGCGCCTGCAGGATGCTAGCCAGGCCGTGGCTACGGCTGTCTACAATGTAAGTCCCCATAGGGTCCCTCGCATGATTCAATAACGCACTGTGAATCCAAGCGTGGACCACTTTGGTCCACGCAAGGAAGCGTGGGTGGACCATAGTTGGTCCACGCAAGGAAGGGTAGACCACGGTTGGTCCACGCACTGTAGCGTGGATCACGAATGGTCCACGCAAGGAAGTGTGGACCTCGGGTTGCTCCACCCTATGAGCGAGCTTGGTCTACACTTGGGAGTAATAACCTCCCACAGTAAAGGATTTCCAAGCGTGGGTCATCTGTAGTCCACGCAAGGAAGTGTGGAGATGGTCCACACTTGGATTTGCAGTGCGTTCTCGGAGACCACAAAACTCATAATAAAAACACTGTAAAAAATTCAGTCGTTTAAAAACGAAGATTGTTTGATTTAGTGGAAACTGAAGACCTTCGTTTTCAAACGTTTATTTTTACGAAGATTTCTTTGTCTTTTAACGAAAAACAGGAGGAATTTGCAGGTTCCTTCCATAGTACAGAGGGCAAATTGCCTTAATTTTAGAGGATAATGCTACGGTAGGTTTTCTTTATTTCACCCCAACTATGACGAGGTCAATTTAGTTTATCACATATGCCTGATGGCCTGATAAGTAGATCTCACACTTCAGAAAATGTCGATATTTTACAAAGTTTTCTTGATTAATTTAGTCTCTTCAAAAAGTTGTTAAAAAACGACTATCTCTTACAGTGAATGTTATGCGGTTTATGTTACAAGGTGGACGCTCTTATGTGCTTCAGGGCTCGTGGCTGGAGAAGGACCCGCCCGCAAGACGTTGCCAGCTGCTGGTCATGGCTGTGTGCGCGCGGCCAGCGACCTTCACTGTGCCGGGGCTGATGTCGCTAAACTTACCTACATGCCGCGTGGGCCTGCGCTCTTGGTTCCAGTTCACCCAAGTTCTCATCAATGTCAAAACTTAAGGCTCACTCAATAAAGTATTTAAATGGGCAGATAAGTTTAATTAGGATTTGGTTCATCGATAGCGAAGCCTCCACCGCAGAGGCCGCAGTCGCAGACAGCGGTACCCTCGGCGTTACCCGCGGCAGATCGGCATGGTGGGCGTGCGGTTGGCACTGTTGCGGGCCGCAGTGATGACACGGTAGCATGCACGTACCTTCGACTTTTCTAAAAAATATAATCAAAGTTTGAAATGTTGACCGGGCAGGGCAAAAATGTTTCCGTTTTCTATCTGGCCCTGGCAAGCGCCTAGTATAAAGGCAACTGCACGCACATATGTATTGCGGGCTGGCCTACCCTCACCCTCGCAGGCGCCCAAGAGAAACGTCGCTCATTGCGACTCGCTATCATTTCGTTCTTACGCTCCACTCACCACGCCACATACAGGATGTCCCAGTCAAAAGTGGAGTGTTTAGAGCAAATAGAGGACGCCGAGCTGATTTAATCGATATAGGACACTCGGGCCCAGGACAGTCAAATAACGGAGATATTTGAGGTTTTTAGCCCGTCCCGACACGTCTCTCGAATGAAACGGACAGGAGCAGAAGGTAGTAGATAATAGATTTTTAGAAAATCTTAAATCCATCTATAACGTCTAATTTCTGTCTGAGTATATCAATGTGCAGTTTCAGATGTCTATTTGAGCTGTGTCTACATTGAGTCTAATTCTAGACATCTATTAGATGTCTGCAGATTATCTACATCGTCTATTTTATCCAAGTCTACAAAGAGCGCCAGATAGACATCGTCTAAATAGAGTCTAACATTATCTAAGCCTAGAATTATATTACGCTTAGATCTTGATAGATCAACAAACCCATGCCAAATATATATATATATTAGACGTCTAACAAACATAGACGTTCATGGACCTATTATTGTTCGAAAATCATGTGTTCTGAGAGTCTTGCATCAACATATTAAAATATGGCGGTGACTTATTGTTCCCCTCACTCTTTGTCTAAGCAGGACTTAAAATAATTCGCGGAGAAAGCTGTGAACGTAAATAGAGGAGGCTTCCGAATCCCCTCCCCCCCAGAGAACCGGTTCGCTTAGTGGGTAGGGGGGAGGAAATGGTGCAGAAGGATACTGGTTCGAATACTGTGGGTCATTTCTCTTTTTTTGCGATTTTTTTTGTTCTTACTCATAAACGCTAATTGGGCGTGTAAAATTTTTGACTCTGAAGATCATAACGTCAAGATTTCGAACGGTTGCATCAAAATGAGATGGTCTAAAAATGTAGACATCTAATAGACGTCTGAAGAATAGACGGATAGACGTCTAATGTGAGTCTAAGTGCGCACATTATAGATGTCTAGTGGGCTTTTATCATAGCCGTATGTTAGATGTCTTTCTATCTAGTGAAAGACGTCCATTAGACTTCTATTCGATATCTTTTTTCAGATTTGGGGTTAGTGATTTTAATCGTCCCAAAAATATGTGCCACCGGACACAGCTCGAGTGACTCGGGGCGGGGTACGGAGCCCCCAAAATGCCACCGGCAGGCCAAGCTGGCCAAGTCCCCCTGTCGAACCGAGGTGCCGGTGGAGCGGCAGGAGTGCCTCCGTCTAGAGATGCGATACGGCGCGCTAGGGGAGCCTCAGCCCGACTCTTATATTCATAGCTGTAATACTATTTATTACTTCTATTTGAAAACTAGCACATTTTGTAAGATTAAACCGCGAATTTTGTTTTGAGATGTTTCATTTTGGCTTAAAGTATTGAATCTGAACGGGAGTAACAAACAAAGTGTGCATAAAGTCGTACGCACCTCTGCACAAAACTACCCTGAAAACATTAGGGATGTATATCGAATACCTTGCGATATGTTAGAAACTATTATAGGAAGCGAACAAATCACGAATGTAACACGCAACAGCAGGGGCGGCGGCAACTTGGCCCACTTTGGCCCCTATCGCAGCGCAGTATTCGCACTCGCGGCCGAGCCACATGAATTCTTTTAGTATCCACAGCCGTCACCATTTAGCTCTCCCGGCAGATATCTTTAATATTCTCTACAAGTTTCGTTCGATATATCCATTAAAAGCATCGATATATCGGCATATCGGTTTGCATGCCATATCGATATCGGAAGATAATATCGATATTTCGATAACATCGATACGTTTCGTGCATAACTAAAAAAAATTAATCCAATAATAAATCGAATAAACTTCCGTTGCCCTTCCGCCTGAGAGCCGGAACGCTGATGGTCGAGTGCGGAAGGTTAGATTCGAGACCGAGATACACACAGAAAAGAAAAGCAACACTCGCGCTTTTCGAAGTTAACTGAAAGGATCATGTGTGTTTGCCAGGATGGTAGGCAACCCAATCAACCGTCCTTTGGGCACTACAGGTCATTTAAACACCGAGTCATATCATTGCCTAACTATTGACAATAAGAAGCATGGAGAGGCTGTTTATAAGAATTCGGCCTCACTGTAGGACGTACTGGATGTCTGGGGAAATTAAGAGGCAGAGAGGCCGTCCGCAGTGCAAGGTTAATTTCCATTTTTAGAAACGATGAAGCTTTACTCGATCTCACGATAGGCGCTTATCAACCAGAAATCATGGCCGTTTGATAGTTCTTTTATTTGTTCTGCTATATACTTCGAGTATAGTCTAGTAAATTTTTGGGGTCTAAACCATTCAGTCGTTCGCTCGTACGCGAATCACATCCGCTACAACTTTGAGACAGGCGAAGGGTCTTAGATCTTGGTCGTACAAAGCACCTTTCACCACATGGACCGTCCCCTCTTGGAGTGACTGTGCGAAGGCCTTGGCTATACCTGTATCAAATGCGATGTTCTGTCCCGAGTAATTGCCCTGCGAACAATTTTAGTCATCATTCACATCACATCTTCGTAAAGTGCTCAAGAAATATATGCTAACAAATAATCGTAAATTTGCGAAATTTAGTGCCACGAGTTTTTTGTGAATTTATGACACTTTTGTGTTTTCTACTCCTAGTGTTCGAACTCACTGTTAGAAAAACGTAATTAATTAGTTGCAAGTACTAATAACCAATGTAAATGGCTGACCCAGTATCCCATGCAAGTAATTCAGTCATTTCTATTTTAAGTTTTTGGTGTTCTGTCTCTGAGTAACTTTATCAAGCTCTTACTTTCGGTCTAGTCCACAGCATCCGGATCAAGAAATCTTGATATCAACGTACCGCGTTCATAGGACATTTGAATGCTGGCTGCATTGACGCAAATATCGGCGTCCAGGGCATTAAAGGCGCGCTGAGGATTGCACACACTCCACTGCTGAAGACCCACTCCTGAGGATGGCTGCATGTATTGCTGGAGACGGCTTCGGAGCAAGCTACCTTGGAAACCGAAATCTGTGGAAGTAGACATCCAGTCACGAAGGCAGACCTTTGTGTACATGACCTTCCCCCTATACTCCACCTTGTGAAATGACTTTGCAGGTCGGATGAAACGAGCCTGAACGTCCATAATTACGTTTGTCCTTCCCACCATTCGGAGAGAAGCGTTAGCCCAAGAAAGTGCGAGGTCCGGAATGTCCACACACCTTTCGGCTGACAGAGGTCTGATGAACAGTTCAGACCGCTGCTTCTGTCGCGCAAATTGGAGAAATCTTAGACATTTGTCATTG
This sequence comes from Megalurothrips usitatus, assembly GCA_026979955.1. NCBI lineage: Eukaryota > Metazoa > Arthropoda > Insecta > Thysanoptera > Thripidae > Megalurothrips > Megalurothrips usitatus. Next base: position 12,877,798 of record CM049598.1, on the reverse strand, counting down.
CTCGGACACGCATTAATACATTGTAGAAGGGGGAGGGGGAAACACCATAGGTGTTTCTTTGAGGACACCATCTGATGTGCTACCAGGACAGCACAGGAAGTGAGGTGCTTATTTTCTTAGCACCTTCAGCACGCATTTTTCCGGGGTTTGAAGTACATACCCGTCGTTTCCCTTCAACGTGGTTGACGACAGGAAAGCCGAGAAAGATTACCCATATGAGCGTGAGGTGCATATTCCGGTAAAGAGGAAAAAGGTAGGAGAGCATGAAAATGTTTAGTTCCATGGGATATGGATGCCATACGTGTGCTGCACACGTTTCTGAAGTAGAACCATGTTCGCAATTCCTTGCTTCTGTGTAGCGTCCTTTTCCACTCCACAACAGTGAACCTGGGCAGAAGAATTCATATCGAATAAGAACTCACTACTGTCTATATCGATATTATCTAATGTGTTGCGGTATCATACCTAAATTTTATACCGAAAGAAAATGTCAATATTTAAAACGTAGACGCAAAATTAAGAGTAAGCGTGCACTGGTAATCCAGGAGTGTGACATCACGCTCCAACGAATGTGACACACGTCACATTCCTTTGAATATCGTGTTACGCGTTTCGTTTAAATGTAATGTCAAATTCGTTTTAATGTAATTTGGGCGTTTTTCTTACCACATTGGACACAACATTCAACGGAGTGTTACTCATGACATTCGTCATAGCTTAATGTCACATTCCTGGATTACCAGTGTGGTAAGATGGACGGAAGCCCAAATCAAACGCTCATCAGCGAAGAAAGCGTGGCCGATGTACAAACAAGCTAAGGCGGTTTGAGGTTGAGCAAAAAATATAGCGCCCCAACCACTAGGCATCTCTCTGGCCGGTCTGCTCCGGAAACCGACTGTCGAGCTTCTTTGGTGCATCAGGTGGCACTATCCAATTTAGTTTATACCGAACAAATTCAACTTTTGTACGTATGGAAACTAATCTAACCAATCAGCGCTGGTTCCAAATGCACTGAATGTCATCGATCGGCGCACGCAACAGACTAAAACTACTTAAAATATTGCACTCAACATATGTGAAGAAATAAACATTTTCACCCTGCAATGATGAATTAAAACCGAGAGGTCCACAACTCGAGACATTCAGTTTCACAACTGCAGGCAATTATACGCAATCATTGGTTAAAAAACCCTACACCGGTGTAAAACTGGCATTTTAGAATATTTTTTTTTTGCCTGATACAAGCTGTTCTTTAGAACATTGGCAATTGCGTTGACAAAAACATTGATAATTAACACAATCCTCGCAATCAGTGTACACTTCTTTGATGTGTTGTGGATCCCTCACATAGAACACTCGACCGTCGGCAGGAGACAGAAAAGTAAACCAGGCTCATCGCCGCGCGCGCGGTGTCTTATACACGCTATCGTTCCTTTTGGTATATTGATCCTCCTTACATCCAGCTGGGCATTTATCCGCAACACCCTCTTTGAAGGGTTCTTGTGTCTGAAAATGTGCTGAAACCTCATTCCCTCAGTTTTGTCCTCACCGTAAGGGACTAAACACTGGACTTTCGCGTGAACCAGGCCACTGCCGGGACAAAGCGGCATTGCCCTGCTGGTGGGACAGTATCCCGATGACTATCAAAACACCCGTGACTCCGGCGTTTGGCGTTCGCGCGTGGAGTTCGCGCCATTTGCCTTGTTTTTATGTGACACAGTTTGTTGCAAACTGAGTGTTTCGTCGCTTTGCTGTTTATCAGCATGACATGTCATAATGCTAGGACCCAAAAAGCGGGAAACGCAGAGGACGAACGTTAGCCAGAGGGCTTTGCTACCTGAGATATCAAGTTTTGAAGAATTTAATGAAGTACAACTTTGCTGAGACTAAACTGAACTGTATTTTCAGCATTACCAAGCGTCCGCAAGCAAGTGGGATGACTCTTGTATCTTGCTTACTGGCACTCAGCCTGGAATACGGTTTACTGCGCCCAAAATCCCAGGCACAGTGGAGACTGAAGGTTCACTGTAAATGAAAAAGTGATGACCATTGCTCAAATTAAGTTATGAACCATTTCACTGTTGCTTGAGGAACGATGAAAAATTCGTCATTCCAATTTGACAATGATAATGTAATAACTGTTATTGAGCAATGGAATGCAAGCGTCAAGCGCGATGAGCCGAGGAATGAGTGGAGTTTTAGAACACGTTACGTCGCCGGCAACAGCTAACAACAGCTAGTCTCGCATACTCTTCAGTCGGCTTGTGGCTTACGCCCCCCGCGGGGATACGCTCTGCCGCGGCACCCCTCATAATACCGCGCTCTCCGGTCTGGACTGCTCCAGAATATGATCGAATCGAGTGTTTTAAAACTGCACTCCTTTCTCCGCTAATCGGGCCCAACGATTTTGTTTCATTGTTTAAATTAAATATGACGGTTCCGTTGCCAAATTTGAATGATGACGTTTTGATTGGTTTTAAAACAAGGATTAGCCTTTATCGTTCTTTACAAAGTGATGTTAAACACTTATCCATTCAGTGTTGTTTCCTCTATTAAAAAAAGGCAACACACAACTTTTTGTGTTAGTGGTTGAAAAAACGAAAACATCCTTATGGAAAATTTTGTCGTTGTAAAATAATTATAACAGTTTTAAATGGCCTTTGCTCCTTGTGAATAGTTCAAGTCGTTCTAAACCAGACTTGTTGCTGCAATCGAAGAAATTTTTATTTCTGAACAGAAATATCCTGTTAATACACTACAACCTAATGCCTGATTCTACATCATGATTTACTGCAAAAGACAAGTAGCTAATTTGTCGTTAGTTTGAAAGAATATTTTTAACAAGCTATATTCGCAACTCTAAACCTTCGGCTGGAGGAGAAAGGGGCTCCGCGCTCGTGGAGGTGATGTGACCGCCCGGGAGGTAGGCAACCCGTTAGGCCTAGCTCCCGTGTAGGTGGTCGGGTGGCCGCTTGCGGTCGCCTTGTGGCTGCGTGGAGACCCACAAGTGCTGCTACACGAGACTTGGGCTTGTGCTTTACGTGCATCCACACTTGCCGACGGCTGTCACCAGTTGAGTTGTACACCGCATTTTCAGCATTACCAAGCGCCTGCGGACGCCGCTCTGCTGCGTTTGCCACCTGACTCACGTGCCTTGCCAAACCAGCGGCGGTAAAATGTTAGACCACAATTGCAAATCATTGAAAAAAACTGCCTAAGCTGCGGTGTCCCCGAAGCGAGGTTGACTCCGGTACGATGTGAGAAGACAGCCGTTCTCGAGAAATCGCACGGACGCATACGCACACACGCACAGTCCACTGGGGTCCACTGTCGTCAGCCAACAAAAGAGAAGTTGGTAAATTTGGTGACCTGAGATTTATTTGGGACAATGTTAGAATTCCATTAAATGGGGTCACATGACCGATCATCCAAGACCTGCTAACGTTACGAGTCGAGTCACAAATTCTACCTCTACCACCAACCTTTAAATTTCCGCGAGACCAAGTCAACCCAGGCGTGGGACCTCAATGCACGGAAAATTATAAGGCAGAACTGCTGTTTATCAGAATCCTCGCAACGAAGAATCGTTATGTGCCGGATAAGTCGAAAAAATCGTTCACTACACCGATACTGAGAAGGAAAAATGATCACTACTACGAAACTTATTTCTCAGAACAGTCATATCTCAGAAAGTTATCTGACATAATCGTCACAGCCCAGAAAATCGTAAGCGGGAACCGTTGCCAGTAAGAAAAATACGAGACAGAATGGTCGGTAAAAAGAAATTTATTGGAAGGAACCGACGTGGGTCAGAAAATCACAACTAAAAATTATCATAACATAAACTGGTCACTGAAATGAACGTGCATTGCTCAGAAAAATCATTACGCGGGAAAATCATTTGCTAGAACCCTCGTATCATCAAACGTTCGATACTCCGAAAATCATGTGTCATAAACCACGTACGCGAGAAAATTATTGCACAGGATCCTCGCCAAGCAGAAAAATATATAAAATACTATTAGTTTGGCGGAACCCTTATATCTTACAGCGGTCGTCACACCGAAACTCGTCTGACAGCCAGGCTTTGTGACGGGCATGTTCCGCACTGTTTTAGATTTGGCCGACTACATGTACGAGTATGAAAAATAATTATATTCATGTTTTTTTTGTTTCGTTTTTTTTTTTACTTTGTCATTTTTCATTATGACGATTCTCATTTGGATTATGGGGAGTTCTCTTTATCGGTCTGCCTTTCGTCGAGGAAGGATGTCCCTTTTTGAGATTTCACGTGCAATTAATTATTTCGCCATGTGCTTTGCACGTTTTAGTTTAACTGTGGAAGCATCTGGTAAGCCTCCATAAGATTCTTAAAGTGTGACAGTTTCTATTTCTCTCAAAATCATATTACACCATTGTTTCTGCTTCCAAATTGATTACGTTGTTAAAAACTCAAGTTTTATCTGGTACTCATGCTTGGTATGTTATTCTTTGTCAATGTTGATGTAGGTATAGAAATGACTGATACTGATGTTACCCGTTCCCATTTCATGGTTCTTTTCTTTTGCTTCCCCCTGAGGTTTACTTTTATATGATATGTGATAATTTATTAAACGCTGTGATAATGATTGGCTGTGTCGTTTGGTGAGGTGAAGTTCTTACTTGAGTTGTGATATCTGTGATGTGATCCTTTCTTAATAATTTGAATTTGCTACATTTAGCAGCTTCATTTGATGTGATACTCCGTCAAATGTGTTGTTTTGATTTTTTTTTTTTTGGGGGGGGGGGGGAGGGGGGGTCTGATGGCAATTTTTTTGAAGGCTTTTAAGTGCCCCCTATGTTCTGCGATAAGTTATTAAGTTATTTCAAGTTCTAATTAAGTTTTTCATAGTCTTGTAAGTTAGTATATAACTTGTCCTTGTTAGGAGTTGGATATAGTTGTTTCATCTCTGTTAATAAAATCTTGAAGATTGGCGCCCAGATTTTTAGCCCGTCCCGACACGTTTAGGTAGAAACGGCTTATAGTCTGATGCCGACCGTTCGTCCGTACGGGCGGACGTATGTGCGCTGACTAATCGTTCGCAGACAAAGTTCAAATTTGGATAGACTCCTTTTATGACGTATATAAACGTACGGTGGAAACAATTTTCATATTTTGCAGCGTTTTGTTTTATGAGTATTGTTCGATTTGTTAGGTTAGGATTGGCCGCTGCGTGTGGTGCGCCTCCAAGGCGCACTCCGTCGCGAGTCGGGACAGGCTGAGGTTACACTAGTGTAAATGTAATCAGGAAGTAACTATCAGACAAAATACGACCAGAATTTTTTTTGATACAAATTTGCGCACCTTTACGATAAGGATTTTCCTGATGGTTCGCTGTAAAAACATCCACGGGCTACGGAACTGGTGCTTAAGATCAGCTGGATATGAAAATGAACCCTTTCAGTAGTGCGAACTGCGTTTTGTGAGGCGACATTTCGTTAGCACTGACCTTACCGGTAGTCGCACCGCTAATTTCGCGCTGGCGAGGTCTATGCGTGGCCATTCTTCCATTACTCTTCATCTAAACGAAAATTCGAATCAACATCTTGAGACATGGCTTTTAATTCAGTGCCACGATACGGGCAGGCTCGATGGCGCGACGCAGTCCATTGCCCCGCAGCGCGTCAGGCAACACTTGTCAACGCCCTCGCAGTCGAAGTCACCGCGGCACCGGTCGCTGCATAGCCAGGCACCCTCAGAAACTGCAGGGCACTCTCCTCGCTTGGGGCAGCAGCCTGCAACAGGGGTGCCGGGTTCTCAAAGACATGTTTAAATCGCAAAACAAGGGGACGGCACCCCGTACTCCATAAAATCAGTTTTCCTAAATTTCCGTGTGAACACTCGAGTCTATGAATTGACATGCGTGCGTATCACAGCGATAGTGTGAAGAAGTACGGCCACTGAAAGGTCGTGCCAATACTACGTGACTGGTTTGGGATAGGGGGGGTTCGGCCAAATACCACGCCCGGCCATGGGGGGGGGGGGGGGGTTGGTTGGTTTCGGTATTAGGGACGCTTTCCGTCTCAACCGGACTAGGGCGTAAGCCTTAGCGTTCGCGACTAGATACCCCCGACGGAGAAGTGAGTTCCGCCGGGGTGGGACCTCGTCCATTTCACGCTACGCCTGCTTCGCATGAAGGGCAACCGCCGGCTGATAGCGCTACGTGGAGTCGAAGGCCGCTGCAAGAGAAGGGATTAGTGGTGGTTCTGGTTTTGGTTTCTGGCTCACCCGCCGTCCTGGCGGGGGGGGGGGGGGGGGGGCGCAATGGTCTTCGCTGGCACCCGCTTCTTTTTGCCCTGCGTATTCCATGGCTTCGCGCGGTTCTTTGCGTCTTTTCTTTGGTTGGTCGACGCCGCTGCCATTTGGGCTTCTCATGAGTCGCGCTGTTTCCTCCAGCGGGGGGTCTTGGGGCCTCCGAAGGTACTTCACTGACACCTGGGGCGCAAGCTGTCCGCACTCCGCGCCGTCGGCGTTGCTGCCAGGCGTCGTCGCCCGTCCCTCTCCCTGTAATACACGGCCATCACCAGACCCCGAGGATACACTTATCTGAAGTTCTGCGGCAGCGCCTGTGGATGCTTCAGGGTTGGGTAGAGCAGGTAGAGCTTGCTGTGGAGCGGGTGTAGCGGCGGGGCCGCGTGGGCCGGCGGGAGCCGCGTCCGCAGTCATGTCTCCCGCGGTCCTACGGGTCTGTCTTCGTATGTCTTGTTTCCTTGATTTCGGACGCCGCCTGTCCAGCCGTTGTCCTCGGTCCTCGGGGTTTTCCGGCGGCCGAGCCGTTGCGGGGGCAGGGCGAGAGGGGAGGGGAAGGAGGGGGGGGGGTATTGTTTGCACACGCGCAGCCTCGCAGTGCTGCACCAGCGTCGCCGAGGCAGGGCAGGGGAAGGGAGGGGGGGGGGGGGGGCACGCACGTTTAGCCGCACCATGCCGGGGATGGGGCACCTAACCTCTATTTTGCCGGCCTGCCGAGGGCTCTCTAGCCGCTATCTAGACTCTAGCCGGGTACCCGTTTCAAGACCCGCCCCGGGCCGAGCAGCCCAGGGCACACAAGGGTATGAGGAGGGGGGGGGGGGGGGGCGAGGCGAGACCGCCTAGGGTCACCCGGAGGGGGTTCCCGCGTGGGGAGTCGTCACACAAACACTAGACACCGGCACTATGTAACTTCACTAGATGGTTCGGTGTGGGTCACTTATCACTGGCACACAGCACTGCACTCAACACACGCCCTGTAGGACCACAAGCACGGCCCCAAGGGCCTCGCTGGCTTTCGCGCCATGGCGACCCGGCGTGGCCGGGCCCTGGCGGAACACAAAATCACTGATATCACAAGAACGGACGCGAAAATTGACTTGCGACCAATGGCCCGTGCGGCCGATGTGGTCCCGAACAAGTCCCCGGGATATTTTCCGTTTCTGCTCAAATCAAACCGCTTAAAAGGTAAAAACTATTAGGAGCGCTGGTCCGGCCCGCCCGCTCCGGCGGCTGCCCGGCCGTCCTCCATAATGGGGGGGGGGGGGGGGGGAATTCAACGTGTCACGTGACATCGGACAACTCTTTGACGTAGAAAAAAACAGCCCTTTTCGCTGCGCGGCGACTCGCCCGTGCGCCCTTACCGCGCGGTGTGGGGCGTACAGAGGTCCAAGAGAACTGTTTCTAGGGACATACGTCCTAGAACGTCAGGTTCTTAATGAATTTACACCAAAATCGGTGCATGGGCGTTTTTTGGGATGGTGGTTCTACTTCTATCAATTGTTTTTCAAAAATTCGGACCATTTTCACGTTTTAAGGTCCAGTTTTAAACTAAGTGAACTATAAATCTGGAAAGGTGGTGAAAGGCTTCTGAAATGCTAGTGATTTCGGATCCGTAATCAAACGATAAAAATAATGACAATTTTGTGACAAATGGACCAAAAACCTTGAAGCATGTTAAAAGGCTTTTAAAAGGCTACTAAATTGATCATTGCCATTATATTAAATAATAATTTTTGGAGATAATATCGTCCATCTTGAGGCGAAATGATCCAAAACTCTGAAATCTATTTGAATGGCATTTTTGATATTCTTCCTGTCAGTCATATCTCATTGTGTCGGCCCATTTTGTAGTAAATTATACCACCGATAATGTTGCAAACGGGATGGGGCGTTACAACTATGAACAAAATCGAAATGTAGAAAACGACGGGCGGGGGGGGGGGGGGGGGGGGGGAACGGCACCAACCCGTAATTCCCAAAATCGTCGAAAAAAAATCTACCTTAGCATTGATACCAGTAGGGAATTTCGGGTTTGGGATGTAGCGCATTGCCCGGATTTGCCTCTTCGTCGTCCTGAGGCTAAGTCCCGTTGAGCCACATAACGCAAAACCCCCCCTTAAACTCTTCACGGGGCTTTTATTTGGCAATAGTACGACTTGCTCCAACTCACCAGACCATCTTGCAACGCATGCTTTTTTTCGTAGGGCTATTGCAATACGGCGTTTTCGCTAACTTTAACTAAACCCAGGCAGGTCCCCGGACACCAACCATGGCTCTTAATGAGTCGCCGGCAGCTCTAAATCATAGATTGGAAGGTCCTCTATGTCGGCAGAGAAGAAATCCTACATTTATATCCATGGGGCGCGATAAATTTGGCTTACCTGTAGGCCTGACACTTAGACCGAAAACGAGTGTAAAAACTCTTCCTCCCGCGGACTGCCCACCAAAATCTATCAAATACAAATAAAAATGGGCTTCACATCTGACAAGAGGATGCCCCGAGGTGCCAGACTCAGAATTCGATGAAACTTTTTTTGCAGTATATACTGCCCACAAGACCCCCGATACAAAATTTTAGCTTCTCTTATCGGCTAGTTTACATGTTGGTTTAAATGTTTGCAGTGAGGTAAACACGGATACGTTCCAATCATTGCGGAGGGGACGTCTCTGAAGTTATGTCATTGTGTAGATACAGTGTTTCTGGTAACTGGAGGTAGATCTAGCGTAGACGATCGTTTTTCGTTCGGGTACTAGGGGTCGGAAACGCTCCGTTACGGAGTTATGCCCTCCATTGCCGCTCTCTTGCGCTAAAGGGGGGCAACACATTCGACAGCGCCAGCTCAGTGCCACGCTCCGGGACTGCACCGCGCGCCGCTACCGCTTGGAACCAGCGCTGCGCTACGCTCCGCCACTGCTCCGCACCGCACGCCAGCGCTACGCTCCACCACCACTCCGCACCAGTGTGTTGCCTAACTCACGGCGCAGGAGAGCGGCAAATTGAGGAGGGCATAACTGCGTAACGAAGCGTTTCTGACCCCTAGTTCACTGACGAAAAACGATCGTCGAGGCTAGACCTACCTCCAGTTTCAAGGTGTACAAAGTGACCAGAAACACCCTGTATAGTATAATACACTGGTAATCCAGGAATGTGACATCACGCTCTAACGAATGTGACAAGTGTCACATTCCTTAGTGTATGGTGTCACATTCGTTTGAGCGATACTCAAGCGTCTTTCTTGCGAGTCACAATAAAGCGAATGTGACATTACACTCAAACGAATGTGACACACCATTCAACCGAATGTGATGCTTGTCACATTCGTTTGAGCGTGATGTCATATTCCCGGACTACCAGTGAAGAGAGTCAATATGCGTAATACCCTCCGTTTATTTCCACGAAACAAAATCTTAGTTTGCCAATTTAGCAGGTATATGCAGCCCTTCGTACATGGTCAGAGCGCAGCCAATAAAATCACACCGTGCAAGTGGGTAAGAAAATCATAGTTTTGCATGTCTATTATCTTGACTGCCAAAGGACCGAGACTAAAACTGTGGTGCTAAAGTATATCTTACATCACGAAAAGCATTTGAAGGAGGGATTTTAGTGACAGGCTACACTCACCAGCGTTAGAAGTACGCCGTTTGTTTCTTAGCTGCACAAGTGTTTTCTTTTTACCTATGACCGGCGTGGGTGCGGTTTTTTCTTGGCTGCATTGACAACACCCGTGATATGGGGATTCCCTCCTTTGTTTTGGAGTAATCCGCGTTTGCGCTGTGTTCAAGAGCGTTATGAAACACCATATTTTCATTTAAAATCCCAAAGAAACGGGATGTGGAATAGCAACAGGCCTAAAACCAAAGTCACAAAAACGTAATTTTACTGGCTGCACTGATCCTATTTTACTGTTACCTGTGTCATCGTAGTCATTGTGCTGTTGCAGGGCGGTGCGGACATCAGTGACTGCGCGGACGCAGGCCGTGCCCCCGCACACCGTGCTGCAGCACAGCTTAGCGCCGGGACACTCCGAGTGTTCCTGCACGACAAAGGCACTTGCTTCTTAACTGATCCTAGGAACCTGTGAGTATCCGCTGTGTTTACCTTACAGGTGGGGGAGCACTGCCTGAGGGCGACGGCGGGTGGGCACGAGCCGGACACGGCGGCGGCGTCTACGTCGAATGCCAGTAGCAGGGTCAGCAGGCAGCACGCTGTCAGAGCCATGACGGCACGTTCCCTCATTCTGCGCACTGAAATGGCACACCCAGTGTGTGTAGCTGCATCTGCAAAGAGACACAGAATACGAAAGGAGGTGCTTAGAGTGGAGTGGCTGAAGCGTCAAATATCTCAACACTGTCTGAACAATCTTACTCTGACTCTTTCTATTTGTGCCAGGGCCACAAGAGACTGGCAGATGCAAATGAAGTATCTTTATCGATCTGATTCTAATGATACCCATAAATATTTTTCACGCATACACATTTTTTATGAGAATTTGAATTACTCATAGATGGTAGGTTAACAGAAAGAACAGAGTTAAAATTTACACAAGACGTGCCTTTGTTTTACAAACTTAAGGCGTTATTGCGAGGTGCTGTGTTGCAAAGCTCCCATACAACGGGGTATTATTTCCCTGGAAAAGCATCGCATTGCCAAGAAACTTTTCGAAAGCTGAAGTACTCAAACAACTCTGCGCTGGCTCACAACACAAATAAGTTCTCCATGGTAATGCAAATAGTTTTCTTCGCAAATCAAATAATGTCCTCCTAAGACACAACGCTCAACACTTTCTTCTTCTTGCCACCAAGGTACATACGATCCGAGGAGAGCTTAAATCGGCAGTGACTGTACTTACACGGTAAATTGTGCACACATGAACTGCAGTGGGGATCACTGTGCACCTAACTTCGGTCTTGTGCGGCGACGCGCTCGGCTGTTGCTCTTCCTCTCGCTGACGACACTGCTGGCCTTGCGCTGTCCGCGGCATGGAACCGCATCCGCAACTGGCGCCTGCCTCTCCGGGCCTTGTGTCGGGCGAGTCGGCTCGCGTCGGTACGAGGCAACAGCTGACCGTCCGGATGATGGATGGCTTAAAAACTGGGCGCGGGCCGCGCGGCGCACCCATGCCGCCCAGCCCACCTTGTGCGTGCGGAAATACTCCGGCCAGTTCCACTCCACACGGCGGGCAAGGGTATTCCGATGCAATACTCGGCAGCGTATGGGCACACAGGCCACCACACGGGCCAAAGTTGAGCACCTAAGATCTAAAATTTCAAGGGAAACGCTGTAACTCCGACCGTCTTCGAGATATCGGTGATGTACCGAGCTAGTTTTAAGGGCCACCTCACCGGTATCTCGAAAACGGTCGGAGTTGCAACGTTTTCCTTAAATTTTAGCCCACAGAGTTCTACTTTGGCCAATTGGATCCTCGGAAAGTGTTAATTTTTGGGGGGAGCACCGATGTTTCTGCTGTTACGGGCTGTAGTGGCTCCATTCAAGTGTCTGGTGCGACCTTTTCCCACGGTCCGATCGAGTTCTCCGGGGTGTTGCAGGTCATGTACTTTGACGAAGCATCGGATGCGAATGGCACATGTTGACATTTCGTAAAAAAACTCAACACTCTAGAGTCACCTACTGTCCCTTCAAGGATCTCCTACGTGCTGTCATGCGTCGATACCCCTCTGTCTGGAAGCGATACCCCAGTCTCAGGTCGATACCCCCGTCCTGGGATGAACCCCAGTTCAGCAAGGAGTATCGATGTGACCGCAAACGCACCAGCGTAGGGTATCGGCGGCACTAGAGCCCGGCCGCCCGGCCCGAGTAAAGGGGTGGGGGTGGTGGTGGGGGGGGGGGGGGGGGGGGGGGGGGGGGGCAGGTCGGTGGGCGACAGACAAATTAAATTTAAAGAAGTGTTGGGAAAATCTCAAATTTATAAACTAGACATAGTTCACAAAAAAATACTGTGCCACTAAGTGGGACACTGGTAGGCCCGAAGTTTTGCACATGGTTAGGCATTTTGTAGATTTGTAGGTACTGTCTCACTCTGTGAGAAACTGGTAGACCCGGAGTTTCGCACGGGTTTGGGTTGGTTACGTTACCGCCTATTTAAGTTTTATGAGTTTATTTAATTTGGTTTTTCAAATTTAAGGATATTTGAAGGTTTGTATTAGTTTTGTAATGGAACGGGGCAGTTTTAAAACTTCAGTTTTACAGTAACGGTCAGTGCACCGTTTTATTCTAATACGCGGGCCGCCCAGCCCTGGCCTGCAAGGTGATGTCCCCGCCCGGCCATGGCCCGACGGCCCGACAATGCACGCCTCGCTCTGAGTCTCGGGTCCCTTGGCTTGTTGTGCGTAAGGGAGAGTGGGGCACAATGGAACATAGGGCACTATGGGACACCTTCAAATTTGACGCCTTACGCTACTGGCAGCGACTGCCAATGACGATGGATGACGGTGGTGGTTGTCGCTGTTGTTGACCCGAGGCGGCAAGTCCGGCGGACCAACCCCGTCCGGAGGGGAGCGTTTTAAACATTCTCCGTCCAAAAAAAACAGGCGAACTAAATTATTTCGCTTTTTTATTTTTGGAATTGCACGAAATGTAGCGGTCGGAGTCGTACTTTAATTGAAAATTATACGAGCTTGGCCCTTCGGACACGCATGAGCGTCGACGCATCGCCGCGGCTTGAAAGGTCAGGCGAGGCGAGGCGTGCATTGTCGGGCCGCCGGGCCAAGCCTGGCGGGGACAACACCTTGCAGGCCAGGGCTGGGCGGCCCGCGTATGAGAATAAAACGGTGCACTGACCGTTACTGTAAAACTGTAATTTTAAAACTGCCCCGTTCCATTGCAAAACTAATACATACCTTCAAATATCCTTTCATTTTAAAAAACCAAAATTAAACAAACTCATAAAATTTAAATAGGCGGTAACGTAACCAACCCAAACCCGTGCGAAACTCCGGGCCTACCAGTGTCTCACAGAGTGAGACAGTATCTACAAATCTACAAAATGCCTAATCATGTGCAAAACTTTGGGCCTACCTGTGTCCCACTTAGTGGGACAGTATTTTTTTTTGTAGATTTTTCTGTTTTCACCAAGTGATTATTTGGTTGACTGGTTGTCTGTCTGTCAGTTTTTCCGCGCGATTTCTCGAGAACGGTTAGACGTAGAAAGCTCAAATTTGGACCACATCTTTCTTGCATCATACCAGAGTCAGCCTCCCCTCAGGGGCACCGTAGCCCAAGCGGTTTCTTAGATAATTTTCCCAAGTGGTCTAAAACAAGGTAGGCGTATGCCAGACCGCGTCGTGGCGTAACAGGCTTCGCTCTTCGCGAATCACTGTTCCGCCACTCCACGCCTGGCGCACGCCTACCCAGGCCTGCCGGCGGCTGCCACTTGACGAGAAGGACCCTGCGGGCCGAGTCAGTAGAACGCCCTGCGGGCGACACTCTCTCCGCACGGTCGCAACCACGCTCATGTTCTGGCTTCCGAACGTCAGCCTTTCCATATCAATGCCGCTTAAGCAGTCCTACCCTGACCCCTACTAACCTAACCTAACCGAGCGTAACCCACTCGCGTCACTGATCCGCCCCTCCACGACAGGCGCATACTGACCTTACCCAACCGGCGAATTTATAATTTTGGACCACATGTGAAAATTATCTAAGAAACCGCTTGGGCTGCGGTGCCCCTGAGGGGAGGTTGGCTCTGGTATGATGCACGAAAGATGTGATCCAAATTTGAGCTTTCTACGTCAAACCGTTCTCGAGACATCGCGCGTACAAACAGACAGACAGAACATATTTGAGCCAGTCGGTCCGGGGCTTCGCTATTGTTCAGCCAAGTAATATCCGCCGGTTATGTAAGGTCAGTACGCGCCATGCGCCTGTCGTGGAGGGGCGGATCAGTGACTCGAGTGTGTTAGGCTCGGTTAGGTACGTTAGTGGAGGTTTAGGTAGGTTTGGCTCAGGCAGGTAAGGGTAGGTTAGGACTGGTTGAGCGGCATTAATAACGAAATGATGGTGTATGATACGTTGGGACGCCAGAACATGAGCGTGGTTGCGACCGTGCGGAGAGAGTGACGCCCGCAGGGCGTCCTACTGACTGACTGGCCCCGCAGGGTCGTAGTGGTCAGGAGACAGCCGCCGGCAGGCCAAGGTAGGCGTGGAGTGGCGGAACAGTGATCCGCGATGAGCGAAGCCTGTTACTGTTGGATGTAAAAGTTGGTCACACTGCTGCCTATTGGCAGACAGCCCTCGACTGCAAATAGTGGGATAGGGGGGTGCATCTTAGTTTTGAATAAACTCAGTCTACTCCAGATCTTCCAACTGTCAAGTTCATTTATTTAATCCTCATCACAAATCACCCAAGCCACCACGTGGCAGAACTTATCTCCAACAGGTTATGGGCCCAGTCCCTTAACACCTAAAAAAACTCATCAGTCTAAAAACACCTAAAAATTCAACAGACTAAAAACACACTTCTTCGACACCATGGCTGAGAATGCATCACGCATAAAGGCAGGTGACACCTCCAATGTGACAGTGTTAAAGGACAATGCGTCCTATCTCATGTGGTCTTTTGAGATGGACAAGCTGCTCAGTTCAAAGGGTCCTAAGAAAGTTGTGTCTGGAGAAGTCTCCATTGACGATGTTGTACCTGGTCAACAGGACCTGTGGCTAGAGAATGATGCTCAGGCAAGCGTACTGATCATGACCACATGTGCACCGAATGTTAAACAACACCTCTTGACCTGCAACACATCTAAGGAGATGTATGACAAATTGAAGCAAATTTATGAAAAGGATAATGAACATCAAAGGTGTAGCCTCATGGAGAAGCTTTATGCCTATGTTTGGGACCCCACTAAAAACGCAATGGAAAATGTGTCATCGGTACAAAACCTGGCGTACCAACTGAATTGCCTTGATCAACCTGTAAACGAGACAGCAGTTATCACAAAGATAACGCACATCCTTCCGGAGAAATACAGCAACTTTGCAAGTGCCTGGAACCTGCTGCCTGCGGCAGAAAAGTCATTGAACAATTTATTGGCAAGCCTCCAGCAGGAGGAGACTAAAATCGCCTCAAGTGCTGAAGAGACAACAATCAACGCACTGCGGGCCGAAAGGCATAAACCATATGCTAGACCTGCTGGACAGGCTAGACATTATGAGAGAAACCAACAGTATAAAAGTGGCCCTTCAGGGCACAACAGATATCCTAGTGGAAGTGAAAGCCGTAGGTCAAACGGTCCATGCAAACACTGCAGAAAAACAAATCATGCATCTATTAACTGCTACTTCCGGTCGAGGTACTGCAGCATCTGCAACTTGACCAATCATTATCAAAAGGACTGTCGCTATAGAGAACACAAATCAACAAGCAGCAACAAGCCTCACAAAAGAGAGGAGAGAAAGTCCCCTCCACGCACCACAAGGCGTACCGAGAGGGAAAGGGAGTGTAACCTGGCCTCTCAGCCCAAAACAGTTAAAAGCAAGATCATTAAAATCGACAATAGAAACAAAAATGTAAGTAAAACCCCACAGGAAGTGGCATTGACTGCTGACTCCAGCAATTCTGAAAAACCCTCTAACAGCCTAAAAAGACAGCATGTTGTTGAATTTGTCACCGACAGTGGTGCAACAGCACACATGACTAATGATCTAAACATAATATCAAACCCTAAACCAACAAAGACAAACATCAGAATTGCAGAGAAAGGCAGATCAATACCATCAACCTATATGGGCACCATTAAAACATCAGAAATGGACCTAAAATCTGTGTACCATGTTCCAGAACTCTCCAGAAACCTTCTCTCCGTATGGGAGCTGACGGATCTAAATCTAACAGTGCTATTCAACAAAAATGAAGTGAAGGTCGTAGATACCCATTTCAGTGTGCCCGAGAAGCAAATCCTACTGCAGGGCAGCAGAACTGACACCGGGATCTACACCGTGTTTCTCGAGGTGGAGGACTATGAAATTTCTATGCTATCAAACGTAGAGAACAACTTAATAAAATGGCACAGAAAACTGGGACATTTGAGCCTCTCTAAAATGAAAAAACTACCCAATCTCTGCGACGGCATGACACTTAACATGGGCAACCAAAACTTTGACATGGTATGTCAGGTGTGCATCGAGGCAAAACAAACAAAATTTCCCCACAAAACACAAAGACAGAGAGCAAAAAGAATACTACAAATCATTCACACCGACGTTGGAGGACCAATAAGCCCCCCGACATTTGATGGTAGAAACTACTATGTAGTGTTTGTGGATGATTACTCACACTTCACTTCAGTTTATCTCATGGAGACAAAAAGTGAAGTAGTTGAACACTTAAAAGCATTTATTATGGAATCAGAAAACTTACACAATGTAAAAGCCAGCAAAATAAGATGTGATAATGGAGGAGAGTACATCTCACACAAACTCCAAGGCTGGTGCAGGAGCAAAGGGATAACCCTGGATTACACCATACCCAGGTGTCCACAACTAAATGGAACAGCAGAAAGGATGAACAGATCACTGCTAGAAAGCACCAGAGCTCTCATCTTCGACACAGAAGTAGAACTATCTCTGTGGGGAGAAGCCCTGAAAACCGCCACATACCTGTCCAACAGAAAACCAACAACAACTGTCAGAAACTTCCAGCTGAAATATGGTTCGGCAAAAGACAAGACCTGTCGAATGTACATACCTTCGGGACAATTGCATACAGCAAAAACACAAACTATTTAAAGAAATTGGACAGCCGCTCACAAAAATCAGTGTTTGTCGGGTATGCACCACATGGATACAGATTGTGGGATCCAATCTCAAAAAAGATCTACTTGAGTAGAGATGTGATATTCACTGAACAGCCGGCTGGAAAAATAACAAAAACACCAAACCAAATTGAAATTGTGATGCAGGGGAAAGACAGCTCCATAAAAACCCAGATCAAAATGAACTGCCCAATACACCAGAACACAATCTGGAAAATGAACTGCTCAATACACCAGAACACAATCTGGAAAATGAACTGCTCAATACACCAGAACATAATCTGGAAAATACACAACATGGCTCACGAGAACCCATAAACAACACTCCTGCCCAAAGAAGGCAGGAAACCCCACCAAACATAAGACAAGGGTATAATCTCCGCCCAGCGACGGAAAGAAAATTGCCCAAGAGACTACTGGACTGTGAATTATACCTCTCCAGCGAAGGCACTCTCACGTACAGTGAATGTATTAAAGACCCAAAATGGAGAGAAGCCATTAGAGAGGAAAAAGAGGCACTAATCAGGAACAACGTATGGGATCTAGTACCTGAAACAGATGCCCTAGGAAAAGAAGTAGTCTCAAGCAGATGGGTTCTAAAAGTAAAAGACAATGGTGTATACAAAGCCAGACTAGTAGCAAGAGGCTGTGAGCAGAGAGGAAACATTGACTACAAAGAGATCTACAGCCCAGTGGTGGACACCACCAATCTCAGAGCCATCATTGCCCTTGCATCAAAAAGAAACATGCACCTTAAAACCTTTGTCAAGACAGCCTTCCTCAATGGCACACTTGATAAAGAAATATACATGAAAACCCCAGATGGTTTCAATAGTGAAAATCAAGTATGCCTTCTAAGAAAAGCCTTATACGGGCTGAAACAAGCCCCACTGAGATGGCACAAAAGGCTCACTGAATTTCTAAACAGGAAAGGAGAAAGTCAGCTGAAATCAGACAAATGTGTCTTCAAAAATCAAGACAACACTCTTTACCTGGCAATCCACGTCGATGACGGCATCATCATAGGCTCAGACCTGGACGCCATTGACAAGCTCCTCAAAAACCTAAAATCAGAATTTGAAATTAAAATTGAGCAGAATCCAAAATCCTATCTAGGTATGGAAATAAACAAGACTGAAAGAGGAATCATCCTCACACAATCAAACTACACCAAAAAGGTTCTTGAAAAGTATAACATGACAGAAAGCAATCCAGCTTCAACCCCAATGGAACCCTCAGGAATAATATCCCCTGATGAAAGAACCAACCCAAAATATCCATACAGAGAAGTTCTAGGTAGCCTACAGTATCTTGCTTGCAAAACCAGGCCAGACATTGCCTTTGCAGTAAATCATGCCAGCAGATACGTAGAAAACCCAACAGTCCAGAACATAAACAATGTAAAGCGCATTCTAAGATACCTAAATGGATCTATAAATACAGGCATCTGTTACTCCTTGAATGAAGGTAAAGAACTCACTCTTGATGTGTACAGTGATGCAGACTATGCAGGATCCGGCCGAGAAGGAAAACTAAAAAGCACATCAGGCCAAGTGTTCATACTGGCAAATGGTCCGATATCCTGGAATAGTCACAAACAAAGTATAATTGCCACTTCCACAATGGAAGCAGAGTTCATAGCCGCATCAGACTGCACAAAAGAGATAAAATACCTTAAAACATTCATGTCAGAGCTAACAGGAAAAGCACCCCAAACCACTTTGTACGTGGATAACACAAGCTCCATAAAGCTGATCAAATCAGGCCAGATGAACAATCGCAAAAGCAAACACATTGACGTACGTTACTTCTTCATATGCGAAGCTTATGACGAAGGAGCATTCCAACTAAAATACTGCCCATCCGGTGAGCAGTTAGCCGATATCCTAACCAAACCCCTCCAACACGTAAAATTTGAGAAATTCAAAAATCTCTTGTGCAAGACACTTTAAGTCACAAAGTAAAACCCAAGTGCTTCAAAGCACTACTAACTTTGGGTTTCGACTTGTTTGTCAACAAGCTAAACCACCAAAACTCCGCCGAAGCCATAGGCAACAGCATGCCAATTTTAGGGGGGTGTGTTGGATGTAAAAGTTGGTCACACTGCTGCCTATTGGCA
Source organism: Megalurothrips usitatus (assembly GCA_026979955.1). Taxonomy (NCBI): domain Eukaryota; kingdom Metazoa; phylum Arthropoda; class Insecta; order Thysanoptera; family Thripidae; genus Megalurothrips; species Megalurothrips usitatus. The sequence goes on along the minus strand of CM049598.1, from coordinate 12,858,620 downwards.
GACAGCCCTCGACTGCAAATAGTGGGATAGGGGGGTGCATCTTAGTTTTGAATAAACTCAGTCTACTCCAGATCTTCCAACTGTCAAGTTCATTTATTTAATCCTCATCACAAATCACCCAAGCCACCACGTGGCAGAACTTATCTCCAACAGTTGCGCCACGACGCGGTCTGGGGTACGCCCACCTTGTTATTGCTAGAGTTATATAAAAATCAGTATGTGATTGTATACATGCGGGCACATACGGTCTTAGAAATGTCTTGATTAGCTGAGCGATAGCGAAACCCTGGACCGACGGGGTCAAAAATGTTTTATCTGTTTGTCCGCGCTATTTCTCGAGAACGGTTCTACTTAGAAAGCCCAAATTTGGACCACATCTCTTCCATCGTACCAGAGTCAACCTTCCCCCAGGGGCACCGCAGCTCAAGCGCTTTCTAAGATAATTTCTACAAGTGGGCTAAAATTCATAATCCGCTGGTCGGGTGAGGTCAGTATGCGCCACGCGCCTGTCAGGAAGGGGCGGATCAGTGCTCGAGTGGGTTACGCTCGGTTAGGTTAGTGGGGGCCTGGCTATGGTTAGGTTAGGACTGGTTAAGTAGCATTGATAACGAAAGGGTGATGCAAGATACGATAGGAAGTTAGGACATGAGCGTGGTTGCGACCGTGCGGAAAGAGTGACGCCCGCAGGGCGTTCTACTGACTCGGCCCGCAGGGTCGTACTCGTCAAGTGACAGCCGCCGGCAGGCTATGGTAGGAGTGCGCCAGGCATGGGGTGGCGAAACAGTGATTCGCGGTGAGCGAAGCCTATTACGCCAAGACGCGGTCCGGCGTACGCCTACCTTGTATAATAGTGTATGGTCTCATTAGGACCTGGATAATTTTGTATATGCCCTTAAACAACAGTGTAAATGTGTGTATACCTTTAATTATAAAACAATAAAAAAAAATTCCAGAAAAGTCTTTATTAGTGTTTATATACATAGTTTTATAAAGATCCGTTTTACATGGACAGCACGGACTGACACCAGAATGAAGCGAGAAAGAAGAGTTAAACGCTAAGAGTATGAAAATCTTTTTCGGTTCTTGGGCGGAGCAAAGTTAACTACGGATTTCACATTCTGATACTCCTATACACCAGCTAGGACCAGCTACCGTGTCATTTGCGAGCTCACGACTTTTCGGGACTTAAGAGGACGTCAAAAGACAAGTATTAATGACAAAATGAAATTTTAAAATTAAATCCTTGCAGTCGCGATACAGCGTGTACAACGTTAATGCGTACTTCTTGAATTCGCATCAAACGTCGAGGCATGAACACCAAATACAGGCACCACCGCCTTCTGTCAGGCCCCGACTCACTCGAGGATAGGCAATTGTTGCCAACATGATTTGATCCCCCGCCGGTAGTTCCTCTATATTATGGCGGAACATGTGTGAACCCAGGAGGATTCCAAACAAGGAGGATTTTAAATTTTGGACCACTTGTAAAAATTATCGTAGTAACCGCTTGAGCTGCGGTGCCTCTGAGGGGAGGTTGACTCTGGTATGATACAAGAGAGATGTGGTCCTAATTTGAATTTTCTACGTTAAACCGTTCTCGAGAAATCGCGCGGACAAACAGACACACAAAACATTTTTGGCTTAGTCGGGAAGGGCTTCGCTATCGTTCAGCTAATAAAAATGTAATACTTACGAAAAACAAACAAAAGCAAAATTTTAACAATGTGAAAGAAGGAAACCAATAACCAATTGAACTTTTTTTCAAATGAGGTTCGAGGCCCGCAGTTGTTTAACTCGCACCCCTGTTAACGCCGATCCTGTTAGGGTTTAGTGTTGCTAGACGCTTGCCGCGAGAATCCGCCAACAGAGGGCGCGCAATGCGCCAAAAAAGCGCCAACGCTCAAACCGCCAAAAGAGCCACCGCGTCATCAAAAAGAGCCCAATTTGGCGCTTTTTACCTACTTTGCCGAATCCATCCTACCGAATGATTTCAAATAAATACATGAAGAGACAAGCAAAACACAATGCGATCGTGTTAACCTCATTGAGGTTATAGTACACTATAGGAATTGAAAAGCCGTGTTACTTGCCTTTTAGTCTGGAGTCAGCCTCCCACTCTGGGTTATACTTTTTAGAGTATTTTGCCCACTTGCCCATGATGCACCCTACCACAACCACAATCAAAACTAACCCGCCACAACGAAAGCACCGCCCGGTATAAATAGTTCTCCCTCTCCAAACAATCCCGTTGGACGGAGCGACAAAACAAATGACAAACGCTGATGTTGTGCGGTAGTAGGGGGAGGATTTCCAATACTGCCATCCTGCTCCGAGTCGAAAAACGGCCATTTCTGGAAAATAGCCCAATCGGCGCTTAATTTACACCAAAACGAGCCCAATTGGCGGAATAGCGCCAAACGCGAATTTGAGCCGCCAACCGGGCACCGAAAAGAGCCCAATTAGCGGAAATGAGACCAATCTGGCAGCACTGCTAGGGTTGGACAAACAACATTGTTCATCGATTAATCGATTACCGATTTGAAACTTATTTCATCGATTTTTAACGATCAATTAAAAGTTTCCATCGATTAATCGATTAATTGATCGAATTTCCGAAAAGTCGCGAAAACCCCCACCCAGGCGACGCAGCCATTGTGTTTGGGCATGAAATGGTGATGCGCCAACAATGATAAACTCTGCCACCGGCTCGCACGTAAACAAAACCTCAAACGCGCGCGGATTAGCGGGCTTGGCGCCGCTCGGCAGTCCGGTCGTTTCCTCAGTTCGGCGAAGGCGGTGGCAGCCCAGCTCGTCCTCCCTTCCCCCTCCCCTCTCGCCTGCTCTCCCCCACTGCCGAGCAGGGAACAAGCCGTTTCGCGCCGTTGCCGGACGGTCAGACCGCCAGGCAGAGAGGGAGACGGGCGGTCCGTACCACTCTCGTCACTCTCGAGTTATCACAACGCATTTGATAATTCGGCCGGTTAACCGTCTCGCTTGTTCGATTAATCGTTTTGTTCGTTCCCTTTTGTTTGGTGACGATTAACCGATTGATCGAAAGCATTTCATCGATTAATCGATTTAATCGTCACCGAATCGTCCAACCCTACCTTGATCAGTGGTCATGACTAGTTCGTTGAGATGACGGCGGACTGTGGCAGCACCAGGCATTATGTCTTCGACGTCAACGTGCCCAACAGTGGCCTCCAGATCTATTGCAAATTGCAAGAATTCCCTCATGGGCTCCTCCACTAACACGTCCATTGACCACATGGTCCCAGCGCACAACAGCCTCAACCTGTCGGCCAAGCTCGACTTGAAGTTGGGTGGGAGGACTTCCGCCGTCATCTGGGCGCGCGTCTAGTCCGCCGAGTACCTCCGCCGGCTGCAACTCGCCTCGGCGTGTTTGTTCGTGGAGGAGGTCTCGTTTGTCCCGGTCATGAATACGACGTACCATCTGGCAGCCAGAGTAAATTGAGTGAGACACATTCTAGCATTTTGAGCGAGCCTAGTCTCGCAGTGACCCGGGTAAGTTGGGACGGCATGCTCTTCGGAACGCCGAAGCTCATGAAACCGTCCGTGATAGTTGACGATCCGGTCTGGGTGTTAATTTTCTTCTCGGCCTTTTGGCAAGGGCTTGAGTTGTTGTGGAAACGTATTTATTGACATCGGCCGCCGAACTGCTTACAAGGCAGGCGTACGCCGGACCGCGTCGTGGCGTAACAGGCTTCGCTCATCGCGAATCGTTCTTCCGGCACTCCACGCCTGGCGCACGTCTACCATGGCCTGGCGGCGGCTGTCATTTGACTAGTAGGACCCGGTGGGCGTCACTCTTCGCTCGGTGGCAACCACGCTCATGTTTTGGCTTCCAAACGTATCTCACATCATTTTTTCGTTATCAATGCCGCTCAAGCAGTCTTAACCTAACCTTTCCTGCTTGACCGGGCCTCCACTAACCTAACCGAGCGTAACCCACTAGTCTCTGCATGCAAGGAAGATGTGTTTAGAATTTGAGCTTTCTACGTCTAACCGTTCTCGAGAAATCGCGCGGTCAAAGTAACAGACAATACATTTGTGACCTATTCGGGTAAGTCTGTCTGTTGGTCCGCGCCATTACTCGAGAACGTTAGACGCAGAAAGCTCAAATTTGGACCACATCTTTCTTGCATCATACCAGAGTGTGCCTCGTCAGGGGCGCCGCAGATCAAGCGGTTTCTAAGATAATTTTATACAATTGGTCTAAAATTTAAATTCCGTCAGTTGGGCGGGGCACTTATGAGCCAGGCGTGGAGTGATTCGAGTGGGTTACGCTAGGTTAGGTTCTTTGAGGTTTGGGTATGTTAGGTTTAGGAATGTAAAGGTAGGAACGGGTTAAGCGGTATTGAAAAAGGGAGTTGTATAACGTGAGGCACCTTCTTCGGCCGCCGGAACACGAGCGTAGTTATGACCGTGCGGAAAGAGCGACGCCCGCAGGGCATCGTACTGACCGATTGGCCCCGCAGCGTCCCGTCAGGTGACTGCCGCCGGCAGGCTAAGGTAGGCGTGCGCCAGGCGCGGAGTGGCGGAACAGTGACTCGCGATGAAGCGGTGTGGAACTAATCTCCAACGGTTGTTTCCAAATGCACACAAAATATTTGTGCATTTAAAGCGTCCTGTGCAACCGTATCAGAAACTGTTTTTACTTGTAATACGAATTGTTCGACAAGTTGTCACGGAGAGTTTCATACTAATAACCTAAGCTGTACCTGTTCGTAATACGGCCAACTCATCGAACGACTTAGTGGGTGGTCCGTATCGGCACTCATGCATTTTTTTGCCCAGAGGCTTGGCCTCATAACTGGCCCACGCCTGTCTACTCCGCACGTACACGTTTGCCAATAGGATATTCTGCTCAAACCCAGACCGGATGTGGAAAAGACTTGAAGAATCACTAAAACGGATCCAGTGTGGGGGGAACCGCAGCAGAGAGTATCTCCGCCGCGGGCGCCGGCCACGAGCCGACTGAAAAATTTGCGTGCCGTAGCTCTCGCTGACGATGTGTCACGGCATTAGTCGTCATCGCGCGGCCTGGGAGGTGTCTCTACGGGCCGCGCGGAAAAGCTTCGCGTTGATCTTACCCTACTAAATGGTCGTGACACATCAACAGCGGCCCGCTAACTTTTCGGTCGGCTCGTGCCCGGCGCCCGGGGCGAAAATACTCTCTGCTGCGGTTCCCCCCATACTGGATTCGTTAATGTGGTCCTTGAATTCTTCTCCTCATCCGGTTTGAGTTTGAGCGGAATACCCTATTGTTAGCTGCGCCGTCTCTATAACTTTGGTGTTATCAGTGTTTCAGGAACTCCTGTACTCCTGGATTTGTTTGGTGACAACGGTCAACATGTTGACGCGCCTTCGGGCCAAGGAGCAAGGCATTGTGCTGCCGCCGTCGTCGCAGGTTAGTGAGCACTGCTGCGGTGAGTCTGTTGCTGAACCGGTGGTGAGACACGGTGGGAGGAATTCCGAGATGTTGCAGCGGGTGTTCAGGCCATGCTTCTTGCCATAATGTTCGCATTCGCCTTTGAATCGTTCACGGACCACCGCGGAATCAGGTTGCATTTGTCATCGTGTAAGGGTCCTCGATCGATTTCGTAATTTAACCGGTTCCGGTTTTAACGCGAAAAATAACAGACTTCAGACCTAACTTCTTACCTTCTTTTACCCGATATCTTTAAATCCGTAAGAGAAACGTTGTTTCTGTTGCCGATCTGACATTGGAAATTGTATTTTTGAATATTTTTAAACCTTTAATATTGCCTGCATACATGGGGACCGTTTCAATTTCGAAAGCGATGAGCGAACTCTTATTGAAGTCCAGTATATCAAAATATTAAAAATCCCCGCGTTCCCTATGCCAAAGAAAACCTTATTCCGCAGTGGCCCGTGAACATTTTAAAAATGTGTAACTTATTATAACTTACTTTAACTTACTTTAAGCTTAATGGCACGGGCTCTGCTACATGCTGTGGGTTCTCTCGTCCCGGAGACGCAGATAAGTAACCTATTCGACTTCGCTAAATAGGTCCGTACACCCGATCGCAGTTATAGCCTCGCATGGGTAAGACGCCCGCTCTTTCCCTGCTAATTTTATATAGTTTGCCATATTTCGGATCTAATCACAACTCACCTGTCAGTCACCTGTTGCAAGCATGCACATCACCTGCATTTATATCAGCTGCAACGTTTAGGCCACGTCTCTTATGAGAATTCTAAAAACGTTTTGCCCCACATGACTTACCGCAGATTTGTATTTTTATCCGACCCAGTGTGGACTGCGAGCGCGGAATGTATCATGCCGCCTGCCGAGAGGCGCCTCGCTGGTTCGTAGCCTCATTGCCGGTTCAGTTCTGCACTGAAGTACTCTATCGGTCTGTGACATAAAATACGTCGGTATTCATGGCGGACTGTGTGTTCCTCGCATTAAAAAAAATAATTAAAGTATTGCAGCCTAAGTAGTTCCCAGGTAGTCGTACGCTTTAACGCGTCGTGACGAAACAGGCTTCTCTCATCGCGAGTCACTGTCCCGCCACTCCACGCCTCGCTTACACCTATCTTGGCTTGCCGGCGGCTGTCATTTGGCGAGTCGGACCCTGCGGGGCCAGTCAGTCAGTACGACGCCCCCGGACGGTGGAAGCCGCGCTCGTGGTCTGGCGGTCGAACGTATCTTTCATTATCCTTTCGTTGTAATGCCGCTCCACCAGACAGTCAGACCAAACATTTTTAGGTTAGTCGGGTAAGGTTTCGCTCCCGGTCGGCCCATCAGAGAAGCACATTCAACAATCTTTGCATAACAATAAAACATCTAAAAATCTTAAAAAATCTTTGCATAGTATAAACAGAAACATGTCATGGATACAGTGGAAAAAAACTGTTAATTCCCATATGCATCTCCAATATTTTTTAAATCTCGGTTGATTTCTTAATATTTGTTGACGGACCGTCCCGAGATGAAAGGAACATCGAAAATCCGCAGACAATGGTAAAATTCTATACGCTTTCGCCACTTTGTATCGCTGCTGCTCCGGTGTTAGGGGAAAAAATTATGGGAAGTTGGTTTTTGGCGGTTGGGCGAGGTCACTTACGCGCCTGTCGTCGAAAATAGTGGATTACGTTAGGTTATTTGAGGCTCTCGTAGGTTAGGCAGGTAAGGGTAGGTTAGGACTGGTTAAGCGGCATTGATAACAATAGGATAACGTAAGATACGTTCGTCCGACAGTGTTTGCGTTGGTTTCTGTCTAGGAGGCGCAGTCCAGCCTTGCCCCGGGACGAGCCTCGGCTAGGATAGCAGCTCGGCGGGCCTTGACCGGCACTGGGGCGCAGCGGTCCTTGGGAGGAAGAGCTGTTGCCTCAGCGCGACGGGCCCCGGAGAGAAGAGCAGCTAAGCGTGGGAATCGACCCTTTAAGAGGAAACCTGCGCAGCGGGCCTCGAGGCGAGCTCCTCCCTCTGCACTACGTGCGCCCAAGAGGACAGCAGCTCGCCCTGCCCAGTCCTCGACGACCATAGCAGCCCTGTCGGATCAGACCCTAGTGGACATCTTCAGCTATGTGGATACGGATACGTTGGTGCAGGTTTCTCAGGTGAGGCTCCCCCTTAGTGCACGTCGGTGCTGCTCGCCTTGGCCACTCACTCGGAAACATTGTAAAGCGTAGATATAGTCTTGGGTAAGGAGCTGTGAGTCCAGGATTCCCTTGCCTTAGCCCGGCAGGAGCTCGGCACCCCAGTCCCCGGTCCCCCCAAGGCAGCAGCCCGGTCTCTTGGCCAACCGGTTGTCCGACGTTGTATTTGAGAGTTCCGGGTCGAGTTCCGGACGGTGAATGCCTATGGTTATTACTGGAAATTTGTTACCTGTTCTGAACCGCATGGTTCACTACGGTCTGATCGTATTAGAGTGCTACAGTTAGTACCGGAGAGTAACGGAAACGATGCGGACCGTAGAACTTCGCCGAAAAAACAATTCATGACAAACAGACCATGACCAACAGATTTGAAGTGCTTCCTCGTAACAAATGACACTGGCGTTTGTTTTGTCATCTATTGCTTTTACGGTGCAGTTGTATAGTCCACGCCGTAATTGTCAGGCTACGGTACTAACCGTAATATGAAATTACATTTGTCTCCGTCACGGACAATACTGTTGTGCCGTAATACAGGATGGACCATAAAGGGACCGTATTTTATTACGGTGTTTTTAACAGTGTCGGTTCGCTCGCAGGTGTGCAGGAGGTGGGCGGGGCTCAGCAGGTCCCGCAGCCTGTGGGCGGGCGTGCGCGTGTCCGCTGCCACCGATGAGGACTTCCTCAGGATGCTGCGGCTGCTGCGGCGGAGCGGCGCGGTCCCGCCGTACTCCACCCTCGTCATCAAAACCACGGCGCACCCCATGCAGGTGAGGTGATGGGTGATATGGTGCCGTGCGCGCCAGCCACGGTGGTCAGGCTGGAGCGGACTAGGGATTCTAATTGTGACGAAAGTAATCTGTTTCCCTCAATTTTTTAACGTCTCAAAAATTCTAATTATTATGTGACCTACTTTATATTGTTTGAGCCTCAGCGGAGTGTCGATATTTCGATATGTTGAACATTTGCTTCGAGTTTTGGCGGCACTGCCCCAGACGTTATTTGGAGAGAACCACAGATTCGTCTGTTCGCGGCCACGATACGATTAACTCATCGCACACGCAGGCACTCACCTCGCAGGACACGCTGACAAGACGGCAGCGCCGTCGGTGATATGCCCACGCATCAGCCACCGTGGACAGAGCTAGTCTTTTTTAAGAAACTGGGATCTGGCCTCGACCATCTCAGATCCCGCTCCGAGGAGACGGGGACCTCTTTTTCGAACCTTTGACAAGTTCTCGGTAGCGGCCAGAATCTCATTGGCTGAGTAATAGCGAAGCCCTGGACCGAGTAACTCAAAAGTGTTTTGTCCGTGCGATTCCCCACGGTTAGTCGCTGAAAGCTCAAATTAGGACCACATTCTTCATCCATCATGCCGTAGTCCATCTCACCTCAGAGGCGCCGTAGCTCAGGTTGGGCGGGGCTGCAATACGCGCGAGGCGTGGGGCGGATCAGTGACTCGAGTGGGTTACCCTAGATTAGTTCAGTTTATTTGAGGCTTATGTGGCAAGTGGCAGAGGCACATCTTTTCAATAATCGCCCTGGACCTAAATGTAGTGCGTCTTCTATCTCATGGCTATACTAAGGTGCATTATAGAACGGTGGTGGCGCTCTTCCACCCGAGCGCGCCCCGAATCGTGCCCTCTACCCAGGCGGCGGCTGCCTACTTCCTGGCTGAACGTCCGGCTGGCGCGCGGCGTCTTATGGGGGCGGCGCGGTATTCCGGCTCTAGCTTCTCCCACGCCGTTCCCACAGGCCAACGCGCGTCAGCCGAACGAACGAAGTGCCTTAATACAGTATTTGCGGTTTACGGCATTTACGCGTTTGACAAATTTCGTTGACATTCATGGGTCGGAACGTCAAAGGAAAATTTAAAAAAAAAACGGCGAAATAGTTTCTTTGAGTCCTTAACTTATGAAAAACGACAAAATAGCGACCATGCGTAGTGGGTTGCCTGCTCTGAAGGGCCAGGTCGCCACCGCTAGAAGTTCTCCGATTTCTTAAAAATGTTTGATTTTCCTTGTAACCTATTGCCTACTACGGGAATGGCGATAAGCCGGGCCAGTCGCCCACTGCATATCTGTTGGCCGGAGGCCCCACATGCCGCCGGCAGGCAACGCTCCGGCCAGTTTACTGATGGTCTTGTCTTCAGACTTCTGTCGAACGGCGTTAGGGTTGGACGGAAGGAGCAGCCAGCTTCGTGTTTGTTCATTTCTTAACTAATTTGTGGTCGATGTCCACAGGCGGGAGCCGTGTTCAAGGAGAATGGCAGCCACCTGGAGGTGCTGCCGTCGTCGCCCCTGATGCTGGCGCTGTGCCTCCGTGAGCTCCTCAAGCCGACGGTCACCAAGCTCGCGCTCACTGCCTACGGCTGCCTCGAGTTCACGCAGATGGAGTCGTTCTACATATGGGACGCGGTCGCTACAAACATGACGAATCTTTCTGCTCTGGAACTAACCGTCTACAGGTAAGGATGCAAAGCCCCATGCCACATGTGTTCTCGAAAGAACAGGTCGAACAGTGGTCATTGTTATCATCACTCAAAACACATGTAATGTTTCTATTACACTCGAGTTCTTAGTATGGCAAGCTTTATAGTTGACTTCTACGTGGTTTCTAGCGCACCAAGGGGTTCTGAAGTAATCGAAATTCGGATGTTGATTTGTACTAAAGCAACTTACCGTTCTGTTATGTCGTGAAATGGTTCTGTGGCACCTATGGCAGACGCAAATTGTACCCTCATGTTCTGCAGGAGTACCCGCCTCCTTTCCAGTAGTTATCAGTGGCCGGAGGACCAGCTAGGATTTAGACTGAACTCGATTTCCGTGTCTCTGCGGGGCTGGAGCCACCCCAGGAGTCCGTGCCCGCCGCTGATGTCACTGCTCCGACTGTACGGCCCCCAGCTCTCCACCCTCTATCTGCACCCCGAGGTCAGAGCCCGCGAGCACCTAATAAACATCAATACCGCATTTGGATCTTCGCCGCAACGCTGTGTCTGTGTGCATTACTGTCTGGTATTTTATGCATAATTCTGAAATGACGAACAAAAATTCAAGCAGAGGGGAGACGGGGGCACAGTGGCGAGAAAGGGAGGGGAGGAAACAAGGGGGAGGAAGATGGGAAAAGGAGAGAAAGGAAAAGAAGAGGAGAAAGAAAAGAATAAGGAGGGAGGTCTTAAGGATGCATATAGGCTACATGTCCCAGTACAGGGTCCCCACTTAGTGTACAAGGGCATATTTACGTGATAACCCTGTTAAGAATGTTGAATGCATAGAATCCCCCCCCCCCCCCCCCGGGACAAAGCTTAAATAGTAGGACTAAAAGGGTTACAGCCGCTTTACCAAAAAGCCACTGCAGCTAAAGCCGCTGCCGCTAAACCTCGTGTGCGTACCCGCTAACACCACAGCCGCATTCACTAAGTCCTTTGCCGCAACAGCAAAGACGCGACGTTGTTCGTTAGCGCAACCTCAACGGCTGTCCTCGGGTTCTGTTGAGGTAGCGGCAACGACGCCAGTGCTTTTTGGCGTAGCGACCACGGCGGTGGCGAAACATCAAGAACACCGCGGGTAGCGCAGCCGCTAAAGCAAAGGCGCTGTAGTTGGGTAGGTTAGGTTAGGGCCTGGCGCCGTCGTGGTGGGGGTAATAAGGGAAGTGCCGTAGCCTTCCCCAGGGTAGGCGGTGTCTTTGTCTTAGCGGCTGCGCTACCCGCGGTGTTCTTGATGTTTCGCCACCGCCGTGGTCGCTACGCCAAAAAGCACTGGCGTCGTTGCCGCTACCTCAACAGAACCCGAGGACAGCCGTTGAGGTTGCGCTAACGAACACCGTCGCGTCTTTGCTGTTGCGGCAAAGGACTTAGTAAATGCGGCTGTGGTGTTCGCGGGTACGCACACGAGGTTTAGCGGCAGCGGCTTTAGCTGCAGTGGCTTTTTGGTGATTCGGATGTCGGCCGGACTAAAATTTTAATGAAAAGACTGTAACCCCGACGGTTTTTGAGATATCGGCGCTTTTAGTGCTAAAATCAAGCAAACTAACGTAAATTGCGTATTTGGCATATTTTCTCTTTTAAAACTCCTATATCTCATACACCGTGATAGATACAGCCTCTGTGTATTCAAATTTTAGCCCTCCAGGGCGCTACTGTCATCAAATCAACTTCGGAATAGTTTTTTCGGAATGTTTTGGAAATGTTGATTTTTCATGCTATACAATGGCATTTAGGCCTATTTAGCCCCATGCGCCACCAGTAAGAGTTGTCCAATCGGTCTGAAATTTTTACCATAGTCATATATTATGGGCATTAGAACCGGATTCCAAGTACTCCCGGTCAAACCCCAAACTTTTTGCAAAAATGAAACGGTCTAATGGTCCGTATTCGAATTGTTCTCTTTCAAACCTCGTCTGCGTTATCTGTCAGTTCCGCACCGTCATTGTCCTTAGCCCGCAAATGAGGGGCGTGGATAGTTACATCGTATTACGATAGGGAAAGAAACTTACAAGGAAGTAAATACTTCATGCGGAAGATCCTTATACAGCGCTGCAGCACTCCTACCATAGCATTTGCCAGCGAGCTCCCCCTTCGCACGCGGCTCGCTTCGTGCCTGTGCGCCCTTCTTCAGGTGCCATATGCTGGAACTGCAGAGTGCCTGCAATGCGTGTGAGCGCACACTACAAAATCCAAATGCATGATGTAACGCATTACTTACAGAGTGGTCCGACACCACACATCAGCTGATGCACACTTGTAGACCGCGCTGTAACTAATGTGTAGTCGCATACCATGCGCTATCTAATGTGTGGTCCCTACCTGGCTGTAACTCACGTGTAGTGTCGTGGGGGCGAACACCAAACATTTCCTAATGCATGGTCTAACACCACACATTAGCTAATGCATAGTACTGCTACCACACATTTCGTAATGCATGGTGCTGCTACCACACATTTCTTCATGCATGATCCTGCTACCACACATTTACTAATGCATGGTACCGCTAAGAAATGCTAAGAAATGCATGGTCGAAGACCATTCAGTAAGTAATGCGTGAAGTCATGCATTTGGATTTGCAGCGCATTTGCGATGCTGTAGCCGGTCGGCCTCCGTTGCCAGGACCAGCAGTCGGCGCTGCGCTGGTGCTCGTCCTACGTGACGCACTTGGGGGCCGTGCTGCTGCCGTCGCTGCCTGCCGTGCTGGCGCGCATGCAGTGTCTGGCGAACCTTTCCCTGTTCGTCGGCGACAGCAGGCAGGAAGTTGACCTGCTGAGGACGATCGTGGATCTCGAGAACGTCCACGACAACCTGCTGCAGCTCAGCGTGTACGCCAAGTTCAAGGAAGCCAAGGCAGGTCAGTGTGTGGGCCTCTGACGCCGGTGGGTGGCGGTTTAGGGTGCACCGGTAAATTTTGAAAGGTAACGCAAGCCCGCAAACGCACCGTCCGTAACCGGTCAGCCGTAACATGCAGTGCGGGCAGACGACGCGAGACGCGACTCGCCTGCTTCTGCTTGTTTGCAACTGGAGTTTACTATACTGTTGTGACGCAAGAATCTCACTTCACAACAATATTACGATAATGTATCAGCGGCTTCTACTCTCATGCGGCAGCAAGAGCCAAGCTAAATATATATAGGCCGCCCGACCTTACCGGGGGATGTGCGCGCCTCGCCTTGCCTGTGCCGCCCGCAGCTTACGGGCGGCCGCGCTTCCCAGCCCGCAGCTCATGAACGGTCGGGTTAAGATGGGTAGTCTAAGCGAGCCGATTTTAGTACGGAGTCTAGGCTTTCTGTTGGTACACATATCTTTTAGATCCGACCATTCTAGAGCGATCTAGAGCGCCCGATGTGCGCCCCACCAGTCAGACGTTACCCTTTGTCAAGCCGTAGCTCATGAACGGTTGGTTATAGATGGTGGGTGTAAGCGATGCGATTCTAGTACAACACCTAGGCTTTTCGGCAATATTCGTATCTTTCTGATCCGATGAACCTAGAGCGGTCTAGAACACCCTACATATGTACCCGAGAGTGGATGGCGCGTGGGGCGCGCATCGGTCTGCAGCGGAGCGCCTTCGCCTGCCGCCGCCACGCGCGGTATTCCCCTGGCCCAGAATCTGGGCCTTCCGCCGGTACACATATCCTTACGGACCGGTCAGGCGTCACCCTTTGCCCGCCCGCACTTCGTAAGCGGAGGGTTTGAACAGCGGGTGTGGCCGACGCCCCCGTCCCCGCCCCCGTCCCCCGTCCATCCCCTCGTGTCCCCCCAGCCCGTTAAATAGCAAAGAAAGGAAACAATCCGCCGCAGATGTCTAAAAGACTCACACCATTTATAATGTCCACAAAACAATTCTTAACATAGTATCACCTGCTGCCATGGCAACTTTTGCTGGCATTTATTTTTCCAGGAAATTGTACACTCGGAATACGAGATGTCGTATCTCTGCACATGGGAATTGTATAAATAAATCTTCGCACAGGACAGGGGACAAGGTGTTCCTGGTAATTTTGTCCGCTGATCGATCCTGCCAAACCGATACGACTTGCCGTTTTGGCCCCAGAGACGTCTATAGTTTGCTGATTCCTAAGATGCGGTTTTCTTTCACAGTGATCTTGGGTATATTTGTATTAGAGTGTTTATGAACACCTCCGGGGCGTAAACATCATGTCCATGTCGTAACCCCACTTCAATCAATCCAAATGGGTACCTTCTGCGCTCTAAGGGACAATTTTGTCCATTGACATGCTACGTTTTTAAGCGAAACACTATATTTTGACATTTTGTAACATAGAGGTACGATATACTATTTGTAGCATGATTATGGGATAAATGCTATCCCAGTTATGTTTTGCTTAAAAACAAAACATTTTATGGGATAGAATTGTTCCATGACATTTAGTGTGTATTGTGCAGTGTAACACAATTCAAGCCCCGAAACACTTGGGTGGGTTAAACAGCGTTTCTCTAGTCTGTAATGCCTTTAGTCTGCAATCTCTCTCTGTCTCTCTCGCTCGCTCTGTCTCTTTCCCTGATTACTCTCTCTCTCTCTCTCTCTCTCTCTCTCTCTCTCTCTCTCTGTCTGTCTCTTTCCCTTCCTCTCTTCCTCTCTCTTTCTCCCTCTCCCTCTCCCTCCTCCCTCCCTCTCTCTCCCTCCCGCTATTTCTATTTCTCTTGTCAGCAATTCCTCGTCCGTTGCAGATGCAGGCGCCGGTCGCGCGGGGATCCTAGCCGCCATCACGCGGTGCTTCCGGCTGCGTTGGCTGCGCCTGCCGGGCTTCGGCAGCGTGCTGGCGGACCCCCAGCTCGGCCGGGCCGCCTTTGCGGGGCTGCTGTCGGGGCTGAGTTTCCTTAAGTGGATCTTCCTCGACCTATCTCCCTGCGCAGTCCTGCTGGACGACTTGAACGAGGGGCGCAGCAGGTGAGTGACTGCGTGATGGTGTATCGTTTGGAGAAAATCGAGGGGGGAAAACAACTTCGGTAATCGCGTGTACACCTTGCGTGGTAATCATAAGTTATGGCATCATGACTTCGGTGTTTTCCGATGTTTCTGGTTATCCTGTGTCTTCCCCTTCGACCATGTGTGTATTAGATCGCTAAAAACATGGCCAAGTAAGACAAAATATATTTTAAATACCAAATATATTTATTATACGGCCTGGTAATCCCCGGTAATTGGTAATCATGTGTACACCTCCGGACCCAGTAGTTCCCCCCCTCGGAGAAAGTTCTCTGTATGGCCGTCCGGAATTTCGTAGCTCGAACAGTTTTCGGGTTCATACACCCAGAAAATTGTTTCTTTGCATCCAAAGAGCCTCTTTTAGTCGGGGAGCAGTATAGACGTTCTTGTGGTTAAACGGTTTTTTTCTGGTTGGAGGCTGTAGGCCACTGGCTAGAACCAGAGCCACCTGAACGCACTGAATCCGCCTTGAGTACGACTTCTCGCCGAGGCACGAACGAGGCGGCACTAACAAGGGAGTGCCACGAGGTGTAAATCCCCGATGTTGTTCCAACTTTTGTGGTGGGATGACCTTTAGTAGGTATGAGGATCCCTCATAAATTTTTTTGGCGGAGTTTATATTCTTCAACCATTTAGGGCTTATTTATGCATGTTTGGGCCGTTGTAGTATAGGACGAAAGTCGTCCAAAAAATTTTGGAAAAAACTTTTCCTTTCAATCTCCCAAAGAAGCGACTGGGGCGAAAATTTCATCCGTTTCCTCGTATCTCTTACCGTTTCAGAGATAGTGGCTCCTAAAATGCACAATTGTATGCTGTACAAAGGTCCGAATAGACCCAAATTGTACATGCACACCTGCAGAGTCAGATGTCGTCCAATTAGGCTGATTTTTTTTTTTTTTTTTTTTTTTGGGGGGGGGGGTATTTATGTATTGGCACCCTATGTTGTCACGACCCACCTGACTTTCACACTTCTGATTTTGGACGGGCCACCCTGATTACACCGCCAGGCCTAGTTTTGTCACTTTGAACCTCCGGAAATGTATAAAAAATTTAAATTCCGCCAAAATTTTTATGAGGGATCTTCATACCTACCAAAGATCCTTCCACCACCAAAGTTTGAACAAAATCGGGGATTTACACCTCGTGGCATCCCCTTGTAAGCGTTTTCAACCGTCCGAGAAGGCGGCTTCGAGGCGGCCACAACGGCCGATCGATCGAGGCCAGGAGAGACGGGCATGCGTTAAAAAGAGAACGTCGCGCACGCGTCCGATTTTGGCGCACTAACCATCTTCATCGCGACATGAATCATTTCTAAATTGTTTGGTGTGGGTAGCGGTGGTCTCAGGGGTTCCGAAAATAATCACGGGGACCCGGGGCGATTACTTTCATGAACCGAAACTTGAGACCTCAAACACACGCCCTATTTCCTTCACGGCGATGCCTCATACGTTTACATGTTCTGTCGCCTGCAGCCTCCTCGAGAGCGTGGCGAACTCGCTGCCCGACTCGCTGTACCTCCTGATGCTGGACTGCGGCGGCCTGGTGTGTGACCGCAACGCGTGCCTCTCGTCAACCTTCCGGCCCGCCTCGCTGCGCCGCGTGCAGGGACGTGCGACACCGTTGCACATCCAAGTCTCACACGCGTGTCACTCCATGTGGAGGCTGCCGACTCAGTTCATCATTCTCCCGCACGCCAAGGACGACTACTGTGAGGTGGGTGGCAGCAACGCGGGGGGAGGGGGGGGGGTCACAATTATTGCGTGAGGAATGTCGTCGTATTAAGGGAATGCCTTGCTCAGACCCATGTGTGAAGACAAATTGATGTCAGTAGAAGTTGCTGGTTTCATGATGGTCTGAAATGTTGACGCGCTTCACCGACAATGGGTTCAACTGCTTGAAAAGACATTTTTTTCATATTCTTTTTATAACCGGAAGGGGGGCCTTCATGGATCAGGTGTTCCAGAGGTACGAGGTGATCTCTTCGACGGCTCACTAGGAAATTATGACTGTACTTGTACGTTTTCTTCTGGTAGCACCCCCTATTAACTTAGTCCGTTTTACACTTTTGTGCACCGCTTTTGAGCTGTACCATCGATCACTATCGATCTGAAAACTTCTGTCACAAGTAGTGTCCTTATGACGTTGTTTGAGTATAGTCGGACTATTTTCGATAGCCCCTTCATGGAGGTTGCCTCTGTCACTTTTAGGTCGTCGCGGGACCCCTTCCGGTGATCCCTAAAATCTAGAAGTATTCAACAAATGTGTTCTTGCAGTGGTAGCGTGAGCAAATTACCGGTCCAGCCCATCAACATTTCAAGCCTGCTTATGATGAAATGTAACTGTTGGGTCCCTGCTCGTTTTTGCGCAAGATGTCTATCCTCGCCCATATTGAGATCCGATTTTTTTTTCCGCTCTCGCATCCGTTTCGAGTTTCTCTCCTTTCCGTCTCTTAAGTGTTCGGGATGTAACGCGTGCTGAGATTGTGGCCGGGCCGGCCCTGCATAGGCGTGCCCCGCGCAGCACCGGGTGAGATCGTCTGCACCTGCCGCCGCCGCCGGGTCCCAGCCGGGTCCCGACCGGTTAGGCACGATGAGTCAGCGACCGACGGACCTCGGCAATATTAAAAATTCGTTTAAAAGCTATTTGAAACTCAACAGGAATACACGGGAAAAAATACTTCTACGGCCTGTGATTGTGGAATTGACGGTGTCAAAATGCACTCATATTTTCGCCAGAAATCGTGTTTTTTTCATCATACTGTGACAGTGTTTCTGACGCCGAAAGAATCTGTACGTGACGCGGTGCCTGCGGCGGTTTTCTCTTGCCGCGGGTTCCGTACAATCTACTCGGCTTCCTGCTTTTACCAGGTGTCCCAGCTCAGCCGTGCCAGGAAAAGGTAGGCAAGCCCGCAACACTAGCCTCTGGTGTCCACTCTTGGCGTCCCGCTGTGAGCCGGTCTTTCGATGCAGACGACGCGCCTTACAGGTTAGGGGGGACGATAACAGGCTATCAGCGCCTGCTTAAACTTTATTGATATCTATTTCTACTCTGCTGTTTGCATTTTGGCTATCGGAAAATTGGCGCCATGCCACTCCGCAAAGTGCTGGGCTGGACACCCCGCGTGAGGCTAGTGTCGCGGGATTGCCTACCTTTTCCCTGGCACGGCTGAGCTGGGACACCCGGTAAAGACACACGTCAACAGTCAATCGACGATTTTGTCCGTGGCTATAGACGATTCTGTTCAGACAATTACAACTAAATTGGGACTCGACATAGTCACTTAACCATGGACAGATGACATTATTGTCGTTCTGCAGTCGCAATTTAGTTGTATATAGACGCACTGAAGCGTCCATGAAATTGAATCACAGCACCGCTCATTGATCTGTCGCCTTGTTCCAGAAATGCAGGGACTGTTCGAGGCTGGCGTCTTCTTTGAAGTCCTACGACACGTACTGCATTGCCGATTTCCACTATTAATTCTTTTAGGCAGTCATTTATCGATCGGTCTCCTGCAAGCACGCACCTGTTTGTAAATGCTGTAATTCTATGAATAGATTTGTTCATATTAAGATTAAAGGTTTAAAGCTATTAAAGATTTGTCAAATTATATTGTGCCCCCCTCCCCCTGCCGACTCAATAAGAATCGCATTTATATATATGTATTCGAAAATTTTAATTTAATCCTGAAAAGCCGTCGTGGAGTTCCGCTCTCATGCAACCAGCGAGTCAGTGGGTGAAAAAGTATTGAAGGAGGACCGTCCGCTCTCAGGTAGGAGGTGCCGTTCTGCTCGAAATACTTGATAATTGGGTTAGTCCATATTGTGCAGCCTCCTCCGTTGTATTATTACAATACGAACCGGAAAAATCTGACGACGATAAAAAAAGTCCGACGACGATACCCCACGCTGGATCGTGCGGTATCGACGATATTATATCCTTGAAAGGCAACGTTATCAGAGCACTGAGACACTAAGACTTTTTGGGGGAAAATTCCGTTCAATCCTTAAGAAAATTTATATCTTATATCATATCAAACACATATGATAACTTACTCATAAAGGAGTCATCCTCAACCTTGCTACCGTCTTGCAGCCTAACGACAAGTCGCGCAGTCGTCGCCGTTTTGCAAACGTTTTTCCTAATCAAGACCTTTCTTCTTCCCCAAAAGCATAAAAGCTCTGGTGGCAAAAGTAAATAGCTAATTTCTTACTTCCGTGAAAAAGTAGTCTATGTTTTCAAACATCAGGCGTCCAGAAGATGAATTTTCAACATCCAATACAGGATTGTTATCAGCTTCAGTGATAGACCATGGCTCACACATATATTCAACAAACTGTTTACTGCCAATAGAACGTCACATGACGGCGGTGGGGTCGCAGTCTATATCAGATCAATGTATGAATGTAAAGTAATTTCAAAATCAACATCGCCTGATATGAGGAGACAGCAGCCCGATTACATAATACTGGAAATATCTTCCGCAGAGTGTACACAGGGCTCCAAACGCGGGTTATCTTAGTTACTTTATGGACGACCTATTACCCTGCTGTGCAGAGTATGAAAATGTTATTATAGCGGGTGATGTAAATGGTTATTTCGGCAGCGTACTTCCTTGTGACGTCAACGATACTAGACAGGTAGACCAATTACTAAATATGTGCAACCTAGAACGGGTACCGTACGGAGCGACATACCACATAAAAAACTGTGACTCGACCTTGGATATGATAGCAACGAATGTCATGGAGAACCTAATCTGTTTTGAGCAACTCCCCGTCCGTTAGGGATGCATATCGAATAAAAAATATCGATATTATCGATATCGATAATATCAACTGCCTTGCGATATAATATCGAAAATATCGGAAAAATATATCGATATTTGCGATATATCGATATTGTCGGACGTTAGCGAGAAACTGTTGCAGAAAGTGGACAAAAGAATGTATTGTTCAGAATAAATACTGGTATTTGACGCAATACACTAAATCTAAAAACGGCGCCAGGTATAGAAGGTGAAATTGCAATAAAAACAAGCCATTTGGAAACAAGGTACGAGCGGAACAAAAGCAATTACAAAGGATGTACTATGTAGTTTGGCGGTACAAACGGAGATACTGTGTGCGAGGCCATTTTTTTTTTCGCACAGCGGGAGCGCGGCTGATATCTATTCTCCAAAAATATCTTCAATATTATCTAAATATATTTCCAATATACCTTCCAAATATCTTCAGTATTCTCTCCAAATACCTTCAATATATTAATTAAAAATATCGATATATCGCCATATCGGTTTGCAAGCCATATCGATATATCGATATCGAAACATCGGGAGAAAATATCGATATTTCAATAATATCGATACGTATCGTGCATCCCTACCGTCCGTAGGCTGTCGGCACATGACCTCTTTGCTTCCTTTCGGTTTAAAGTGCCGAATTTCACACCATCGGTAATAACCAGGCGTGATTTCGCCTCATATGATGTAAACAGATTTAGGGATGATGTGCTAAATGCTCCATGGGATGAGATGATCAAGATAAAGGATATTACCGATACGGTCGATTTCCTTTAATGTTACGCTTTGTGAATTGTATGATAAGCACTGTCCATGGGTGACGTTTAAACAAAAATATCAGCCCCAGCCTTGGTTTACCACTAGTATTAAGGCTTTAATTAAGGACCGTGATAATGTATATAATCGGTATAAAACCACCAAAGCAGACCACGATCATACGTTGTACGAAAGACTAGAAAACAAATGTAAAAAATACTATCCCACTTCGTGAGACACTGGTAGTCCCGGAACGTCCGGAATTGAATTAAAGTGTGGTTTAAATTTAATTTAAATATGATAGAAGTTACATTTAAATTTGATTTAAGTTTTATCAAAATTTTAGTCAAGTGAAATTTAATATTCATTCAAATTGAGTTCAAATTTGATCCAAATTTGGTTTTAATTTTTTACTTTTAATTTAAATTTGATTTAAATTTAACTTTAGTCTCCTTAATTTAAGGTATGAGGAGTTCATTTGGGCCACGCGAAAGTTTTGGCGTGGCTTCTATTTATTTCGAGTGGAAAGGCTAGTTTTAGAGTAGCCCGAAGGCAGCGGACCGCTCACATTCTCATGCGCGGGTCTAGCTCTCCTGCGAGGCGGTCGCACTGTTGTGGCAGGTGCGGCTGACTCCCTGACTCTTCGGTGTGGGTCGAGCCATCTACAATGCTACCGGGCTTCGCCCTGTGAGGGCTGCGCCTCTTGCTGCGTTGTGCGTACTCTAGGGTGCCCCGAAGCGGATTAAACACTAGGGTTAACACTCTTGTAGCGCCGGCGCCGGCCTGT
This sequence comes from Megalurothrips usitatus, assembly GCA_026979955.1. Lineage (NCBI taxonomy): Eukaryota > Metazoa > Arthropoda > Insecta > Thysanoptera > Thripidae > Megalurothrips > Megalurothrips usitatus. The sequence goes on along the minus strand of CM049598.1, from coordinate 12,837,190 downwards.
TCCGGCTCGGTTCGGCACATCAACAATGAAGGCTGCTTCACAAGAAAGGAGGAAAGCATGCGTTCTTCCGTAGAATGGAAAAGGATAGATGACGGAGACAGCCAGCTGACGAGCCGAACCAGGCGAGCTCCATCCCTTTCTCTTCAATGTGGGTGGAGTGAGAAAGCTGAATTTCAAAACGTTTTTTGGGGAGTTTGCGATGATTTTCTAATGTGAAAACTAGACAGACGTCCTTGTGGTAATGATACGCACAATTTTGTAAAACCGATTTTTGAAATTTTGTTTCGTTTTGATTTTACTATAAGGGTACTTGCTTCATAGAAAAAAAAGTACTGTCCCACTAAGTGGGACACTGGTAGGCCCGAAGTTTTGCACATGATTGGGCATTTTGTAGATTTGTAGATACTGTCTCACTCTGTGAGACACTGGTAGGCCCGGAGTTTCGCACGGGTTTGGGTTGGTTACGTTACCGCCTATTTAAGTTTTATGAGTTTATTTAATTTTGCTTTTTACAAAAGGATATTTGAAGGTTTGTATTAGTTTTGTAATGGAACGGGGCAGTTTTAAAATTATAGTTTTATAGTAACGGTCAGTGCACCGCATTATTCTCCTACGCGGGCCGCCCAGCGCTGGCCTGCAAGGTGTTGTCCCCGCCCAGCTTGGCCCGGCGGCCCGACAATGCACGCCTCGCTTTGAGTCTCGGGTCCCTTGGCTTGTTGTGCGTACTCTAGGGTGGAGGGGAGGGGTAGGGTCCCACCGAAACGGTCCTCCTGCCTTGAGTCGCCGCTCTCGTAGCCGTGGCTCGGCCAGGCCCCGGCTCGGCTCGGCACATCGACAATGGGTACCCGGCAAGGGCTGCGCAACAAAAAAGAAGGACGGAAGATTTGGTGGTGGTGTAGAAAAGGATGGAATAGCGGATGCAGCCACCTGACGAGCCGAGCAGGGGTAGCTCTGTCCCTTTCTTTTGCCATTGGATAGAGTGAGATAGCTGAATTTCAAATGCGTTTTTACGCTAAGTGTTACATTTTATAAGTTTAAAAGTAGGTTTGCTGTACTTGCCCAGTCACCCTCGATAATTCTGTTAGACAGATTTTTGATTTTTTGCCTCGTTATCGATCTACAGCAATTGGCCCTGTGGACCATAGATGCGCGTATAGTTGTGTCCCTTTCTTTCGCCATAAGAAGAAGTGAAATAGCTGACTTTTAAATCGATTTTTCGGCCACTTGGAAGCTTTTTCAAAGTGTAAAAACACGTCAGCGTGCCCTGCAAAAGTATCCTGCGTCCATGTGCACAGTTTCAGAAAATTCGTATAGAGGGCCATAAGGGCAATGCTTAAAAGAAAAAAAAAATGCCAATCGGGCCAGACTCTAAGGCAACTCCGTTTCACTTCGTGCCTAAAAAGTCTAGTTCGGGGTGAGACGATAAGGCAACTCCGTTTCACCAAGCGTAAAAATTCCACCGCCTACAACACTGAGTGGCCCTCGCTAACTGAAAAACGAATTCATTCTAAAAATAGTAATATGAAACGACGAGGAATTGGAACCTACGACGCTGTATGCCGACTCGACCTCTCAGACCGCGCGTCCACGGCGACATTGTTAATAGGCCTCGCGCGAACGACGATTACAAGCCCTGGCAGACCGCGGCCGCGGGGAGCCGGCCAGAGCGCACAGCACAGCTAGCCAAGTTGACAACAATACGTCTTTGCAATGAAGGGTGAAGCAGCCATTTCAAAAATATTTATATTTAGTTTATTTAGGACTATGAAATGTGGCTCGATTTTATGCAAAATGTGCATGCAAACAACGTACCTAATTTTGTATTTTTAAATTAACTAAGGCGATAAATAATATTTAATTTTGAAGTTGGCTGTATTGGAATACCAGTCTTCCCCTTCTTGCCCCACATTTGTGGCGAGCCAGAAATGAACTGTCGAATCGCTCTTCTCCACCTCGAATCGATGTCGTAAGCGGAGGTCTAGGATCCGTCGAAATTCTCGATCGATTCGAGGGATATTTGTCGCAAAAATCGACATCGGAAAAACGTCGACAGGTTCGACTACTCGATACATCGATATCGTTGCTAAATCGAGTGTTCCCCCACGCAGCCGCGTTCGCCCCCTACCCATCTGTGCCCGCTTCGCTCTGAACTGGCGCGAACGGTGGTATGGGAACGGCCAGCAATTTAAAAAGGAGAAGATTCCTTGCAGGTCAAATAATTTATTTCAAACAATGTTAAGACAAACAAAACTAAAAATAAATTTGGACAAACTCTTTGAAAATCACATAGTTTATAAAGCTCAGTGCAAACCCATGAAAGTTCAAAATTAGTTCTTAAAACTAAAATTAACTTTAACAGTCTTTCAGATTCACTAATTATTGACTTGGGATGCTGCTCCACATACATTCACATTAATGTGAACTACTATGGGATAAACATAGTCAACTCAATGAACAAACCAAGAATTGACTTGGGCATTCAATATATCAAACTGCCATTGACATAAAACTTGTAGAGCACAAAAATAAACAAAACTAAAAATAAACTTGGGCAAACAGTCTTAAAAAATCACATGCTTCAAATCGGTCAATGAAAAACCGTAAGAAATTGAAATTAGTTCTTAAAACTAAAATTAACTTGAACAGTCTTTTAGATTTGTTGACTTAAGATGCTGCTCCACATACATTCACATTGTCAATTACCATGAAAACCAAGAATTAACTTGGACATCCAACATGCTAAACTGTCATTGACATAAAACTTACAATCACAATAAACAAAACTAAAAACTAACTTAGACAAACAGTCTTAAAAAATCACATGGTTTAAATCGGTCAATGAAAAACCGTAAGAAATTGAAATTAGTTCTTAAAACTAAAATTAACTTGAACAGTCTTTTAGATTCACTAGTTGTTGACTTAAGATGCTGCTCCACATACATTCACATTGTCAATTACCATGAAAACCAAGAATTAACTTGGACATCCAACATGCTAAACTGTCATTGACATAAAACTTGCAGAGCTCGCTCAATCACAAACAAAACTAAAAACAAACTTGGACAAACAGTCTTTAAGAATCACATGACTGAAAGCTGCCAGTAAATACCATGAAAGTTCAAAATTTAAAATTAAAATTCACTTTAACAGTCTCTTATATTCACTAGTTGACTAAGTATGCTGCTCCACACACATTCGCATAAATGTCAACTACCATGAGATGAACAAACCAAGAATTAACTTAAACATTCAATATATTAAACTGTCTTTGACATCAAACCTACAGAGCTCAAAAATAATGAACAAAACTAAAAATGAACTTGGACAAACAGTCTTCAAAAATCACATGGATTGAAACGGTCAAAGAGCCGTAAGAGACTAGTTCTTAAAACTAAAACATAACAGAACAAAAGAATAAACAGACACAGTCTTGAAGAATCAGTAATCACTACACAAACATAGGTGGCTGACTAGTCCTTGCTCCTAGACTTGGCAGAAGAACGTTGCTTTGAAGGTGATGGTGGAGAAGTCACTGCCTTTGATGACGTTATCTGCTTACGCCATTTGGCATCCTTCAGCCATTTCTGCAGCGCATCTTGGGCTTCCGACAAGTCACTATCCTTGAAAGTGGATTGAAGAGTACCTGAGCAAACCCATACCACATACACCAGTGAACACACACACCACTTGAACCACGCAACGTAAAAAGTATGAGTGAACCAATACAGCTTTATTAGCCGTGTAACTTACCCAGAAAGACTTGGTAAATATGAAGGCTCCTAATCCCAATTTTACCATTCCCGCCATTCAGATTCATTTTTTTGGCTAAGCTGTTGTACAATAGCTTGGCCAGAATAGCCCTGGCACTTGCTCTCTCTGGATCAGGAACCAGCGTTTTGACATAGCTCGACAAGTAGTCACACTGAGAGAAAAACATAAAAATGAGAAACTGCCAAATTTAAAGACCAAAAGATAACACTAAAATACTTACAGCCCCAGCGAGATTGGCATCACTATCTGCCAAGAAGTCTTCGAATTTCTTTAGCTCTTCTTGCGTGGCAAGGGGCAATTTAGGCATGCCATGTGGCTTGCAGATCCGCTTCTCATTGGGCAGAAGCGATCTCTGCAAGCGGCCCAAGTTCATTAAGACAACGTCTGTCTTGGCAGAATTCTCTCTTATCATTACTTCAAGGCTCAGCAAACTGGCCTCTATGGCTTCCAATCTTTCAGCTGAAAAGAATAAAAGGCAAGTTACCAACAATAATTAAAAACCAATTATAAAAGGGAACGGTTGACTTACAGATACTTTTTTCCTGAACCGCAAACAACCGCCTGCGTCCATCAACTGATGATTTCAGTATCTTTGGGGACGATCCATTTTTAGAAGCGGAGGGCCCTTCTATTGGCGATTCATTGGATGTGCCTGCCAGTACCTCATTGAATGCTGTGCCATTGGATGCCAGTGCTCCTCCAGATGCAGCTCGAGAAAAATCCTTAGAGACCGCTTGAGCACTGGCTGGACTTAGATAGAAGGAAGTATCGGCAGGTAGCTGACTGAACGACGTGAAGGTGGGCAGTAATTTAACAGGAGAGCCCACAGGAGAGTTCAGAGGAGTAGTGTGGCACGAGTCCTGAAAAATAAAAAATGAGGATCAATTAAAATATGAACACCTCTAAATTTAAACTACATAGCACAACCTACCATTTGTGCAGGATCTTCAATGGTTTCATCATCCACAAGAAAATGAATGCCCAGAGACTCCGTCTGCTCTGAAGTCTGGAACAAGTACATGCATTTTGTGAATTGAATTAATCGAGACTTTCATGCCAGTGATGTGAGAAAACTTACAGCTGATCCCTTTCTGGGAGTTATTTTCCACGGAGATTTAGAAGGAGACTTCCGAGGTCTGACAGGAGACTGCGTTCTAGAAGTAACAGCAGCTCTGGCAGCCTTCAGTCTCTCCATTAACTCTTCTCTCTCTTTCTTTTTCTGCTCCGGTTTTGTCAAGCCCTGGCCTTTCCTCACAGTCTTAGGACCAGTAATCTGAACGGAGGGTGGGGCTGGTATTGTCTTCGTCGTTTTCCTCACCGGAATCTCTTCATCACTGGAAGTGTCAAACCGGTTGGGCCTGACCCTTCGCCTCTTCTTTTGAGGTCCACTCGGAGCCTCAGTCTCGTAGTGGCTGTCAGCTATAAATCGAGGCACTGCTGCCCTGGCCTTTACAAAGGTGTCTGAAAACGAGAGTACAGATACTCCATTAAAATATTGAGATAAAAGTATATTAGCAATCATACCAAGGAGCAAAGTAACATCTTACCATAAAATCTCATAACCTGAACCTTGTGTTCGTCCCAGTTCCGGTCTGGCGGACACTGGCTTTTCACCAGGCATGTGGCGGGCCTGTGTTTGGGAGGCCATTTGGAGACCCCGGCCATGTCATCGTCCAGCTCTCCCATGAGCCACGAAGCAAGGCCTACCTCAAAATACTCATTGTCATCCTCTTCGGTGGGGAAAAACCGCAACACCACAAACTGCAAAGTCAAGGGAGCAGCAAAGAAAATTAAATTACATGAAGTCTGTGGAATGGAGGATGGGCACACAAACATGGTGATCCCCATCTCTCATCAGGTAGCACTTGCTGAGTACATCTCTGAGGCGGAAAGACAATCTTCTGCCCAACTCAGAGACTCTGCAAATCCCTAAATCCGTGGAAGGAATAGGGTAATCATAGAAATCTTCAGAAAATTGGAACTTGCGACCGACCAGGTGAATCTTCCTCTGCCTCAGCACAATATCTTCAAGCACCACAATACCACCATCCTTTGTTTTGAAGCAGCTATCCATCTTCCCCACCTTAAGCATAAACCCTTTTGTTTTGAGTTTCTTGTAGTGCTGACCACCAATATTTCCACGGAAAGCACCACGCTGCTTTAAAGAAAGAACTACATGAGATGCCTTGGAAGAAAGCTTTACTCGACTTGCTTTCTTCTCCTGGTCTCGCCTAGCTAACTGCTGAAGCTGATGAAGACCCGACCTTAATGTCTCCTTGATGGTTTTTAATTGATTCTCAAATTTGAAAGCGGCAATGTCATCCAGAGTCAAACCTTCATCACATTCATCTGCTAAATGAATCAGCGAATGCACATTGTACACCACAAACTGTCGACCATAAATCTGAGCAGAGTGCTCAACAAATAACTTCAACAACTGCTTTGCGAGGTCACGTTTCTCGGAGATGAGAGGCTTGCTACATAGTATATAAATGCCGCAGTGGAAGAGGAGAAAGTTCTTGTAAATATTTTCATCCACTAAATCTTTAAATGCGAGAATGCCATCGTACAAGAGCATCCTTCGTAGCTGAGTACACTTCATATTCCTAAAGAATGCCAGGGAACACGGCTTCCTATTGAAGTCTGAGGGACAATAATCACGAAGAAATTCAAACACTGTCGATATTAAATCAACAACTTCCTGATGAAGCTTCCATGGACCAGGAACATTCAACCAATGATCTAAAATGCGCTTCATAACTCCACCGAATACCAAGTGCATAGGATCAAGAGAGAATTGAGACACCATTCCTGTCCCCACAGCTTCCAACGGTGACACGCCTCTGTGATGTCGCTGATGATCTCTTCGCCTGAAAGACTCATCAGAGCGCAGAGGTTGTTCTAAATCCACAAACGTCATCCTGTTGTCATGATACTCTCCAACAACAATACATTTCTCACAACCTTCATAACCATTGTGACGGCTGCAACACTTAATGAAGGAACGGGCAACAGCATCCAGGATATACTTCCTAATCACTACTTGATACACTTGTCCATTGTAAGTGTACCCATTCTGAAGCAAGTCTCCAAGTTCCACTACATATTTCTCCAGGTATTCCTCGACGCTGGCGGGATCTTTGGTGCCTCTATAGACAGCAATAATGAATGGAGGGTCATCAGTGCCAATTAAATCGCCTAAGATGGGCCACAGCTTCGCCTTCTTCAGTGGCAGACCGTCCATGCCAATGTCCAAGATGACTTTGTTAAACTTGCGTAGATAATCCCCAAGATCAAGTTGATTTAGATTGGCCCTAATTCCTTTGAACCATAGCGTGCCACCTGATGGAAGCTCTGCAATGTCAAACTCATAATCGCACATGAATAGCGTAGTGTAGGACAATGGCATGCGTTTAAACACAACACTAAGCCGATGCAAAAGATCGTCCAATTTAGACATAGACAGGAGCCCTGGACACCGCCCCCACTCCCGAACAGTGTCAATAACATATTGCTCTTTCTCAGCATCATTTTCAAAAGCAGACTGCTGCTCATCATCACTGTCAATAACATCTGCATCACTTTCATCAGAATCACCACCTTCATCTTCTACAGCACCATCACTGCTTCCACAATCCAAATCGAAGACCGCTACATTCTCCTCACCACCTCCATGGTTTACTACATCAACTACAACTTCATGGTCGTTGCCGCCTACATTCCCACCTACATCTCCATCACCACCATATCCATTCGCAATACCACCACCCACTTCATGTCCAGCTTCGCTAACATCAGAATCACTCCCAGAGGATGCATAGTGAATCCTGTCCAGACCACAACACAATTCATACAACTCGACCCTTCTCTTGGTGCTTCTGACAGCTCTCCTGTTAAGAGTACGTTTCAAAGAGGCTGACATGTCAAGCTCAGATATGTACCTGAGGTTGCTCAATGTCCTCCGGGGTTCCCATGTTTTGTTGATAGAAAGCAGGGTGTTCTGTTGATAGACAGCAGGGCTGCGCCTGAAACAAAAAAGGAAACTGAATAACGGACGGAGAAGTACGTCATTAATAGAAGGGGCACTGGAAGACGGGCTGGAAAACCAAGACAAAGAACGCACCTCCCAATAGGTTATCAGAGTTCTTTAAACCACACATTTGAATTTCATGAACTGCACTTCCGCCCATTCGCAAATGTTCGGCAGAAACAGTCCCCTCTGATACACTTGTAAAGCGGTGTGTAGGTTAGTCGCTCTCACGCAAAGGGTAGCTCCCGTAACGTTCGCGGTGCAAACAAAGGCAAAAGCGGTTACATTTTTTGTACAAGCAAAAGCTGTCGAAACCCAATAGGAACGCAAAAACACAACAATCATACACCGGCCAGCAAAATCGTGAGCCGGCCGGCAGGATGAATTTTGACAAGCCGCTAGGCATCACGCGAGCCTAACGCCAGAAACTGACCAAGGAGGGCGTTGAATTGCTAGACCACTGCGTGAAGCGCAACCACGAATAGTCACAACAGTAAAAGTCAGCGAGATTATCTCGGATTACGATAATCCGTCCTCACCCTCTGAACCCACGCTGAAACGGCTCGACGCTCTCGCCGCAACCGGTGTTCAAGATGGCGGACGGGACAGGCTCTTGTCTCCGCCCTCTACATGCCAGGAAACAAGAGACGCTCGCTGGCAGCAGCTGGCAGTTGACAACACTGTAAATTCAAACAGATTTTGGAAACAACATACAAGAGTACTAAAACGAGCTAAGTGAATATATTTATGAATCCAATTAAAAGCATTTGAACGACATAACTTACTGTATCAGAGAGCTAGCGACGATTTAAAAGAGGTCTTCTACCAGCTTCCGCTTTTATGCCCGCACGTTGGCAATGGAGGAGCGGGCATAATTTAAAACATATGTCGGGCGCGGAACGTCCTCTATTTTTATTCGCAATTATGAAATGTTTTCTCACGCGACCAAAACCGACATTGTGATACCGTTTCGCACTATCAGCGCAGAGAATTTGACTTTCACACGGAAAATAGGCGAATCAATAACATATCGAAGTCGAACTGTCGCATCGAGGTCGAATCGATGGAAGTGACGTTTCGGGCATACAGGCGTCGAATTATGACTAAATGTGGGGTTAAAGTTGGTGGAGTAGATCTAAGGACGTAAATTATCACGAATTAAGTGTACTCGATTTTCAGAATTTCCCGATGCCGAAATCGACATCACCGGATTGTCGACAGCGTCGACATCGATTCGAGGTCGATTCGACAGTTCATTTCTGGCTGGGGTATGGTTTTAAGTCAGGCCACAGCACGGAAACCGCGCTGTTGAAGGTCATTGGTGACATAAAAGAGGCTACTGGGCACCGTAAGTTGTCTCGTAGTGTTATATGATTTTAGTAACGCATTTCCATCAGCACAGCATGAATTGCTGCTTGCGAAGTTACGGTGTTTGGGTTTGTCTGCTTCAACTGTAAACTGGTTTAAGTCATATTTAACCGGCAGAAAACAATTTGTCGATACAGGTGCTAGACTATCAGCCCAAGCGGAGATCCTCTTAGGTGTACCACAGGGTTCTGTTCTAGGCCCATTGCTGTATTGTCTTTATGTAAATGACATTGGTAATGTTTTTAGACATTCTAATTATCATCTATATGCGGATGATTCACAAAACTATGTGGAGTTTTTACCAGATGAGTACCATACCGCTATCGATATTGTAAATTGGGAGGCAAGGCAGCTGGTTGAGTATGCAGTTGGACATAATCTAGCAATAAACAGCGGCAAGACACAGGTTATTATTATTGGAATTATTGCAAGATCTTCCACGGAGTATACCAAGTGTTGTAGTTAATAACGTAGAAATACCAAACTCTGATACTGTAATGAACTTGGGATTAATAGTCGATAAACGTTTCACATGGGAGCCTTATGCTAACGCGATTTGTAGTAAAATAATCACTAAAATTCAGCAGGTAAGAAGACACAGACACCTTTTGCCCACCAATATCAGAAAGCAGCTTGTAGAAAGCTTAATTTTTCCAGAAATGGATTACTGCTCAATCGTCTGTGAGGGTATGTTAGTACAGTGTAAAAGTAGAATACAACGTTTGCAAAACGCCTGCGCGCGATTTGTGCCTAGTCTCCCTGGAGACAGTCCAATTTCAAACAGATACCAAGACCTAAGACGGCTTAATGTGAGAAACAGGCGATATTTTTAAACAGTTTGTATGTTAAAAAAAAGTTATGTATAACAAAAGTCCTTCGTATTTATATGAGAAACTAGTATTTGCAAACACCATTCACAACCGGAACATAAGGAATTGTAAAATGTTAAGAGTCCCGCAGCATCGTACCGAAAAACAAAGGGGTGCTTCTTGGATTTTCAGCATAGTTATTTGGGATAAGATACCTTCCCTTGTTACTCGGTGCATTACTGTAAATTCATTTTAAAAGCATGCGAGGAATTATTTTCTGTTGCTTTAGGACAATTCTTTTTCTTTTTTGTTTTTTCTGTTAATCTTTGTTATCGTTTATGCGGTGTTGCGTTATGTCTTTACTGACGTTGTTGGTATTAACTGTATTAAGATGTACACAAACGGGACTTATAGTCCTAATTGGCAGAGCGATAGCGAAGCCCTTACCCGACTAGGTCAAAAATGTTCTGTCTGTTTGTCCGCGCGATTTCTCGAGAACGGTTATACGTAGAAAGCTCAAATTTGGACCACATCTTTCTTGCATCATAACAGAGTCAACCTCCCCTCAGGGGCACCGCAGCCCAAGCGGTTTCTTAGATGATTTTCGCAAGTGGTCTAAAATTTAAAATCCGCCGGTTGGGTGAAGTCAGTATGCGCCGTGCGCCTGTCAGGGAAGGGCAGACTCGAGTGGGTTACGCTCGGTTAGCTTAGGTTAGTGGAGGCCTGGGTATGTTAGGTACAGGCAGGTAAGGGTAGGTTAGGACTGTTTGAGTGGCATTGACAAGGAAAGGATGACCTAAGATACGTTCGGAAGCCAGAACATGAGCCTGGTTGCGGCCGTGAGGAGAAAGTGACGCCCGGGGGGCGGCCTACTGACTGGCCCCGCAGGGTCCTACTCGTCAGGTGACAGCCGCCGGCAGGCCAAGATAGGCGTGCGCCAGGCGTGGAGTGGGGGAACAGTGATTCGCGATGCGCGAAGCCTGTTACGCCACGACGCGGTCTGGCGTACGTCTACCTTGTGTACTTCAGTTAAACAAGGTAGGCGTACGCCAGACCGCGTCGTGGCGTAACAGGCTTCGCTCCACTGTTCCGCCACTCCACGCCTGGCGCATGCCTACCTTGGCCTGCCGGCGGCTGTCACCTGACCACTACGACCCTGCGGGGCCAATCAGTCAGTAGGACGCTCTGCGGGCGTCACTCCGCACGGTCGCAACCACGCTCATGTACTGGCTTCCGAACGTTTCTTACATCATCCTTTCGTTATTAATGCCGCTCAACCAGTCCTAACCTACCCAAACCTCCACTAACCTAACCTAACCGAGCGCAACACACTCAAGTCACTGATCCGCCACTCCACGACAGGCACATGGCGCATACTGACCTCACCTAACCGGCGGATATTTAATTTTAGACCACTTGTGAAAATTATCTAAGAAACCGCTTGGGCTACGGTGCTTCTGAGGGGGGGTTGACTCTGGTATGATGCAAGAAAGATGTGGTCCAAATTTGAGCTCCCTACGTCTAACCGTTCACGAGAAATCGCGCGGACAAACAGACAGACAAACAGACAGAACATTTTTGACCTAGTCGGGTAAGGGCTTCGCTTCGCTCAGACAATAATTCAAATCAGATAAATCAAATCAAATCCCACCCCTATGCGACTTTTCTGCATCTCCGCCGAAGACCCGAAGTGAAAACGCGCGAACGCACGCACGCGCGTCGTTTTCTAGACCTCAAGGCGCACTCCGTCGCGAGTGCGAGTCGGGACGGGCTGAGGTTTGCGATTTTAATCGTTACAAAAATATGTACCACCGGACACATCCTGAGTGGCTTGAGGCGGGGGCCGGAGGCCAAGCTGGCCAAGTCCCTTTGTCGAACCGAGGTGCCGGCGGAGCGGAAGGTACGACAGAGGTACGACGGTGGGACGGGCTAGCTTGGTTTACCTGCACCGACCCTATCTCCCGACTGGTCGCTATGGGCGCATTCTCGTTTCTGGAAATACCGATAAGGGACGGTATGCCTGACATCCGTACTGCTTTCTGCATAGGGATATCATGACCTGCGCTACGCAATTACTAAATTTGTTTGCTAATTTTTCATGCTTTTTTAACAATTTTTTTACGCTGGGTTTTAGAATTCCTTCCACCTTACAAGTCGCCGAAGAAAAGAAGGCAACCTCTCAAACAACTCGATTTGCAGGCACAGTTTAAAAGAGTAGTGATTAGCAATCTACTGCGGTTGGAGTGGTGGGTTAATAATTGGGGCGTAACTCGAGAGCTCAAGAGCATATAAATAAATAACCGTCGGATGTCATCATGGGAAAGTGTTACGTTGCCCAAGTGATATACTTGTTAAGACTCTTTTACTCTATGCAACAGTGCGTTGCTACGAAACATGCGAATGCAAGAAAGGGTTGTGTAATAAGGAGCTGCCATACATGGTCACTGTATTATTCTTAAGAGACGTAAAATTGCACGGGAAATAACGGAGCATTGAAGATCTTCGTTAAAAAAATGTAATCGTTTTTAAACGGCAAAAATCTGCAGTTTGTATTTACTCTGTCCCACCCAACCTTTTCCACTATGCGCACGCTGCTCATATTACATCATAATGCCGCCCAAGAGGAAGCTTGTGACAATGGCCGAGGTGCTTATTAACGGCGCACACTATCGACTACCGTCCTGCCGCGGCCTAAGGTCGTCTTGGGGCATTTAGGCCAGTCTGTGCAGCGCCCAGCCCGCTCTGCAGGCGTAGGTTGGTAAAGGACCTAGCAACTGGTCTAAGCTACCCATAAGTTGGTTGTTTGTATAATAGGTTTTGTGCATTTAAGAACTGTTGGGGGAGTGCAAGTACACTTCAAATGTCCATGGGTCAATTTTGTCCAATGAAACGTTACGTTTTTAACCCAAACACGACATAAGGACGATTTGTACCGTAAAAGTGGGACAAAGTGTAACGTGTGAGATGAAATTTGTCCCATAACTATGCTACAAATAGTATCTCAGTTGTTTTTGTTTAAAAACGAAACATTTTATAGAACAAAATTGTTCTTTATGGCATTTAGTGTGTGACGAAATAATAATAATAATGGAAGTAACGATAAAATATGCCAGCAAGACGCTCGATTCGCCGCACACGACGGTCGAGGGGCGAACTGCTGGCAAGACCATGTGTCTAAAGCTAACCAGCATAGTCAAGTCTTGATCAAATCTTTTGAAATCTTGAAAATCTCTAGAAAAATGTCGTAATCCATCGCCAATTCTCGCCAAATTTCAAAAGACCTATCAGGCTAGTTCAGGACCTGATTACTCATTCGCAGTCTTCGACAATGTGTACAGAAAAGAAGCGGAGTAGTACACCTCTCGAGAGGGGCACGCCGTTCGGGGAGGGGGGGGGGGGCGTTCAGTGTACGGATACACAACGGAGAACCGAAGAGACCCTTCATCTCCACATTTACAAACGCATTCCTCCAATTCCTTACGAAAACTGTACAAGCGATCGTGGCGGAGCACATTGTCCCCAATTTCGCCGATCTCCCATTGAGCGACTGCATGTTTCTGTAGCATGTTGCTATCCAAGAGCGACGTTTCAAATATCGCTCTATCAGAGCATCGCATTTTAGTGCCGTCCAAATAGGGCAACAATTGTTTCTCTTTGATTTACAGAAGTGGGTAGTGTGGTATACACCACTTCGGGGCTTTTCAGCCTAATTGGACCCCCACACGCCCGACAGTTCGTAAGTATCCAAGGCGAGTGTCAGGGGTCGGCGACAAAAAAAAAACAAAAAAAACGGCATGCACTTCGTCCGACCGGTATTACGACGGCAAAAGGTCTCTAAGGGTTCCGTCTGGTTGTCCACTTTTTGGTATACGTTGCGTAGTTTTGGAAAATTGTCGGTCACAAACGTCACGGCAGACGCGGCGGCTGACCGGGCCCGCATTTAATTGTCGAAATCAGATTTCTGGCTAGTGGTGAAATATCGCTTCATTGGACTTTTTACCTGTGTTTACCGAACAGAGAGCCACTGGGTGGCGGGTGGGATGGGTACCGCTCTCGCTTTAACTCCTGGGGCTTTTTCTAAAGTGTGCTGGCCCAACACGCTTTTCGTTCAGTGTGGTGACCATCACGCATTAGGAATAGCTTGTTACCACACTATTAAAAAAATTATCGTAATTATACCACAACTGTCCTGTAAACTTTCGACACGAACTACCCGTGAAATTACGAGATGGGTCGTACAATTTTTCTTGCACAGTTGTCTCAGTTCCCATTCTAACTGCTCTATTCGTCACAACAGCCGAAAAGGGGACATGTACAGTGAAAGATAAGAAAATTTCCATTTTTTACGAAAACGTTCGTAATTTAGACAGCTAGAAAAACTCGTAATTTCGCGAACATTCTGTGTTAAAAAATTAACCGAACTTTTGTCGCAATATAACAAAGAAGTTCGTTAAACGGATTATAATCAATTAAACCTCTGCGCTAAACTCTGTAATTACTAGAAAAGTTTCGTAATTTTACAACTGTCGTAAATATACAACCGTTTTCGTGCTGATACGTCACAGGTCCGTAACCTTACGACACTTTTCGTATTTTTACGACTTTTGTTCTTAAAATTAAATACTTTTCGGGACAAACTTTTTCGTACTTTTGCTAACAGTGCACACTCTCGGATTCGTAGAGTAGACGAAGTAGGCAGCCGGAGAAGTCAGTCTTTTGATTAGCTGAAATGTATGTTACACAAGTTTGTTTCCCCACTTTTCAACCACTACTTCTCGCTGTTCGACTCATTAATGGCCGTAACATGTGTGTGCTACTCTAACTTCCCTTGTCTTCTGGAACCGGTTCATGTAGAAGTGTCGAGATCAGATGGCGGTCAGCCGAATGCTGGTTACGTGGAAGTGGATATTGAAAACCCGGGAGCCGGTTTGTCTGCTGCAGCGAGTGTTCTACTTCGCCGTCGGCAGCGTGGTAGGCACCTTTTACGCTACAAACACAATGTCAATAGCGTGTTCTACCTCGCTTGCTCCCTCCCTAGTACACTTGCTTGCAGATGTGCAAGATTGGAATGCAGTGCCTGGCATGGGTCTGGGTAGGGGGTAGGGTGACCCATATTTCATGAGAAACCTCCGTGATATTTTTTGTTGGGAACAGCTCGCCTCACCCTGCGGCGCTCCTCTGTAGACACGTGGGTAGCGTGCTACGTCGAGGGTCGATGGACGTCGGGTTCGACTCTCGTTCAGTCTGCCACGACAATTTTTTTTTTTGCGTGGAGCCCGGTGAAATCCCTTGATGTCCTGAAATCTCTGTACACGTCACAGTCGAGTGATCGCCCCCTCGTTTCAAATCCAAAATTTTTGGTCTTTCATCTTATTACTGTCTAGACCGGAGCGAGAGTACGCCTCAACATCTAGTTATAGGCTACTACCATAATCAAAGAACGAGTCTCCCCACGAATGCATTCACCCGGCATTTGAATAGGTCACGAGGATAAGTAGTGAGGATGAGTTAAGATACTATTCTTGGTCAGTACAATACATCAAAATGAAAGGGAGGTGCGTGTGTGTGTGTGTGTGTGTGATAGAGAGTGGATACGGGGGATGGATATCACCATCATCTCTCTGAAACAACTTGCTTTGTTCCCAGGGATCCGTGATATTTATTCTAGTGGTGGATACGATGGTCCTTCTCCATGCGCTACGGACTCGAACGCTACGGGAGGCGGCCGCGCCCTTCAACTTATGGTCCGGGGTGTACTCGTGCCTCTCGGCGCACGGCATCTTGTTGGTGCACCGGCAAGATATCTGCGTGTTCCTGGCTGATGCCGCACTCGTGGCCATAAAAGTTGAATCTGCAGCGTGCAACGCAGGAAAGGTGTCTGTGGACATCAGGATCAACATTGAAGTGGACACGCGAATGAGGCCATCCCTTACGATGCGTCCTCTCCTAACAGGCACGGCTTGCGACCTCCCAGAGACTCATGCAGGCGATCGTCAGGTGCCTGGCTGGCTTCGGTTCGGTGTTGTGCATCACCTTATTGATGCCAGTGATTACCACAGGGAAGCCGTACTCACCCATGTGGCCTCCACTGCCGGGGAGAGAGGGCGACTTACTCAGTGGCCTCATACAGGCTGCTTGTACGACAGTCGGCGTCATTGCTTTCTTCACCATGTAAGTACGTTTGCAGCCCTCAGGGCGTAGGCACTGCCTAAGCACTGTGCCATACCCTCAATTCTGAATACCTATTTCAATCGTACTCTGATGCTTGCGGCATATTCTTGGAATTTCTGAATTCTAGTTGTGCACATTCATTTGCTACCCACAAGAATATTCGTTTTCTTGGTGTACCCATACACATTTGTAAGACGCATACATAACGCTAGTATCAATGCTGACTTGCACAAACCGAAAAGAGCGGTTTGCTCTAGCATTTTAGTAGTTTGAGCCACGGTACGAGCACTCGGAATTGGAGGTGTAACAGGAGATACGGTTGTCAAGCCGCGGCCGATCCAGGAGCTCCGATTAACTTCTGAGCATCCTTTTCCGCCCGTCCCAACACGTTTCAGACTGTTTCCGACTGTTCGTTCGGGCGGACGTGTGTGCGCAGACTTATCGTTGACGGAGGCAGTTCAAATTTGG
This sequence comes from Megalurothrips usitatus, assembly GCA_026979955.1. Taxonomy (NCBI): domain Eukaryota; kingdom Metazoa; phylum Arthropoda; class Insecta; order Thysanoptera; family Thripidae; genus Megalurothrips; species Megalurothrips usitatus. The sequence continues at coordinate 12,820,573 of CM049598.1, read as the reverse complement.
AGGGTAGACTTCTTTTGTGGAGTAAACAAACGTACGGTGGTCGCAATTTTTAAATTTTGTCGCGTTTCTATTTGATGAGGATTGTTAGATTTGTTAGGTTAGAGTTGGCCGCTGCGTGTGGTGCGCCTGCAAGACGCACTGTAGCACGCAGCCGTAGAGCCGGGTCGGTGCTGGGGGTTTTACAAGGTATGGAAAAGTGAGAGAGGGCTGCAGGGTTCATAGAAACAATATAAATTTTTTTTTGTTGGGATCTAATGATTTGTTTGTTTTAATTGAATCAAAGGCAGAGTTTACTACAAAGGGACTGTCTAAATAATAATTTTTACTACAAGAATCAGACGGCAAAGTGCTAACATTGTGAGGCCAAACGTGGGGCTCGTACCACATAAATTAGGTAGACAATACACCAAGGAGATACGTCTGGAAATGACACAAGGTACATTTAGAAGTTGAAAGTAAAATATAGCATGGCCAGGGTCTGATCAAAGATAGTAAATTTACTTGAGGAGATTAATTCATCACCCGATTTAAACAGTATATTAAATTAACACAAGGTCCGAAATACAGATAATTGATAATGAGCAGGAGGGTGACCAACAAATAAAACCTAATATTCTAGGTGAGAACGGAAACACAGTCCTGAGAAAATGAATAGTATCGCTTCATACAGCGAGGAAGGAACTTTCTGAATTTACACATAAGCGTGCTAGAGAAAAGACCTAGGTTGGAGAGAACATAATTTTGACCCGGTTATGAAAGAAAATTGCGGAAAACTTCATGCCAAAAAAAAGAACAGAAAATAACATAATGTTGGTTTTCACGCAACATTTACATTTTTACATTGGTACAATAATGCTGAAACAACACTCAGGACACCTGGAACGGAAGGGAGAGCACAAGACAAGTCACTTGGGCCCAAGGATAGAAAAAAGGTGGATCCACTCACCAATGCAAGGTAATCCAAAGTGTTGAACACACACACACTCACACTAGCACTCATGGCTCTGGGGGCGCCTCCCAGGCCGTTCACACCACCACACCTTTCACCACATCACTAAATTTCACTGTAGACGCAGACGCACTATCACTTCGGTGAAGAGTTCAAGGCCCCCACAAGAGGAGGGGGGGGGGGCACCATGCCGTCCGATAGGGCAGTTCGGCCACCACCACGACGGGGTCCACGGCGACCTCAGGGAGCGGCCGAGGCGGCCAAGGAGGCCGAGGCGGCCGCGGCCACGCAGACGGGGTCCTCGGCGGCGCCGGAGGCACGGTCGGCGGGGCATCTCCGAGGCGGCGTGTGGACGGGTGTCGGCCACGTGCACGGAGGGAAAGGGGGCAGCAGCTACTCAACGGGGCGACGACGGGGCGGCGGCCCCGACGTCTAGCCGGCCATCGTGGTGCAGTTCTCCGAGCTAGGCCGCGACCGCGCGGTGGCCATCAGCCTCACCATCTTCTACCTTCGACGTCAACCGTCAGCGGACACCCCACTTGCACGGCACGCCGCGTGCGCGCTCGACTCTCACCGCGGCCGGACCGTCGCTCTCTCGCTTCTCACCTCTCGACTGCCCACTCGCCCGTGGTCCCGTGCGCTCCCGTGCGCTCCCGTGCCACGGGTCCGGGCGGGGCGAGGGAAGGCGCCGGAAGGGTGGCCGATCCCTCGGGCGCCACCCTGTGACGTCGTCACAGCACTCCGTCGCGGGTCGGAACGGGTTGAGGTTATCGATTTTAATCGTTACAAAAATATTTACTACCGGACACATCTCTAGTGACTCGAGGCGGGGGCCGGAGGCCCCCGCAAACGCCGCCGGCAGGCCAAGCTGGCCAAGTCCCCCTGTCGAACCGAGGTGTCGGTGGAGCGGAGCGGAACCGGCACCGAAGTTCGACGGAGGGACGGGCCAGCTTGTTCTTTTCAGGCTACCAGGCCAAATTAAAATTCGACAGAATCACGGGATCACTCACTTCCGGTCTCTCTATCTCTCTCAACAAAACTGCATATCGAAGTGTCTAAATTCCAGACTCATACATGCCTGTGATTTTTTTCAGGTGCTTCAAAGCATCTTAATGTAATTGAGATACTTTCAAGCATCTGAAAACCTATTCAGACGCTTGTATGCTTCTGAAAAAATATCAAGACGCATGTTTGCCCCTTGTCGTACGTATGCGTCTGATGCATACAAGCGTCTGAATAGGTGTTTTTGGAGAAAAAGTTGTAGCACTGGCGGGTCTCGAACCTCCGCCGCCCGTTCCCAAGACCCTAGACCACTCGGCTATCAGGCCCACTTCGCATGGAACGGTGTGAGTTGCCCTCCCTGATGAATGCAAGTTTTTCCAACATAACTCATTAGTTGATCTGTAGGCGGGGAGTTACGATTTAAAATGTGGGGGTGCACTCCCGTCTACCCCAGTCTGTTCGCCGCGTGGCCAAGGGGGTTGAAATTCAAAAAGGAGCAACCAAAAGGAGACAGGATTTAGCTGGTCAATACCGTGAACGAATTTATTCAAACGTGACAGAAACTGAACATCAAATTTACTCTCCCAGCCAAATCTAACGCTAAACCTAAAGATTACTCAACTAACAATGCCGGTGCCACCACGTGTGCTTACCCTGTCCGGACGTGCGCTCCTCGGCACGTCCGCTCAACCCGTAGTAACTGCCAGCCTAAAGGCGGTGGTGCTACCAGCCCAACAACAAAAAGCAGCAACAACATCACAGTCCAATACGCCAACTGTGCTGAAGGAAATCCTCCACGAAAACAGTAGTGATTTGTTTCGCACGTTGGCGGCACTGAACACAGCCGGCTCTTTCGCTGGATTTGAAAATTGCGTTTCCTGTTATATTCTATAGGCTTAATTATTGTTCCTAGCTGTGTGTGCAAGTGGTCATGGCAGGCGTTATGGCCATTTCTTTATTCGTAGAAGAATACGAAAAGTCATCAACGCATCAACGAATAAGGACTTGAAGGCTTTTATTAATATAATAAAATACAAGTAAGTGAAGCCTTATTTATTCAATTCGCTCGACTATAAACTTTATTAGGCCCTCCTTTCTGAGTTTGGAAAAGCCTCGGAGTTGTTTTGCGCGGGCAACCTCTTGTAGCTGACTCACAGTCAGATCTGAAGCCTGTAACACGCACAAGCACGAAAAATATTTTTAAGTATGTGGAGAGTAACAACCAGAACTTAGGTTTTCAGATTCATTATCCTTGGTGTTGGTTACCTTTCCATTTCTAATTGTTTGGACATAACCCTCCACGGGTGATAGCGGTGCATCTGTTTGTGCCGGATCAGAACTTTCTTGGTGAATTTCTGAAAGTTAATTTGTCGTTTTTAGCACAGATTTTGCATTTGCCCAAAAAATTAGGATGTTATCATAGCACATTAAATTAAATTTGTTACCTCGGTTTAAAAGCTGGCCAGCTGTTTGTGTAGTACCTGGAACGGGGGTTAATGATTTATTTTAACAAGGCGTTCCACTATGGAATTGAAATATCACTAAATTTATGGCATACCTTTAGTTATTTGCTGTTGATCTGACGATGGGAAAAGTGTTTCTAATGTCTTCTTGTGCTCCATGATAGGCACTGTGGCTGAGGTGGACGGACAACCTTCAGATGAAGATTTTGAGACCTCCAGCGTTCCAGTGGCAGGTTCCACTGACTCAAATTCTTCAAATTCCTCCAACAGAGACATTTCATCAGGGCCTGCCAAAGGCAATGCAACTATGTAAGTGTTGATGTATTTTTAAGAGAGTAATAATTTAAAAACATAATCGTAATAACTTACCAAATATGTTGAGAGTTTCAACGTTACCTGAAAAATGGAACAACTATTATTTAGTGAAAATAATTGGCAACTCTATTTTATTGACCTTTTATTTATGCAGACAATGAAAGTCCACTTTCTCTTTGTTGAATAAGTTGTGAAACATGGCTTTGTGGACATTGTTGGATACCCATCCTAAGCCAAAAAATTCAAATTCTGCTTCAAGTCATCTTTTTATAGCAGCCACCCATACCAAAGCTTAATATAATGTGGTGTAGTATAGAAACACCTTTGAATTGGTAACCTATGGACTTAATCTGATTTTGGTTTCTTAAATCTAACAGATTTTGACCAAGCTCTTTTGGTTTTGATGAAAATTTGATATTCTACCCATCACTTCTCGATTGAACTTTGTGGAGGAGATGCTGAGCGTGGACATGCTCTCCTATTTTATTATTGGCTTCATAATTTTGAGGTATGTATTCTTTGAACTGTATTATTGTTGAATACCCTCCTCTTAAAATTTCAACTCACCTTCTGTGTGACTAATGACATTTGCAGTCTCTGCCAGTGGTGGATCATCTTCCACCGTTTCCTCATTCAATTGGATTGCTGTGGGCAAACAAATCTTATTTTCTCTTTCATTTTACATGATAGCGAGCTGATGGTATTGAATGTATTACCTTCTTGAAGAAACTGCAAACTGGGCACCAGTGGATTTGTCCTCTGAAGGCTGATGGCCACTCTCCTGTTGACATCTAAAACAAATTTCTTGTTAGTCTATCTCTTATTTGCAAGCTAATGGCTTTTTGTTCATGAATTTTTATTTGTGCATATTGCATTAGACAAACTATATTTTACCTTTCACTCCAGTTAAAAGATGCCAATCTCTTTGATGAATGTCCTCAAGACCTTGACCCTCGTCAATCGACACAGTCTTCCACTGGAGCTGCCGAGTCTGTCTTTTTTTTGTTGCCTGTCTGGCCTGATTTATATTTTTGCACTGTGACGCTAAAATCTTGGAGGTGACTTGTTGTTTAACCAGGTCAGACACTAGTTTTCCATGCTCCTCACAGTTTAGCCACCCGAAACTGTCTACCTCTTCCATTTTTTTAATAACTTCTGCCCGAACATTGGGTTTCCATGCAAAGCTATCCCAATCTTTCACTACCTCTTTCTCTGTTTTTAAAAAGAGGTTTGTTAAATTTGGGCACGGTTTTTCAATAGTGGAGTTCTCTCTCATGCCTTGCAGTAAAAAATCAGAAGAATTGTTCTCTGTTGTCAGGTTCTCCGTGCATGTTGGACACAACTCAACACAGCTCAGGATTTTGCTGCATATGGTCGCACAATTAAGGGAAGGCCCTTGGCGCATCAACTTGGTGTATGACGGAAGAACCCTTGCATCACCATGTCCATAGGCTCGCATAAGAGTGGGATTCTGTGGATCCTCATCATCTTGAAGCTCTGATATTATTTCGGACAAAATTTCAGTCACATCATTAATGTGAGTGTCACTGTCTTCAGCACTGTTGCTGCAGTTGGATTCTCTCAGTGGAGCACTCACACATTGAACCAGCAGTGTTTTCATGCCTGCTATGAACTGTTGCAGGGTTGGGTCAGTGCCACTGCCACAAGTTTGCCTCGCCTGACCAAAGTACAGCTCCAAGGTATCCTGGTTAAAAAGCCTAAGCTTCATTACCTCGAAACCCAGCTCCTTCATCCTGTTCCATATCCAGCCCAGTGCTCGGAGATTGTCTGTGAAACCATGGATACAGGGGGGCACATGTTTCCCACCATCCTTCCTAATGAACACCCATTTTTGCAGCTCCACTATCATCTCCCTCCAATAAGAATGGTGGAAGGAATCTTGTGTGACATCACACCTGTGGACCTTGGGTTTGTCGTGTCGTGAAGGCCCATTTACCGCATCTGTAAGCTTGTCCATGAGCCCCAAGAATTCAGCAGTAGGTAAGGCATTGCTTAAAAATTTTCCTCCCGATAAATGATGAAATGTTTTCATACCAGTGGAAGCACTTTCACTGAACACCTGGAGAGCAAGTTTGACAGTCATCTTATTTCTTCCAACAGGACAAAGATGTGCATAAGTAAGTTTGGAAATCTTACATATGCCTTCATCTAACTTAAAGAACTCTACAGGGTGAGTCTGGACTGGTGGTCCAAACTTCGGGAGCGTATAGCGGGCACCTAGACGAGTACTTTGATATAGGACACTTGGGGTCGGAAATGAAAATTACGAGCGCTAGAGAGAAAGGCATCCTGCGCACCGAGCGCCTGCTGGTAGGCAACCCATCCGGGACGCGGCGCAGCGCGTGGCGTGGCGCGGCGTAGTGCAGCGGCACGGCATGGCACGGCCCGGCGTTTCCCGCCACGGCACGGCATGGCACGGCCGGCCGGCCCGCCCAGGCACGGCACGGCGTGTTTCGACAGGCGAGTCAGATCGGCGCAACGCCATGTCAACATGGCTCAATTCACAAATGCGGAGTACGCGGACATGCATTTTCTGTACGGCGCAGCTGAAGGGAATGCACGAGAAGCTCAACGCTTGTACGAGGAGAGGTACCCGGACCGTCGGCAACCTGACAGAAGGGCGTTCCAGAGGTTGCACAACCGTCTAAGGGAGACGGGGCAATTGCAGGTACAGTCATTTTCAAACGCAGCCGTGCCGATCAGTTTTTGACGAGTTTCGCATTTTAACTCGGTGCATTGTCCCATCCCTTAGCCGCCGAATCACCCTGCTCGCGAACGGTTGGGTGTTGCTGTCGAGGAGGATGTGCTGCAGAGGGTGAATGAAAATCCCCGGACGAGCACGCGCCTGGTCAGCAACCAGGTGGGGTGCAGCCAGTCGGCCGTCTCCAGGATTATCCGCCGGAATAACCTCCACCCCTTCAAGCTGCAGAAGGTGCAAGAACTCCGTCCCGGGGACGACCTGCAACGGATGGAGTTCTGCACCCTCGTGACCTTGGAGGAGGAGGCCCGGCCCGGTTTCCTGCGGAGCGTCCTGGTCTCCGACGAGAAGGGGTTTTCCAGGGAGGGCACATTTAACGCCCACAACAACCACTTCTACGCCGAGGAAAACCCCCACATGCCGTTCGTCCGAGGATATCAGACCAAATTTTCAATTAACGTGTGGTGTGGCATTTTGGGGGACTTCCTGCTGGGGCCCTACATCTTGCCCCCGCGGCTCAATGCAGGCCACTACCTGGTGTTCCTGCAAGAGGTGCTGCCGGAACTGCTGGAGGAGGCTGACCCCCCTGTAAATCTGCTGGTGAACCACTGGTTCCAGCACGACGGCTGCCCGGCGCACTTCGGCCTCAACGTGAGGGCCCACTTGGACGCCGTGTACCCGGACAGGTGGATCGGCCGTGGCGGGCCTGTCCACTGGCCGCCGCGGTCCCCGGACCTAACGCCCCTTGACTTTTTCTTGTGGGGCGAAATGGAGAGGCATGTTTACGCCACGCCCGTCGAATCAGTGGAGGACTTAGTCGCGAGGGTCATCATGGCCGGCGAAGCCGTTCGACAGGACCCGGGCGTCTTCGCACGGGTACGCACCGACTGGCTGGACCGGTGCCGGCGGTGCATTGCTGCAGAAGGTGGCCACGTTGAAGTTTAGCCGAGAATTTTTTTTTCTTTTATTTTCTAAAGACTTTAGGAATTTTTTGTTGTTTTTGAGAGTTTTAATTTTGTTACTGCTACAGCTGGTTGTGTGCAGATTGTGACCTTTTTTATTTTTGACTGACAGGTTGTGACCTTTTTGTTTTTGAGTGACAGTTTATGAATTAAAAGTATTCATAACCCTGCCAATGAATTCCTTGAATGAAAACGATGTGCGAGTGGGCGAAAAGGCTGTCACTTTTGAGCTGGAGTGTGCGCCGTGCCGTGCCGTGGCGGGAAACGCCGGGCCGTGCCATGCCGTGCCGCTGCACTACGCCACGCCACGCGCTGCGCCGCGTCCCGGATGGGTTGCCTACCAGCAGGCGCTCGGTGCGCAGGATGCCTTTCTCTCTAGCGCTCGTAATTTTCATTTCCGACCCCAAGTGTCCTATATCAAAGTACTCGTCTAGGTGCCCGCTATACGCTCCCGAAGTTTGGACCACCGGTCCAGACTCACCCTGTATAACATGCTTCCATTCAGCAAGCTTATCCTTGTAGAGCAAATCACTTGTCAACAAATTGTTCCTAATATTTTTCAGCAAGTGGGGAAAGTCCCAGAGGTGTATAACACGCAAGCCGGCTACTTTATACACTGGGTCATGCTTCCCTTCTTCACATTGGCTTCTTAAGATTGAAATAGCCCCTTGGTTTGTTGGCCCTTGGTCAGATATGGAACATACTGTCTCAATGTTTTTCGATTTGAGAGTTGTGATTACATCTGTTAACAGCATTGCCAGAGTTTCCTTTGGACACGTACCATTAACCGGATGAAAAGCAATAGGCTGAGTATACCCTGTACTCAGTACCTTTACTTGGAAAACCAAGACGTGGTTAGCCTTTCTGTGGGTACGACCCCTGCGTCCAAAATCTTCAAAGCCCTCAATGTGGTCCAAGTTGTAATTGTAAGCCACATGTTCGTTTATAAAAACTTCATCAAACATTAGAACTATGGCTTGGTCCTGTCTAATGGTATTGAATAACTTTTTTTCCAGAATATGGAGAAGAGTTTTGCAAATACCAGGCTGCAGCTTGATCCCAGACATCAAAGTCTTCAGCGTCTTCTCACTGGGCAATGTAAGGGATTGCCTCATCCAACGGAATGTCCGAGGGCTGCGCTTGTACATCCCAAGATAATAGCACTTTTCCTTCATTGTCCAGGATCGGGCATTACTCTTCTTGTGAAAGTTTCTGAGTTCACCTGCAAGGATGAGCCGTGCTCCCATCGACATAGACATTGTGGGGTATGGTTGCTTCAGGCGCTGCTGCATCCTCACAGCCATGGCTTTTGCACAGTTAACTGCATACCTCATTCTCCTCATAGCTTTTTGTCCCGCCAGGTGTCTTTCATGAGCTCGCTGAACAATTTCCCTTTTCTTTGGTGTCATTTGGTTTCTTTTTATTCCTGCTTCTATTGCTAGTGCAGCTTTGGTGACTCTTTTTCCTGTAAGCAATTCATGAGTACATGTTTTTATTTTTATAATGTTTCCCGGGTTTATCATTGCATCAGCATTTTAATTTTCATTTCTCTATTCCATCTCTTAATCATATGTGTTAGTCACTTTGTTCTTTATTCTTTTTACCTTTTTTAAATTTTTATTTTAAATTATCTAACTTTCTAAATTTTAATTCCTCTATGGTAGGACATGCTTGTTTCATTCTGGGAAATCATCTATCTTTTTATGACAATTTTTACACTTACTTTTGGTATTTACTGGTTGAGGTGTCACATTTGTGGAGCGAACCATCACTGATGGTCGTTGTGGAGTAATCTGTGGAGCTGTGCTGCATGTTATAAAATCACCTGCAGAAAAACTATGTATATGAGTGGGGAATAGTTACAACATGTATTGATTATGTTATCATTCTTTGAAATCAAATGTTATGAGAAGAATTTGTTCTTACTCTCTTGTGGAGCTGTTACATCACTTTTTTCCTGGCATTGTTCTGCAGAAAAGGATTAAAAAGAAAAATTATATGTGTGTGTGTGTAATAATCGGCATGACACTACACTGTGCACAAACCTCTTTCTGATGTGCTGCAAGGTAAATCTGTTGACCGATTGTTTCTCTGGAAAATAAAATGTCCTTATATATTTTTGTCTGTGTGTGATAAAGTCCACCTCATTCTTTTGTGACTCTCTTGATGCATACATACATTTTCTGGAAAAATTACAGGGAATTCTGCCATCTCTTCTTCGGATAAAGGTGGCATTGTGAAGTTTGTAGGAACTGTTCCATGTTTAAGGGTGTTTTTAAACTTATTGAAGTATTGGGTGTCACTGAAATGCAGTGCACAGAGGTGCCTTAGTTTGCACAATTTTTGAGATGGTATTTTTAGTAAATCGGCATTCCCTGACAGCTTGACCCACGTCCTGCACCTGTCATGGCAATACATTTTTATGACACTGATTTATGTGGCGATCAGAATTGAATTCTAACTCATTGAAAACGTGGTCGGCCCGGGACCTTCATATTTACCTCTTCAAGTCCACTGGAAATTGAAACATTCTCATGTTGGAGGGGTCTGAAGGGTCCGACACGGTTTGACACCCCAACGCCCGACATTTAAAAGGGGCCATTTTATATTACATTTATAAGAAGTTGGGCCAAATTGGTTGAACTCAAATGGATCGGAATGCTGAGATATCGTCTGCTCCTAGCAGAAAAAGGCCGCCAAAGATGCGTCCAAAATACCAACATGGAATGTTAAATATTAGTGGTAATATAAGCTTGTGTAAGTTCGTGCAGAATGGAGAGGCAGGAAACAAAATACAAAACTAATATTCTCTTTCAATATTTATTGTAAATAAAAAATAGGCCAAATCCATGATGGTTTATATTGACAAAGCTTTATTTCGCTGTAGGGCAAGATTGGACTGTGAATGCCTATGTTTGAGTCTCGCGCCCCACCCAGACGACCGGAAACAGTGTATTCCGTGAGTACGGGTTGCGTCCGCTTCTCTTCTCTGTCCGTTCTCGTCTCTCCCTGTCCCGAGTGCATGCCGCGGGGCCGCGCAGGGCACCCGAACTACTACCAACACAACGGCTGATGCACCCGGTCACTTCAATCGAACCTTGCTCATGAGTATTGCGTTACACTGCACTCTGCAGTGCGTCCAGACAATTAACCAGGACGAGCCAACCAAATTCAAACCCGAAAATACTCAAAACAGTGCTTTGCATTTCATGTGCAGAGGTTGGCAGTAAAGGTGAGGTGTCACCGCCCTCCAGAGGTCCGGCGGGGCGACCCCAGATTAGTGCGAGGCGAACTGTCCCTTAACCCGCGCGGCGGGAGAGCGCCAGAATTTAAACTCATCGCGAGGCTGACAATACTTTAAAAGAGTACTCGAAAATGCGCTGTTGGCGAAAACATCTCGCCAACAGATCCAACGAATGGTGTTGTTCTTTACAATCGAACATCTTTATTCCGGCAGCGACTTTGACTCGTTAGTCGTAATAAAGTTACTCAAGTTCTACCAAACGAATATAAACGTTTCTCTAAACTAAATATCGTTGAACTGACTGTTAGGCGGCCGGACGAGCCGCGCAGCGCTCCCGGCTGGGTGTCAGGTGACGTCGGCGCGTCCGCCCAGCTGACAGCTGCACTGCCCAAACACCAGGGCGCAGCACCGGCTGGGAGAGGCTGCGAGGCTACGAGAAGATGTGATGAGAAACTGTGAGAATGATGAGAGACGGAGGAACGGTGGGGGCGACAGGATAGGAAGGTGAGGGTGGAGTGAGCGCAGCAGGTGGTAAGGGAGAGAGGAGTGAGAGGTGAAAGGAGACGGTACGGAAAGTGAGTGTGTGTGAAGTGACATTGGATCACGCAAAAAAGTGACAAGCTGGAGACCGGTTTACAAGGAGAGATGGGTGAGTCGGACTGATCAGAATGAGATGCTGCCACTAGGGTAATTTTAGGAAAAGATAGAGAATTTACAGATAGGCCAGGATAAGAGGAATGTGTACTGTAGCTACGTTAGGAAAACCACGTGGAGGAGAGTAACGGCTGTAAAAAGGAAAAGGAAATAAAATAATATGAAGTGCGATCAAAGAATGGATTTCAAAAAAAGGGAAGTCATGATCTGATATTTTTCACTCAAAACCAGAACCACCGCGTCCACACCCCAGAGCGTGGGGGTTTAACCCTAACATGACTGAAGGTTTTGCTTGTCTGAAAACCTCCTGAAGCTTTAGTTGATATAACTACTTTCCCGTTGCTCCAACGAATCATCGGTTGGATTGACCACATATTTTTATTCGTGTAAGCGTCTGAATATCAGTGTAGTAATTATCAGAGATTTGCCGCGTTTTGTGAAGGACTGTGCAGTGTTATTATAAAGTTGGCCTTGGATCGAGGGGGCGATCACTCGACCGTGACTTGTACACAGATCTCAGGACTTGCTCCTTGAGGGAAGACAACACGTACAAAAAAAGTTGTATTGAGGGTGTCTAGAGGGTGTCTCCCACAATTACACTACCGATGGCTGGGCAGAGATCTGTCAGAGATATTAACAAAGTAGGCGTACGCCAGACCGCGTCGTGGCGTAACAGGCTTCGCTCACGGCGAATCACTGTTCCACCACTCCACGCCTGGCGCACGCCTACCTTGGCCTGCCGGCGGCTGTCATTTGACGGCGGCTGTCACCTAACCCTGCGGGGCCAGATGGTAGGACGCCCTGCGGGCGTCACTCTTTCCGCACGGTCGCAACCACGCTCCTATTCTCACTTCCGAACGTATCTTGCGTCACCCTTTTGTTATCAATGCCACTCAAGCAGTCCTAACCTAACCTCACGTGCCCGCGCCTAACCTACCCTGGCCCCCACTAACCTAACCTAACCGAGCGTAACCCGCTCGAGTCACTGATCGGCCCCTTCCTGACAGGCGCAAGGCGCATACTGACCTCACCCAACCGGCGGATTTTAAATTTTAGACCACTTGTAAAAATTATCTTAGAAACCGCTTGAGCTGCGGTGACCCTGAGGGGAGGTTGGCTCTGGTATGATGCGAGAACGATGTCCTCCAAATTTGAGCTTTCTACGTCTAACCGTTCTCGAGAAACCGCGCGGACAAACAGACAGACAGACAAAACATTTTTGACCTAGTCGGGTAAGGGCTTCGCTTTCGCTCAGCCAATCAATTTTTCAAAAAAAGTTAATATCAATTGTAACAAAAAATTATCTAAGAAACTATTAAAGCTACGGTAACCTAAATGTGAGGTTGACTCCGGTATGCTAGGAGGAAGATGTGGTCCAAGTTTCAGCCTTCTACGACTAACCGTTTTAGAGAAATCGCGGGGACAGACAGACACACAGACAAAACATTTTTGAGCTAGTCGGTCCAGGGCTTCGCTATCGCTCAGCCAATTAGACACTTTACTCTGTCTGAGAAGTGTCTACGTAATACCTCCCGAAGAGCTCTTTTTGTGTCGGTTTTTGACATTCTGTAGCCGCTCTTCAGTCGCTGTGGAGATACTGGCAAAGACACTTCCAAGACAAACTGAAGAACTGCCTTAGATGTCTAGGAGCCCAAACTGAGACTATCGGAAGGCATCCAGAAGACATGACTGAGACGTCGCTGAGACACCTGCAGGATGTCGCCCAGCCGTCTGCAAGACGTCCATGAGACATTTCAGAGACGTCCGCGAACCATTATGGAGATGTCTGCGAGCCGTTCTGGAGACGTCCGCGAGCCGTATTAGAGATGTAAAAAACTTGTAAGTTAAAAAAACGTCGGCCGCGAAGGTTCAGTATACTCCGGACACTGCCCTGCCTTATTCGGAACAACAACATTCCACCATCGCCGAGGGCAGGTTCGATCCGGCGACCTCGGGCGCCGTAGGCTGACTCTGAGCGTCCGTGGCCTAGCGCCCGCACACATGCGCGCCCGGGCAACGGCTTGCCTACAACAGCACATAATGTGCTTGGGATTGAAGGCCGGCTGCAGCTGCCGCATTCCCTCAATAGCTACCTGGTTGCATGCCTTCGATCTTGTTTGCATTATGATGGATCCCAACGGTACAATCTTCAAACCAGAAAATAGTTTCAATGAGAAGGTAAACTTATAAGATACTTCATTTAATCACATATATGACCTGCTGCACTCCTCTCTCTTCGTATTGTGACGAGGTTGAATATTTGGCTGCACCCCAAATTCTTGGGGATGCAGAATGTGGCGTTAGAGAAAAGCCTCTGTACCCATCTCATGTAGTTCCTTTGCCTTTTGGAAAAGAGAAAAACACATCGTGTTCCAGCATTCGTATGTCCCAGAGCCGTGGCATAGATGTTATCGGTCCCATCCAGGGTGTCCGTAAGCCGCTTTTGGCAGGGTCTGACTATATTTTTCCCAGCTCAGTCAGGGATTTAGGAATGTTTGGTAGGCCCTGCTGTCTTGCCCTTTTCATTGAAGGCCTCAGCTTCACAAAGTGCAGGTTTGCAACTGCTTCATCTGGGATACTGTAAAGGAAAATCCGGAGTAAATTTTGTAAAGTAATGCTTTGTCTTGCTTCGTCTCCCACTCACTTTACCTCACTTCACTTTTGATGGGTGTTTCCTAGCTGAAGATTTGGCCTTTCAGAATACATATTAGGTGAATTTATTTCCAATATTGTTTTTTTTTTTAACCACCAACTTGCTGCTCCAGAATCATCCAGAATGTAGCAATAAGTGATTCAAAACAACACAGGAAAAGGTGTTACATCACCTTGGTTGATTACTGATTTAATTGCCATTGTTTCTTACCCTTGCTATTTTCAGATGTACACTTAGCCCCTAATGCGAGTTTAAGCCTGTTGCCCCCATGTTGCCTCACACCAATTCTATGTTTTCAGGAAGTGAAGCTGCCGTGCAAGAAAACATTCAGTGGAATGCCACCATCCACAAGCGTTGCATTCAAGAATAATTCTCATGGCAAGGTGGAAGTCTTAGCGAACCATAGTGGTGCTATGTTTAGAGGACTCAGACCGTGTGGTGTGGATACAGCAGAAAAATATTGTAAGGAGGCATCTGTATTTCTGATTTAGTATTGAGCATGAGTTTAGATTACCCCTTTTCAGTTGACTTATCTTGTACCCATTCAAATTAATTATTGTGTTATGTGAATCACTCATAGCAATATGTATCAATGCTCGCAAGTGAAGTGAGGATTGTAGGGGCTATTTGTTGAGAGAACATTGTAAAAATTTTCATTCTTTCCCGCGCTGTAGATTTTTGTTTGTGTTCTCAACTTAAGTGAAAAGTTTTTGATTGATACTTCATCTGAACAATACTAATTGTATGTACAAGTGAGTTAACTTTGTTTCTCCAAAAGTTTTGTTTTTGTGGTAATTTTTTTTACACAGAATCAATCTTGGATCTGGACCCCTGCCATGCTAGTGATGCTGGTTTTGTATATAATTGTGTAGTTCGATATTAAGACAACGAGATAGAAATTTTTTAACTTCACATTGTCCTGCTTTATATGAATGCTCGCCCTGAACATGATTGTCTTTTGGAAAGAAAGATCAAAGCTTCACCATTCAAGTTTACAAAATAATGGTATCATTTGTGTGAATCACCTCCCACAAACCTGCTTTTTAGCCCGTCCCGACATGTTTCGGTAGAAACGGACAGGAGCCTTGCATGATGGCGATTGAAACGGTACCAAACACAAATACATAGACCCTGTTTGTGGGGATTTGGTTGGTCGCCACTTCGACTTTGATAAAATGGCAATACCCGGAGAAACCTGTATTCCTTCGTAGCTCAGCTCCTGATTGGGCCACAACCTTGGCTCAAATAGATGAGATATTTCGATTTTGATTTGCACGTCGAAAATGCCATAAATAAAGAGCGACCCCTGTCATTCACGAGCCGAGATCTGGGCTGGGACAAAGGAACCCCGGCGGGCCCTGGCAGCCGAGCGGGGGTGTCAGGGAGTGCGCCTCAAGACCCACTCAAGTCGTGTGGGAGGTGTGCAACAAAGACAGACGCCGTCTGTCCCGCTCTCTACTGCTGAACTTATTGACATGACTTCTCCGTGGCCGCACGTTGGCCGCACAAAATATTCTCGATTTCCCTGATATTGATCCACTTATCACGCTAAATGCCAGTCTTGGGGAAAACAGGACCAAATCGGCCGGAGCGCCCTGTTCCATGTCCGTCCTGGAAACTGGTGACCAAACTCCTTGGACTGTCCTGGAAACGGGTCCAGGACCAGCAGGCAGGGGTGGCAAAATCGTTCAATATGTTAAAAGAATAACATAAAACTCGTTATCGGGTTTCCGAGGGCGACTCGACTCAGTCCTGTAGGCGTTGAAATTTTTTTTCTCTCCCAATGTGTCTCTTGGCAGAGGCCCCACCCTATGCGCCCCGTGAGTTGGAACTAAATTTGGTTTGAGTTGCCTGAGTTGGCACTAAGTTGGCCGAGTTGACATTGAGTTGGCCGGGTTGGCGTTGAGTTGGTGAGTTGTTAGTGTACACCCGAAACCGGAGTGCTACCCCCTCAGGAGCCTGACTTATAGTCTGATGCCGACTGTTCGTTCGGGTGGACGTGTGTGCGCAGACTTATCGTTGACGGAGGAAGTTCAAATTTGGAGGGTAGACTTCTTTTGTGGAGTGAACAAACGGATGGTGGTCGCAATTTTTAAATTTTGTCGCGTTTCTGTTTCATGAGACCGCTGCGTGTGGTGCGCCTGCAAGGCGCACTCCGTCGCGAGTCGGGACGGGCTGAGGTTAGCGATTTTAATGGTTACAAAAATACGCACCCGCGGTCACATGTCTAGTGATTTGAGGCGGCGATCGCCACCGGCAGGCCCAACTCGCCAATTCAGTTCACAGAACAGTGGTTCACATTTTGGCAACAATAGAAATATCTACACGCAAATAGTAGTATCAGCATCTCAGCCTTTGTACTTTCAACGATGTGGTTGGGTACTGGATCTGCACTGTACCATGTTGTAAAGGAAGGCTAGTCTATGCTGCGGAAGTAATTGTTTCGTCCTTGTTCAGCATCCCGTTTAACTCACTTTGCTGTTTAAAAAACACTGGCTGGAAATGAAAGATGAGTACATAGACGAGTTAAAAAGTGATTTTTATATCAATGAACTTTTTGGTCGAAGTCAATGACAACAGTGAAGTTTTAGATGTCTTTTCCAGGCAGTAATGAAACTAAGGTGGTGGGGGAGAACTCTCAACCATCTGAAAAATAACATCACCAGTATCAGCATTAAAGAATACCGATTATTTCGAAGTACATAGGGTAATGTTGCAGTCACCTGAATATGTTAACCAGCCAGGGGATTCACAACTTTAATCAAGTGGGATCCGAGGGAGTAACTGGAAGCACTTACTTGACCAGGGCAGGAAATCCAGACAGCGTGCTGCAGCACATGCAGAGAATTTCCATGAGCCCCAGAAGAGCTGTGGCTCTGTAACAGAAGTGATAAACAGATCTTGACACAATTTGTTCCTTGAAAAGACGGCGGCGGGAGAGAAATATAGGGAGGCAACTGAATAAAATGCTAAATCACACCAGGATGGTTCATTAGTATCATGCAAATACCAAAAATACGTTAATTTTCAACCGTCCATCCAATGCATGCCTTGTTTGGGTTTGTGTTATGCTTGTAATTTAGCCTTCTGATGCATATTTTCTTTATGTTTCTGTTGCTTTGCATGTAGTATTGCATGTTAATGAATGTCTGATTTGTGACTGTTCTGCTTGTAGTTTAGCCTTCTCATGCATGTTTTCATTATGTTAATCTTGCTCTGCTTGTTATATTGGATTGTAACGCATGTCTGTACTATATTTGTGTTCTGCTTGTAATAATGGATGTTTATGAAGCATTATTTTAGTGTAGTCCCAGTGCAATATGCATGGCATTGCAGGCATTTGGTAAGTGCATGGCATACTTTCTGTTGTTTCTTTGTTTGAATTTGCCTTTCAGCAATTGCATGATTAGTTTGTACATATTAATGCGATGGCATGCTCACAGTTGTGAAAGTATGACTGTAGGCTCTCCTGCATGCCATTGATGGTTGGGGAGTAGAATTTTAACGAGGGCAGTACCAAGAGTTATTCTTACTGACAGTTCACTGGCAGGGTTGGAATTCACGGCAGGAATGTCAGGCATAAAACCCACTGCCACCCAAAATCACAGATACGTATTTTCATCAATTTTATTGTTGGTTTTTTGATCTCTACACCTGTTGCTATGTTTGTGGAGAATCTTGTTGGCATGGTTGCTTTTCTTCAGCGGTTTCTCTCTGCATGGCATGCATTTCTTCTTGTTTTCTCTGCTGCTGTTTCTATATGCTGGTTATTGTGTGTAGTTTTCCAATTTGTCTTTTGTGTTAAAAAAAAATAAATTTGAATGTGTTTTTGTATCTATTGTATTTTTCCTGTCCAGCCTCAGCTCTTTGCATGAAGTGACCATTGGATGTTTTTGTCGTAGAAATGCTGGCTGCATTTATTCTTTGAATGCTACACTACAAGCAAAACAACAAACAGGAAAACATGCACCAACAGGCTGCATTACGAGCAAAAGCAATGAGTATCCCGCTGACAGCTTACTGGTGGGTTTAAGACACTCTGCAAACATTAGAGCTCCAGGCTCCACGGGTAAAGGCCACCACCTAGAAAGAACAGATGGCGTAATGAGAATCAAAACATTTCACAATCTGTAAAGAGGAAATGGGCACGCCACGCGTGAGCACAAAAACTGTCACACAGCAGGCACAGGCAAAGACGTAAAGGAAACATGCGTTTAAGATAACCACGAGTGAATCAAGGCAATTCCCCCTAATATATGTTATTCCTACCCATGCTGCAGAAGCCAACAAGCCATACACAAAGATGAACCCGTACAATACAGTAACAGTAGTCAAAACATCCAGATAAATAATCCTCACTTCTCATGCAACATTGACGTTCAACATATTGGGACATGTCTCATGCTCACTAGCCAAGCAAGAAGGGATAAAATTCTCAAATAAAAGACCAAAAGCCATGCTTACACTACGTTGGTAGAGCAACACAAACATATTCCGCTATATTTGCAAGCACCACTCATAACATTCAATATTCTAAGAACTACAACATCAGGCAATCATGCTATAAGCTCCTGGCTTAAATATTTACAAATAAAAGCAAGCAAATACCACTAGCACACGCATGCAGAGAGTGCAATTATAATGAGGGAAAGAAATGCACGTAACTCAATTGTTGGGTGCCTGCAGCGCACATCCGCACAGTGTGATGAGTCAAAACGACCTATAGAGATGGCAGTGTTGTTCTTGCTCTGCAAAAGGCCCCAGAAAACCGCATCACGTGGGACATTGTGTGATGAAGAACGGCACGCTACCATGCCCTAGGGACACGATCTGTTTGCTTTTTGATATTTTATATATTTCTTTGAGTGCATTTTCAGCAGTGTGTGCATCCTTTGGAAAGGGTCTCGGCCTGGCCCCGGGTCCCGGCGGCGATTCACGAATCGCCGCCCTTGCCAGTCCGAGCCTAGCCCCACGAAGGGCCTGTGCACCACAGGAGCCCCAGATGGAGACATCCCCCCCCCCCCCTTGGGGCCCTCAGAATCACCTTGCCGACGGCTGCTCGTCTTTCTTAGTTCTTTTTTAGCGTTCATCGAGCGTTGTGCGTGCACTGCACGGCCTCTCAGGGGCCCAAGAAAGGAAAGGGACACCACCTGGCCCCCGTGGGGCTTTAAGGCCATTCCTCACGGACCCGACTCCGAGCACGGCTAGAGTCACTTATAAAGTGTATCTACAAAAGTAGCTTTGAGGATACCCCATGACAGTTTTTGTTCAGCCACTTTCCGTAGGATCGCGCCACTGTCGACGAGAATTTTGGTTACAAAGCCACGTATCTGCGTCAACATTCCATGTCAGATGCTGCACCTAGTTCCGTGCAGCTGCAGGGCAGTGACCGCCCCCGCAACCTTCCTCCCCGGGTGTGAGTCGTAAAGTAATTATGCGGGTCCCTATTGAAAGCTGTGTCAACACGGCCCCCTTCCTTCCCTTTGCCCTCCTCCGGGGATTCCGGGTACATTCGGCACGGTATTGTTCTCGCAGTGACAGTATGCTAGTCTATTTTCGAACTTTTTTTTCGCGTTCAAAAGTGTTCAATGATCATCTCAACTTTTCGGGCACGTTTTGACAAATAAATCGGTTGTTTGCAGAAGTTTGTAGCTCTACCCGTTCGGAAATTACATTTTGTCGGCGTGGCATTAGAATTTGGTTGTACGTCGAAGGTTTTGGGCCCTGTACGTTTGGACTCATTGACCGGGGGCGGCAGGCAGGCAGCGGCGGAGCGTCGCCAGGCGCAGCGGCAGAGCTCTGCAGTGGCATTTTGCATGGTGGAAATTTCGGGACCCGCAGACTTACTGACATGAGAGTTATTGGTAGGGCTGCTCTATTCGGCGCCACAATGAATATAACTGAAAAGTGGTCCGCATGAGAATTTGACAATCGCGACCGGAACCAGATTTTGGATTCTGGGCTCCCATAGTTTTCGTCTGGGCTTCCCTGGCTTTGCGTCTCCTCTGGCCCGGGCCAGGCCTCGGTGCAGCGTCACAGGCGGACGGCCGGGCACAGGCAGCCGGAGGATGGTCGGACGCCGGCGAGGCGGCGGCCTCCACCCACCCCTGCCCAGAGAGCGGGGGAGGCGGGAGCCGCGACCGTAACGGTACTCTTTCCTCAGGCAGGGCCCCAAAATAGTAACTTTTTAAATTGATTTCTGGAGACCGAACGCACAACGCCACGCGCATTATCGCGCCAGTTTTACGCGGATTCGAATTTTGAATGACGATTCTAGCCCAACTGGAACGGCCTTTGCACGGCCGCAGCAGTCCTGGAGACGGTCTCAGCCGGGCCTCAGGAGCATGAGGATGGCACGGCCCGGGACCGAAGCGCTCCAGGTCTGCGGGGACCGGGCCGGCCGGCGGGGTCCGGCGGGGCGGCACATTATATTGCCTTCTTTGTCTGTGTGGGCTTTTGTTTACTCGGTCGGCATGCCCCCAACCTTCCTCTGCCTTCCACGCAGTTCCTCCAGGCTCCACCAGCGCCACCGAGCAGACAGCAGTTTCGAGCCCGGCAAATTCGAAAGAGACGAAACGTGTCGGAAACAGCTCAAACTAAAACAGAGATAGCGGCAAAACTATTTGTCGTACAGAAAAAGTTGTAGAACCAAATGTGCATGGTTTATGGTAACCTATGCCATATGATTCGTCAAAATCCCGGATTATTTCAGAAAGTTAATGATTTGGTCGCTTCTTAAGTTTCACAAAACGGCATGTGCTACAACGCCCAAATTGAACATTTGTAGATGGATCTCAAACTTATGACGAATCATATGGAATAGAGGAAGGTGTGCTCTTCGCAACGACGTGCTTGTTGTCCTCGTGCAACGCATACTTTTAGCGCTATCTCTGTCGCCAATTGGACAAATTGGGCACTTTGAACGCTCGTATCTCCGTTCAAAATTGAACAATCGGCATGGGGTTTTACAGGGCCCTTGTGTATCACTGAATCTATGCGTGTGCCGATTTTGAACTTTCTAGCTCGCAGTGAAAATGCGTAAGGGATGGCCTTAAGAATCACCTTGCGCGGACGGCGGCGCGGATCAGATTCGTTCTTTTATAGCGTTCATCGTCCCGTATTGTCCGTGGCGGAAATGGAGCCTGTAGCGTTGTGCGTGCACCGCACGGGCTCGGAGGGCAGCTACAGGTTGTCTCTTACAAGGGGCCATGCAGGAAAAAAAAAGTCCCCGATTTTGGGACCAGCACAAAATTTAGTTGGAGGAACTAAGATTTCGTTCGGGCAACTTATTCTAATTTGCATCAACAAAATGCATAAAAGGGAGACTTTTCCAACGAATTCTCAGTTCCTGTAGCTAAATTTCATGTTAATCCCGAAATTAACGAACGACTAATCGTTTTCATGCGAGTGGGAGCCCGTGCGGTGCACGCACAACGCTCGATGAACGGTAAAAAAGAGCGAATCTGATCCGAGCAGCCGTCCGCAAGGTGATTCTTAATGCCCCACGGGGGCCCAGTGTCCATTTCTGGGGGGGGGGGGGGGGGCGGTCTGTGGTGCACCTGGGGCCCCTGTGGTGCACGGGATCTCGTGTGGAATATGATTCGATCTGCTTTTCATCACAGACATTTAATGCCGTTCAAATGTGTCTTACGTCTATTTCTTATTATTTTCACCGATTTTCACCTGACTTTTGGGGGCCCTTGTGTGAGCCCGTCAGTTCCAAGTACATAGGAACACTCTAAGCCATCGGACCAGTCAACGAACTTGCTCTAGGGAGTGCCTGGCACACAGGCTCGCACGGGTGTATTGCGGGCTGGCCTACCCTCCTCTTAGCACGCGCTTCGCTCGGCAGTGTTTCGGAGAATACCCCTAATTAGGTCACAATTGCAGTCAAACTCTACTTCCGCCTTTTCTTGTGTCACGTGGGCTGGGTCTACTTGCAAGCGCTCGTCTTTAACGTCCGTGGTTTCCAGTATTGATTGAGTGCACAACTTGTACTTCATCGGTTTTCAACCATATTTTGACACCTTTCATCTCTCCCGGGTGTCATTGGTGTGTTCCAAGTCCCTACATTGTCACTCCTGCAGGAAACGCACTGGTTGTATGAGTGATCGGTCATGGGCCTATACCATTTATCCGACCTCCGATTGTCCGACCTCAGGGCACGTGAACCTGAACTAACCAAAACTAAGCTAACCTAACCTAACCTTGGACGTTGAACTGCGAGGTCGGACAAAAGTGAGGTCGTACTGCCATCGGTCATGTGATATGATCATGTGCTCTTATCCTTTAAATAGAAGGTCGGACAAACGTGAGGTCGGATAAAAAAAAAACTCACTTTTTCGGGGTGCGTCCGAAATATCGAGGTCGGACAATCGGAGGTCGGACAAACGATATAGAGGTCGGACAAAAGAAAAGCTCACTTTTTTGGGGTGCATCCGAAATATCGAGTTCGGACAATCGGATGTCGGACAAACGATGTACCCCCCCCCCCCCCTACACACACACACGCGGCTACGTACGCCTTGCTGGGTAAGCTTCGCCCCATAGCCGTCTCCTTGTTCGTCCGTGCCGGGCGTGGTCTGTCGGAAGTGTCCCATTAGGACATGGTAAAAATTCTATACACGTACAGGAAAATCGTTGTATCGGATTTTTCCTATACTTATTTAGGCAATTTACCATACCTCACAGTAAAACTTCGTGATAGTGCAAGAATATTCCCATACGTTATATACCAAAGTAAAATGCCATACACACTAAATGTTAATGTACTATTTCGTAGATTGTAATGTACTGATCTGAGCATACATTATAATGTACCATATTGTACATTACAATGCACAAAATTATACATTACAATTCACAGTAATTGTGCATTTCCTCTGCCGCACGTTTATTGTGCATTACAATGTACAGTTCAAAAAATCTTGTCCATTAAAATGTACAAACTTATACATTTTAATGTAGAATACTGTACATTATAATGCATACTCAGATCTGTACATTACAATGAACAAAATTGTACATTGACATTTAGTGTGTACATTTTTCGGATTTTTCCCCGTACAGCATGTATCGAAAATATCCGATCTTTTTTTTCAGTGTTGTTTTGTTTCCGTATCCAAACATTCGGAAGAGGTAAAAATTTCGGTTGAAAATTTCCAAACAGTTTGTGCTGTAAATTTTCCTTTCAGTTTTTTCAGGAGAATCCAAAAATAATTCGAAATTTTTCAACACATGAAAATTTTAAATATTACAATTTCCAGTTTGGAAATTTTCCAAAATTTTGTTGGAAAATCGCAAACAATGCGTGCTGCAAATTTTCCTATCATTTTGTTGGGATTTTCTAAAAGAATTTGTGACAGTGTATGTGAAATGTTGGAGCATGCCAAAAGGGGCCTTTTGCAGAATTGGGTTGATTGGGAGCTGTACCGTCGCGCTCGCTGCGCTGTACGAGGCCGTGGGCCTGCGCCTGCTCAGCGCCGCCGGCAGGGAGGACGTCGGGTCCGCGCTGCGGCTGCACCAGAGCGTCCAGGCGCTCGCCCGCCGCCTCGAGCGCCTCTTCAGGGGCAGCCTCGTGCACGTGCTGCTCTGCACATTTACCTGCCCGCTGATCGCCCTGCTGGAGGCAAGCGGGACTCGGCGAGGCCGTGCTCAATCGTGTGACACTCCGCCCCCAGCAGCCGCTAAAACCGTCTGCGCTGCAGGTGCGGCACGGCGATGCTCAGCTCCTGTCGTTCGCGGCTGGCGCGAACATTATCTTCGTGTTCCTGCCGCTCTGCTATGTGAGCCAGCGACTGGCGGACGCCAGCACGGCTCTGCGAGTCAGCGCTTACAACGCCGCATTCCAGGTGCCGTGAGGAATTTGGGAGGGAGCACGCTTCAGTTTTAACTGCCGAATCGGTAGCGGCGTTCCTTCAACACTCTAAGTTGCTATGGGACAATTTTGTCCAGTGAAATGTTACGTTTTTAAACAAAACACGACATTGGGACAATTTGTAACGTAGAGGTGGGACAAATTGTAACATGCGATATACATTTTTACCATATTTATGCTACAAATTGTATCTCATTTATGTTTTGTTTAAAAACGAAACGTTTTGTGGGACAAAATTGTCCCATGACATTTAGTGTGAACGCTGTGCTCCTGGCCGCAAACTAAACCTTCATCGTGCCCTTGTCCAAGTTTGTGCGCCCAGGAACGGTCGCCGGACCGGCCATCTCCTCCCAAGCAAACGCTTTCTATTCTCGGGAGCGCAGCGCATTGTACCAATGTCGCGTTTTGCTTAAAAACGTACCATTTTATTGGACAAAATTGTCCCATTGACGTTTGATCCGTGAAGCGGAAGAATCTGATAACTCAACATATGCCAAAATGGAGAGATTCCAGCGGAAAAACGTTCTTGATGTTCAATTTCACTAGTTTCTAGAATTTTTCGCAGAAATTTTCTGTTTTACGAGATAGAGCCTTTGGGAAAAGGGTACATGTACATTTACCTCCTCTTTAGCAATTCTGCAAAATGGAAAAAGGAGACATGAGTACACTCCTTTTCCCGCCTGGCGTATTTTAGCACATTAGTACAGTAGACGCAGCACTTTCTAACTACGACACACAACTTTAATCTTAACTTTACTGTGCCGCGAGCCTTCAGTTTGCCGTTTTCAAGCGAGTGGTAATAGGGCATATGTCGAGTTGTCTCCATTTGCTAATCATATTGAGGGGATAGCTCCGCTAACTTCGTCACCCGACGAGCTACACGTCAAAACGCAATTTAACAACTCTCTTTCTTTTTTCCAAGTCCAGTCCCATCAACACCCAGGAAAACGTATTCTTGGACAACCCCTATGCTGAGCTTTACTTGGATCATGCTAATTTTTACTTGGACCAATACCCGATAAGACAAGTGTTTTGGTTCAAGTCTTTTTATATATTGAACGTAGAAAATTTGGCCCTTGGGTGAAGACAAAATAGGCATTGGAGCCGCATAAGGCTAAATTAGACTTGATCCAAGGAAATAATCTTGATTTAAGCCAAAATTCTACTTCAACCGAGAAGTCATTTTTCTGGGTGAAGAAGTTCGGTTACATTTTCGTAGGAATATTCGAAATAAGTTGTTTGGTTCTCCTGAAAACTTTAGGTTTTTGAGTTACCCCATTCTTCCGCTTCACGGACCATTTCACTGTAAAAATATTTTTCGTCACTTTACAAAAAAATTTACTCTTAAATTTTGTTCAAGATTTTTTCGTCACACATGTTGTGACGACAAATCGTCACAAAAAAACAATTGTATCTGGGAATGATGGAAAATCATTTTTTTAAACGTTTAGCCCAGAAGTGACGAAAATTTTGTCACAGGAATATTTCGTCAAGTGACGAGAAAATCGTAAAGTGACGAAATATTTAGGTGACAAATATTCGTCATCAATATTTTTCGTCACATGACGAAATATTTTTACAGTGTTAGAGAGATCCGTTTGCCAGTGCCGCGCGACCTAACGTGGGTTTCCCGACATTAGCGAGGGTTTGCTTAACCGTCGTTCTGCAACCGCAACCAGGAACGCGGCGGTGAGGATGCTGTGGGCGTGGGCAGGGCGCTGGTGCTGGTCATACTGGCGTGCAGCCGGCCGGCCCGCCTGACGCTCCGAGGCCTGGGCCCGCTCAATCTCTGCAACGCGTGCCACGCTATCCAGACTTGGTACTCGTTTGCCAATTTCATACGTAATTCATCCAATCAATAACGAAAATTGCGTTATGTTCGAGGGTTCGCGCAAAAAATGGGAGTTGCACTGTAGGAAAAAAAGGATTATCAAGCTAAAATGTTAGCTTTCCAGCGAATTGTACCGCAACCCCAACATTTTAGCACGCAAGCTAATGTCTTTAGCTAATGCGGACACCTGTTATCGGGCGTGGTAGATTTTTTAGCACCGCAGCTAATACTTTGGTATCCTTGCTGAAATCAGTGGCTGCGCCCATTTTAAAAGTTTAGCACGGGACAGATATTTTTTGTGTGTTGAGGCGAGGAAAGTAACTCACTAAATATTTGTTCTTGAACATTTCAAACCCATAAGGAATTAGGCTGTATTTTCTGAAAGAAAAAAAAGAGGGAAAATAAATATACTTCCATAAGCTGTCGCTGTACCTAAGATGACCAAGTCAGTAAGTTTTCATTTCTTTTGCCTAAATTACACGGCTAGCTATGTCAATGAAAACGTTAATAAAAGTGTATAACTAACCATTCGTGCATGTTGTTGGTGGTAGGTGTCACTACAATTTTGGTCTGCTTTGATGGTGCAATTTCAGTCGCGGGCCATTCCTGACGGCACCAGCTGCCTTGTGCGCTGCAGCGACGGCCTCCTCGACGGCCTCTCTCGCGGGGGCATACGCTCGCGTAATAGTCGGGTCACCTCCCGCGTTTTAGCGCGTAGTAGCGTAGATCACTATTGCCTACCTTTCTTTCTGTTTTCTCTAACTTTAGTGATATTTTGCCGAAATTTTACAGAAAACTACCATTTTAAGCTTGCGTAATAACGGTGTAATAAAACGTGATAGTCAGAACACACATTTTTGGAGTGCATACCATTGCCTCTGTATGCACTTGTCTATACATATTTTTTGCACAATCCGTTTGTGGTAAGCCTGACGCACACGATTTTATCTGCGCACCATAAGAAGATTGTGTGCGGAACCACGCACGCACATCACAGTAAGTAATTACAGATGAAATCGTGTGCGTATAGCTTACGGACATACGGAATGCTAAAATTATGTACAGAAAAACGTCCATATTCATTTAGTGTGCGCTGCCTCAAATTCGCTCGAGAAGTGTCCGGTTATGAATATTGTCGTGAATCCCGAATCAGGGTGGTTAAGAAGAGGCGTGTGTGGTTCGTGGAGAATTGAGTATGCGACAGTAAGTGTGATGCAATGGGGATTTATTGTAGTCAATGCAAGCTAGCCCTCCAACTTAACCGGTCTCATTCAAGCGCGGTAGCGTAGCGTCTGTTTTGCGTTCTCAGGCGCAGCTATGCCGTTGCCGTTGCATCGCGCTTGCCTGGCTGCCGGGCCACCAAGTCAGCCTGCAGGGCGGGGCCAAGGGACCGCGGCCGGACACTCGGATACCGGCGCAGATTCAGAGCTGAGGGGAAACGGTGCTTTGGGATAGCGCTGCAACGCAAGCTCACTTCACGACGACAATGGACCACCTCTTGCGCGTGGCTAACACTACACTGCAAAATTTTGTCGCTCTTCGGAGAGCGCGCGACGCTTAAAATTGTCACCCCTCAAGAGCGAGGTTGAAAATGTCACTCATTAAGAGAGACTTTTCAAATAACGTTATAATGGAGCATCGCGTTTATGCGTAGCCCATATTGAGCAGCGAAGGTTTCTCTGCGATTTGCAGTGTAACCTTACAAATCTAATACAGAAAAAAATCTCACAAAACACACACGCGACAAAGTTTCAAAAATTGTGGCCACCGTACGTTTATCGACGTTTCGAAAGAAGCATTTGACGTTTCTCCGTAAACGATAATTCAATGTACGGACGATCAGGATCAGACTATCCACGGCTCTGCGCGTTTCGAAAAAGAAAAGAGAAAATGATGAGTGGGCCTAGAGCGCGGCACCTTTGTCCCTACGTCACTCTGTGACTGACGCGCAGCTTAAAGCCGTTCTTGGGCCTGGGGAAGAAAGCCTTGGGGTCGAGCTCGATCTCCTCCTCGTAGCTGGGACCCACGATGCGATGTCCTTCAGCAGGGTGGCGAGGGCGAGCTTCATCTCGGGGAGAGCGAACCGCTCCGCGACGCAGATGCGGGTGCCCTCGCCGAAGGCAACGGCAGGTACGCGTAAGGGTGTCGCTGCGCCCGGGCCTCGGCGGCGTGGCACTCCGGGTCGAACCGCTTCGGCTCCGGGAACACGTTATGGTCATAGTGCATCATCTCGGCCAGGATGATGACGGGCACGTCCTTGTCGACGAGCACGGGCCGCAGCTGCGTCGGCCGCCGCACTGCCGCAGAGTGAGGCCGGCGTGCGACCAGCCGCAGCGCCTCCATCAGCGCGCGCTCCACGAGCGACATACTCTTGAGCGCCGCGTAGGACGCGTCGCCGTGCTGGCGGACCTCAGCGGCCACCCTGTCCTGGAGGGGCACGACGGCGGCCAGCCTGCTCAAGCAGAAGGAGACCGTGTTGGCAACGTTGTCCAGGCCCGCGAGGACGAAGAGGAAGCTTTGCACTGCCGAGAAGCCCGGCGTGAGGGCGATGTGGTCCGGTTCGGCCTGGGCCAGGTCCTGGTCGCGGACCTGCATAGGGAGCTGGAGGAAGTCGGGCCTCTCCACCTTGTGCTGCTCGCGGTGCTGCACCGTGTCGCGCACCAGCCCCAGGAAGAAGTTGTTCACCTCGCCGATGATCCACTTGAAGGGCAGCAGCCTGCCCAGCTTGGGATGGATCGCCTCGAGCACCATGCGCACCAGCTGCGTCGGCGTCTGCTGGAACACCTGCAGCGACATGGCGAAGATGTGGTTGTCCTCGTGGCGCATGCAGTTGCACGAAAGGCCACGCTGCCGATGATGTCCGTCGCGTACCGGAACAGGAGCTTGTCGATGTCCACCTCGCTGGCCGTGGCGCACTGCTTGACGCCGAGGATGGCGCTCAGCTCCACGCCGATGTCGCGCATGAGCGGAAGCATGAGCTTGAGCTTCCCGGACGTGAACGTGGGGCTCAGCCTGTTGCGCAAGTTCCACCACTTTGGGCCGGCCAGGTTGGAGAGGTGCTGCGTCAGCGGGTCTCGGTCGTCCGCGGGGATGCCCCGGCCGTGGAAGCTGCTGAAGTCCTTGCACAGGACCTGCTTTACCATCTCCGGCGCCCACACGACGAGGATGGGCTGGCCGAACTGGTAGAAGCCGCAGTAGCCGTGCTCGCGGAAGGGCATGGCCTGGTGCAGCAGGCCGTGGACCAGGTTTTTGCGGCCCAGGCGCAGCGGCTGGCAGTTGCCCAGGACCGGCAGCGTCCTCGGGTGCGGCACGCCGCGACTACCCCAGTAGTAGAAGCGGTGCGCGTAGTAGAGGTGCACGGCCAAGGCGGCAGCCGACGTCAGCCAGGCGATCCATTCCATTGCGGTGATGTGGCGGCGGCCTGACGAGCTCTGAGGGGTGGAGACGGTCATCACGAGGCCCAGGCTGACCTTGGCCCTGCGCCGGAATAAACACACTGCAAATCCAAATGTATGACTTCAGGCATTACTTACTGTATGGTCTCAGACCATGCATTTCCTAGTGCATGGTTTCCCACCACGCTTTAGGAAATGTGTGGTAGCAGGACCATGCATTAGGAAATGTTTGGTATTCACCCTCACAACCCCACACATTAGCTACAGCCAGGTGGGGACTGCACATTACCAAAGCATGCTATGTGACCATACATTAGTTACAGCGTGGTCTACATCCGAGCATCAGCTAATGTGTGGTCCCAGACCAAGCTGCAAGTAATGCGTGAAGTCATGCATTTGGATTTGTAGTGCAAGCCAGACGCTCCTATCGCTGCTGTCGCCGATTGGTACATACTAAATGGCATGGGACTTTTTTGTCCCATTATCATGGGGCAATTTAATTGTAACATACATGGTACAATTTTGTCACATGGCACTGGTCACAATCTTCGTCTAGTCCCAAATTATGGGACAGTCTGATGGGACTGTGGGTAACGGTGGATGTATATTAGACATGAAATTGTCAGCGAACATCGGACGACTAAAGAACGACCGGGGAGTACGCCTGCGAACTCGGGGGTAGGCCAGCCCGCACGGCACGCGTGCGTGTAGGAGCACAGATTGCGTACCCGCGAGGCGCCAAGATTGGCCAGAACACAAGAACAGCAGGGAAGGTGGGCGCTCAGGAGAGGAGGGATGAAGTCTTACGAAATGTAGATATTATTTTATTGCCTCAGTATTAAATTTAAGATAACGATTCAAAGCATCCGTGCTTTCTTCGATTTCAGCGGTGCTGGCGGGTTTCGTAAAGGGGTAACCATTTCAATTAACAATATAAACATTGTCCCATAAAGGTTATACAAAATTTTCCCGTATAAAAGATACTAAATTGTAACATGAATAGTTTTGATAGTTAGTACCACGTTCATGGGACAATTTGTAACATTAGATGTTTTGCGCAGAATCTCAGCATGTAATGGGACAAATTTGTAGCTGACTATGGGTCAAAAAAGTCTCATGCCGTTTAGTGTGTACAGTCGCTGCGGAAGGCGCGCCGAGGCCTGTACCCGTCTGCATCTCAAAACAACCCGCTACCGCATGAAAACCACATTTTCTCATAATTAAAGATACACAACTGGTCATTTGCACTCTTAAAAAATATACAAGATTCAAGTCAAAATCCAAAAAAATTGATTGAGCCCGCCTCATGCTTGACTCAAGCGCTGAGCGTGATCTGCGCTATAGTGCACAGGACTAGCTTCTATTTCCTTGGTACGAGTATTCCACGCTTTGTGTCGCCCTTAATATACTTATTGAAACAAGCGTGTAATGCTCGACTTTTTTTTTACCGTTTTAGCTTGAAAAATGCTTGTGTCAAGCATATGCTTGATGCAAGCATATTTTTTGAGAGTGCGGGAGAAAACCTAACACCTCTGAATTGGGAATGAATCGAAATGCTTTAATAAAGTATCATATGGGCCTTCCATGCCATATCACCCGAAGGTCCGAAATCGATAATCACAGAATTGGATGAAGGTGGTTTTATTTTACTTGTGGCCTGCCCAGGGACCCCGACACCAAGGGAAGAAGTCTGGAAAACAAAAGGTTTAGATTTTTTAAAGCAGCCTAGCAGGTGAAAAGCTGGCCCGTCCCTCCGTCGAACCTCGGTGCCGTTTTCGCTCCGTTTCACCGGCACCTCGGTACGACAGGGGGACTGAGCCAGCTTGGGCTGCCGGCGGCGGTTGAGGAGGCTTCCGCCCCCCACCTCAAGCCACTCGAGGTGTCCGGTGGTACGTATTTTTTTATCGATTGAAATCGCGAGCCTCAGCCCGTCTCGACTCGCGACGGAGTGCGCATTGCGGGCGCCCCACACGCAGCGGCCATCCCTAACCTAACAAATAGAACAGTTCTCATGAAACAGAAACGACAAAATTTGAAAATGGTTGCCATCGTACGTCAAAAAGTCTATCCTCAAAATTTGAACTTCCTCCGTGGACGATTAGTCAGCGCACATACGTCCGCACGAACGAACGGACAGTCGGCATCAGACTACAAGCCCGGCTCCGGTCCGTTTCTACTGAAACGTGTCGGGACGGGCTAAAAATTGAAGAAATGATTGTTATTAGTCATACCGGCCTGATTCGATGTTATTTTGTATGTAACTTACTCTTGATGCTAAATCCAATGCAATACACCCTAAATGTCTTTAGTCCAGTTTTGTTACGTTTTTAAAGAGAACGCGACATTGGAACAATTTGTAACGTAACGGTGGGACAATTATAACATGCGATATAGAACTTTGTCCCATTATTATGCTACTAATTGTATCTGAGTTATGTTTTGTTTAAAAACGAAACATTGTATGGGACAAAATTGTAACATGACAATTTGTGTGTAGAACAGTTCCCAATTTGGGCAAAACAAAACGACTGTGCTTGTGCGTTTGGTATAAATTTTGACAAATCGCTTATCGGAAGGGCGGTCAACGGATTTTGACCAAATTTCCCTCATAACTGCCTTACTATGCTCCAATTATCTCCAAAAAATATCAAGACCTCCCGTCATTTTAACCAGTACCCAATATCATCAAACTTTTTGGTCAGTTAGAATTTTCACACGTTATGTACACGAACGTTTCTAAGCTGGTAACCAAATCGTTCTCTTAACATTTAGTTTGCATTGGAGAGAGCCCTGCTACGGGGCCGGACGTCCCTCGGTGGAGGCTGCATTTGAAAGACTCGACCCACTCTGCTGCTGATGCCATATACTCACCACCTCAGCGACGGACAACGTCCAGCTACATATCCGGCTTGATTCCGGGGATGCGGACTGCACTGGTTCCTACGGGCTGCGCTCCTATAAGAACACTGGCCACTTCCATCCGCCCTACATTCACTGCCCCGCGCGTCCATACTACAGACAACAGTGCACTGACCCCGACTCATACTGTGCCGCACCACTTAATGGAGTTCTCGATTGGGGGTGGGGGTGGGGGGGCTAGCCAAACCGGGCTTTTTTTCTTTCTCGCTCCCACTCAGAAGTGTAAAATAGGCGTGAGAGAGACAGAAGACAAACGTGACTAGTCTGGCTAACCCACCCGATTAAGAACACTTCCATACAGCGCTGCACTACGTCGTTGGGGCTCCTTCACGGTACGGTCACGGTCCCGCCTAGATGGGGGTACGGCCGAGACGAGACGCCCGCCGGCTCAACCCGTACGGTCGAGAAAGCGTTGTTGGAATTTTTTTTAGGTCGTGCTCGCGCACTGTAAAACACGTACAAAAAAAACTGCGGCTACGTATTACGAAAGTATTACGAACTATTTGGTTGGTATTACAAATAATTAGTTGGTAACTTACGCAGGAAATAATACTTTGTAAGCTTACGAAGTACTTCTTCGTAAGCTAACGAACTAATGCTCCGCAATACCAACTAAATAGTTCGTAAGAACGTTCGTAATGCGTAGCCGCAGTTTTCTTTGCAATACGAAGAACTTTTCTTCGCAAGCTTTTAATAGAGCGGTGGATCGAACTATTACAGAAACAGATAACAAAATAATCAGTCACAACGGAGTAACGACAACACTACGAAATAACCGTTCGCAGAACTTTAAAAAGCGTGCTCCGGACGGCATGACTTGTCGGCATCTCTGCGGTCCGCGCTATCTCGGCGAGAAAAACTCGACTCTTCACGTAAAACTTTCGTACCTGAAATCTTCATTCAACATCCGCTCCGTGGCTAGCCTGGCAATACAAGTCAAAAGATTTATGATAAAGTACATGATAAACGTCGTTTGCTACTGTGAGACACACACTTCATATTAATTCTTAAGCAGTTTAGAAATGCCATTCTTTGCAATTACGGTAGTTGGTGAATAATAATTGGTCAATGTCCCAGGGGCAAAATCTTCTTACCTCGAGACAATGTTCGCACTTTGAATCCGCCTACGGTAACGGGGCTAGTGATGACCACCGCCAGGTGCAGAGCTCTAGATTTGGCCCCATATGGCCCTTCACAATAACGTTCGTGGTTATGAAATTTGCAGTGGAACAAAGGAAGATCTCTAAGTGCGGTTCAAGTTTTTAGAAACAGAAAAATTGTTTTAGATCGCAAGATGGGTGCGGTCAAAGTTCTAAAAAGGCCAGAGATGGCCTTCACCTGACCAGTGATGGTCATCTCCTGGACCAGTGATGGACACCCCGTCTAAGCCGCACGGGCCCGCTTCGGAACTTCCGAACGGACGGAAGTTAACCTAGAGGAAGCGGTCTTCTACATCTTTTGCGTCTATAAAAAAAGCTTTATTAAAATCCTGTAAACCGGGTGTGATATTGGAATTCTGTAAATAAATCTACACCTGGAGAAAATGCAAAGTTACTGTAATATGCCAAAATCACAAAATTAAAACTCTTTCGCCATTTCTTCAAAGTCTGTCGCACATTTCTTCTGACTAACTCATTTTAATCACACACCCCACGACCCCCAAATATTCTTTGTCATTATTAGGCTTCGGTGCACGGAGGTTCTGAAAAAAGAGTACGTTTTCAGCTAGGGTACAATCACTTTTAAAGAATTGTTCTTTTCGACAACCCCTATCGTGGAGGAACCCTTACGACTTGGGAGCAAACCTGCACAACAGGCACGAGCCATGGGTTTAAAACAGAGTTACTTCCAGTTGTTTTTACCTTCTGTGAGTGGTCTTGCTAGGGCTACCTGACGCCAAACGCTTGTAGGCCGTTGTAGAGGTTCAAAGTTGTTAATATTTTACGGGGAATCATTGTCAATACGTGGTTTAAAGTTTATGCAAATGCTCGCGGCGTTCCCTCCCCTCCACGAAATTCCGTGCAATACGCTGTTTGGTCCTTAGTGGTACAGTGGCTAACACTGATCCTCTTACCCTATGTTCATATGCATGTGTGACATTGTAGAGAGTGGATTGTGCTTAAAAAAACATCAGCTGCATCCTCGCCTCCTACACTGCTCCACCAATTTACCCGCGCACTTTTTGCAGGGGCCGCCATATCGTCTTTGGTCGGCATAAAGAGTTGATCTTTGGATGGGGTGTGCTTTAAGGGTCCACCTGTAAGATCCCAAAGGGCGAATTTGATAGATTTGCTCTTTCAAGGGGATGTTCACCAGTGTAACTCTCCTCGAACTAAATTGTAAGGATTGGTAGAATTTTACTATATACAAAAATTAGCGGGAAAATTGTCGGCATTTTGTTATCTACGGGATGCACGAGGGGATGGGGGGGGGGGGGCTCGTTTTTCGTTGAAAAGGCTTCTGAAGACGCAATGGCAGTTCTGCAGATCCGAAGAATTCCACGGGATGACTTGAATCAGCCGACCGCGCAGGATGCTGTTCACGGCGAGGCGAACAACTAAAGCGGCTGATTTAAGGACCCCGAGGTGCTGCTGCAGGTGTCGGTGGGAGGGTCTTCTAGGCCTCTAAGTGGAAGACCTAGAATTACTCCGAAACGAAGAGACCTACCCGGGCGAGCACTGCCCCATTGCACCCCGTAGTTATAAATTTTGTCGAAAATTATTCGGCCAATATTTATACAAAGCAGGGGTCTACCAACCCTTACAATTTGGTTCGATTCAGGGAGTTACACTTGTAAACATATCCTTGTTAGGTGTTAAACCACCCCGTTATCTGGGCAACCATCGAAAATTGGACATAACGGTCCCTAAAAACCCGCTTTCAGAGAGGAAATTGCGCACGCCGAAGTTTGCGTGGCTTTCTGGGTCATCACGCCTACCACCTACCAAATTTCAACCCCCACGGACCAACCCTTAATTTTGGAGAGGGCGAAGTCCCACTGTGAGCCGGTCGCGTGCTGGCTACAGAAAGGGTGCGCGCAGACGAGGAAGGGCCCCGCGGCCTGCGTGCGGCAGCGGGTACCGCCGCGCCGCCGCAGGCAACTGGTGCTCATGAATAATTCCCGCGCGCGTGCTGCTGATGCACACGCGCCCGTGCATCATGTAGCACCCGCAGATCCGGCTGGCACGCATGTCTACTGAGACACACCAGCCGACGAGTGGCGCACGACACGCACCTTTAAGCGCCAGACGTGCGCAGTCAAAGCGGTCTACGCTCTGTAAAACGCAACGGACGGAGGCTTGTTAGTTCGTAGCGTAGCGTACCGCCACGAGTCCTACCTATACACGGTCGTAAAATATTGAAAGTCACGAAATACAGTTCAAGTTTAGTGAATTTTTTTTGTTACATTGTTGCAGACTGTAAAACTGTAATTGATGTCGCATCGGAGTGCATCCCGCTGATATTAGGGTAGGACCTTAACAGTTCCCAACATTATATTCATGTCAAGTTTAAATATTCTTTTAAGAATTTCAAGGCAGTTGCCTTTTAATTTGTATTGTGTCAAACGTACAAAAAGTTCGCCGATTATCAAAAATCTTTTTTCTGATAACAATCGCAGGTTTTGTTGGCTGAGTGATAGCGATCCCTGGACAGACTAGCCCGAAAATGTTTTGTTGGTCTCGTTTGGCTGTCCGCGGAATTTCTCGAGTAGTTGTACAAAACATAAAATTTGGACCCATCTTCCTTGCGTAATAATAATTTTCACAGGCGGTCTAAAATTTATAATCCGCCGGTTGAGCGAGGTAGGTATACGCTGTCAGAGATTGTCGTTTTTAAACGACTTTTTGAAAAAACTAAATTAATCAGGAAAACTTTGTAAAATTACGAAATTTTTTAAGTACGATATCTAGTTATCAGGCATATGCGATCAGCTAAATTGACTTTGTCATAGCTGGGATGAAATGAAGAAAACATATTGTAGCACTAGCTTCTAAAATTAAGGCCAATTGCCCTTTGTCCTATGGAAGTGACCTGGAAATTCGCTCACGCTCACGTTTTTCATTAAAAAACGAAGAAATCTTCGTAAAACTATTCGTTAAAAAACGAACGTCTTCAGTTCCTAATTAATCAACCAATCTTATTTTTAGTGTAGACGACGCCAGGCTTTGAGGGGGCGGATCAGTGACTTGAATGGGATAAGCTAGGTTAGGTTCTTCGAGGCTTGGGTTGTGTTAGGCTCAGGCTGATAGGGTCGGTTAGGTAGGACTAGTTGATAGAACCGATTGAAAACGAAAGTATAATGGAAGATGCATTCTTCTGGGGTGATTAAAAAAATCGACATATTAAAATGTTCATTGAACCCGACCAGATGCGATGCGTCATGACCCCCGAACCACTGTGCCAAATATGAGTTGCTGACAGAAATGCTGGCAGAGCCGACAAATACATTTCGGCATGGAGGGCGGGGCCGGTCACTAAGCAGTTCGGCTTTGCCGCGTGCACTGTTAAAAGCTTACGAAGGAAAGTTCTTCGTACCGCAAAGAAAACAGCGGCTACGTATTACGTACGTTCTTACGAAGTATTCGGTTAGTGTTACGAAGTATTTGTTCGTAGCTCACGCTTAAGCTAACGAAGAAATGGTTTGTAAGCTTACGATGTGTTTTCCTCGTAAGTTACGAACAAATTCTTCGTAATACCAGCCAAATACTTCGTATGAACGTTCGTTATACATAGCCGCTGTTTTCTTTGTAAGGTTTTTGAAAGTGTGGAGTATGCTCACAGCCGCTTCGGAAACGCATCGCATAAGCCTCGCAGTCCGATTGACGACAGCACGACTGTTCACACGCGCTCAGGTTGATATGCGACCGTCCTCGGCTTTCAAACCTAACCCGCCGGTGGCAGTGCATTATGTGGAGGACAGTATGTCGATCGGCCCCGCGCGTGAACTTCGAAATTCCGCACAAATGACAAAACCTTGAACGCGTTGTGCCAGCATTTCGGATAAAGCCATTGATGTGATTCTTGGCAGAGGGTTCGTGTCCACACAGAAAAAAAACTTTTTGGTTTAAAGCTGGTATTTCTTAAGTAAAGTAAAATTTTGATTTGATTCAAGTAAAATGCTTTGAATTAAGTAAAAATTTACCTTAGCTGCTTTAAGGCCAGAGAAATCTTAACTCAAGGAAAATAAATACTTGGTGCAACGAATAAGTTTACTTGACCTAAGAGTTTTGTCCTCGATTTAAGAAATTTTCAGCCTAAAATCAGGTGTACTTGTCCTACATCAAGGGTGCCCGAATCTTAAAGCATTCAAGACTAGGTTTTTCTGCAGGATGCACCTTTTTTCATCGGGTCCGACACACATTTTCACATTCCAGTTATTTTGGACCACCCTAACGTTCGGTCGCCAGAACTGCCCCCCCCCCCCTTACAGACACAGGTCTGCCATATCGGGGGGCATACACTGCACACAGGAACACACTGCACTCTAAATGTCCAAGGAAAACTTTGTCCTTGAGCTGGAGCCAGATTTGAGCACATCTAATTCTAGGGACAATATCTCATGTACTTTGGAACAATTTTGTGCTTTACGGATACAAAATTGTCTCTAGATTTAGATGTGCTCAAATCTGGCCCTAGCCAAAGGACAAAATTGTCCTTTGACACTTAGCGTGTGGCTGTTACAATTCAGGGTCGAGGAGTCGTGGCCGACAAAACCACACCGACTGCAAATTTACCGACTCTCTTCCAATCGACGCAGATAAGGGAGCATCCATAAAGAGTTTTCGTTGTGGGATCCCAAAGAGAAACCCTTCGGCCCTTCGGTAATTGCATGCCCACCAAAAATGCCAGTTCTCTGGCTAATTAAAACGATAAATATGGATTTCATACCTTCCACAGATTGCAAATGACAAGAAATCGACGTCAGCTTCTCCGACGGACCCTCACGAAAATACTTCTTGAGCGAAGCGATGAAGGTGTTCAGCGACTTCAAGGTTAGTGGGTCGACAGAGCGAAAGACTTCACAGCAAACCACTCGCTGTGCCCACAGCAAAGACAACCAAAGACACCGATTTTCGTGGAAGAATCCTTCATTTTTGAAGCACTGGAACCATGATATATGAGGTTTTTGTCCCCAATATACCACAGCGTTAGGATCGGTTGGATTTGGATACTGTTCGTGTCCCTCGTTCGAGAAACCGGACGTAAAGTAGAAACTTTCGGAAATTTTGGTGCAGTTTCCCGTATTATTTTGGCTTCTGTGGACTATATTTAATGACAGACGTTTGGGGGCACTGATGTTCGACCACGACAGTTCCACGGTTTCAGATCACGCTCCCATACGTGGCAAAGCTCCCAAAATCGCCACACGGTTCGGTTCCATATCCCCCCTATTATCCGAATGTTAAGTAATTTGCACAAAACTTTGTGGTACGGTTTTCAGTTTTTGGAGATGTAAGTCGAATAGGGCCGTATTGAGCAGTGCTCGGCAGGCACGTAGTTATGTACTCTGACATGTCCCGAACGGATTCCAATTTCAAATAGCTGCTACAAGCTACTCCTCTTCGATTTGGATTGATTTTCCCGAATGGTGTAAGAACGTCCAGGAGAAGTTTCAGCAGACGTAAGGCAGGGGTTGGCGACCCCAGCGCCGTCACTGGCCCCGCTTCAAGAAATTGGCTACGTCTCTAATGTAAAAATTAGCAAATATACCCGAAGTGTTCTTGTTTTAACACACCTCGATATCTCGATGTCGGTGGATTAAATTTGTCCTGCACTGTAAATGTCTGAGGACAATTTTGTGCTTGAGCTGGGGCCAGATTTGAGCACATCTAAATCTAGGGACAATATCTCATCTACTTAAGAACAATTTTGAACTTTACGGATACAAAATTGTCTCTAGATTTAGATGTGCTCAAATCTGGCCCCAGCCCATGGACAAAGTTGTCCTCTGACATTTAGCGTGTGCGCACTGCCTCCGGAAAGGTCGTCTCCGCTCGTCACGCGCATGGGAAATTAATCTGCGGACATCGAACTAACGGAAAGTCGTATCGCACTGCGGAGGGCAGATATGAGGTTCTTGTCTAAATTCCTCTGTTTTAGACACCGGGCTGGTGAATGAACTTCTTTCAATCCGACACGGCTAATTTTTCTTGCGTGAGGCAAGGGTGTCCGGAAGCTGATTGAGCGATAAGAAGGACGAATTAAATTCCGGTTCGAACTGGAATTAATCACTCTCATTTCCTTTTTTCATAGTAAGTAGAAGTGTGCGAACAGGCTTGTTCGAATTTGAACCGAACTCGAACATGTTTCGTTTTTTAAGTTTCGAACCGAACTGAACACCTCGAAAATTCTTCGAACCGGACCGAACAAATCGCGTTCAAATTCGAACGGAACACGAAAAAAAAAGAAACACAAAATCAACAAAGGACGGAGGTATAAAAACTCAGTTTCGCCAAAGAATTCAGAAAAGGAAATAAGGACGACGTTTCTTACACTGTGACCACTCTGACATTGCTTTTCTACACAATCATTACATTTGGCGAATACAAGGTGCAAATTTGTCAAAAATGTGTTCGAGCCCGATCGGATCGGCCGAAAAATCTTCGAACAGTTCGGGCACGAACACTTCCTGCTCGATTTCGATCGAATAACTTCATGTTCGGTTCGTGTTCGTTATTGTAGTTGATGAATGGTTTAGTGCGACCGTAATTCGATGGGATAGGTAGGTAATGTACAAAGACAATTTATAGTAAGAAGAATTTGTAACCCTTTCCTGTACCCTTTTTGTACCCTTTCCTGAGGATTCATTGTTAGCAGCGAGGGCCCGTATAGAAAATGGCTTTAGAAGTTGAGGGATAAGTATCTTCGT
Organism: Megalurothrips usitatus; assembly: GCA_026979955.1. NCBI lineage: Eukaryota > Metazoa > Arthropoda > Insecta > Thysanoptera > Thripidae > Megalurothrips > Megalurothrips usitatus. Next base: position 12,780,720 of record CM049598.1, on the reverse strand, counting down.
GAAGCCTCATTTTCGCATTCCGAAGTATTCCGTAGTAATACGTACTCCGTTTCGAAAAGGGTGTCTTTGAGCCACCAGAGCAGGATAGCCGGATGAAGGCGTGCCCTGTGTGTCAAGGTGCAGCTGTGTCCGGCTGTCCGCGTATTTAGTAAACGGACACAGCGACGATCAAATCTTGTTTTACTTGCAGCCTGCTCCTTTGACGCCTCCATCATGGCGGCGGTCGTGGTCATGGAGGCCGAGATGGTGAGCGTTCCTTTGAAGTTACAGGCTGCAGAACTTTTCCAGTGCCTGTTTCTTAGCCCGTCCCGACACGTTTCGGTAGAAACGTAAGGAGCCGGGCTTAGTCTGATGCCGACTTTTCGTTCGTTCATTCGGACGTCTGTTCGCTGACTTATCGTTTACCGAGAAGCTTCAAATTTGGAGGATAGACTCCTTTTATGGCGTATATAAACGCCGGTGCCAATTATTTTCAAATTTTGTCGCGTTTCTGTTTTATGAGAGTTGTTTGATTTGTTGGGTTAGGGTTGGCCGCTGCGTGTGCTGCGCCCGCAAAGCGCACTCCTGCACGTGTCGGGACGGGCTGAGGTTAGCGATTTTCATCGTTACAAACATACGTGCAGCGGACATATCTCTAGTGACTTAAAGCGGGGGCCGGAGGCCCTGGCGAACGCCGCCGGCAGGCCAAGACCCCCGGCGTCGGCGTCCCCGCTTCACTTGGGGCCGAGTAGTAGAGTAAAACCGTGGCCTGAGCTGGGGGTAGTAGACTCTGGTAGTGAAACGGATGATGGTGGGAATTTTATTCTTGGTGTCTCTGAGAATGTACAGTTTTTTTTTATGGGGTATGCCCAGAGATTCTGCTCCAAATAGTCGTTCTGTAAAACCGCTAATCGGGGGGGGGGGGGGGGGGTATTTCCTGCAAGCGCTCTGTCCTGTGTTTTCCTAATAGTAGTTCGGAGGACCGACTCGCTTCTTTTTAAAGGTTTTATAGTGAGCTTGTGCATGCAACTGATTTGGCTGAAAGTGTTTTTTTCTACACGGGTCATATGGATCAGGTACAGTGCTTCATCTGCGCAATTAGAATCGGCTTATGGGATCCGGATGATATACCGATGAACGAACACAGGCGATGGTCCCCCGAGTGTCCATTTTTGGCTGCGCAAGTGCAAGCACCCACTGCGGCTAGTCAACTTGGAATTAATGAATTAGGTGCTGGGAAGTCACTTTCATGTTATGAGATTCACTGTCGTGTAGAGCCGGCATTTAAAAGTTATCGTTCGTATGACGCACGATTGGAGAGTTTTCGCGAGTGGCCTAAGGGTCTTGCTAAGCCTGGTGAAATGCTGGCTCAGTGTGGATACTTTTGCACCGGAAGGGGAGATAAGACAATTTGTGCATTTTGTAACGTTGGGTTTTCAAACTGGTTGGCGGAGGATTCGATGTGGGAAAGACATGCACAGGTTTCGCCCGAATGTGATTATGTGTATGCTAAGAAAGGACAAGACTTCATTAGCGAAGTTCAACTCACAGTGAAGTCAGAATGGGCGCAGTGGAAGTACATAAAAGAGCGAAATGATGTGGTGGGCGAAAGGAAGGAGGAATGTATGCGGGTGGATTCTGCCTCCACACGCAGGTGTATAATATGTGAATCGGATGATTTTGAGATATTGATTTGCCGTGTGCACATTTGTCGTGTTGTTCAAATTGTTATTCTGCTTTTGAAAACTGTCCAGTATGTCGTAGACCGATTATTGGTTTTGTGAAGGTTTATCTTCCGTGATGTGTTGTATATTTATTGTACCATAAATGTGTAAGTGTTATGTGTGTCTTTTCGTTACTTACTCCTACACTTGGCTGGTGAGTGAGGCTGCCCCGGGTGAGTAGGCATTCCACCTGGCGCTTGTGATGGTTGTGTTGCGAGGCGTCGTGCGCTTGGGAGGGGGAATGCTACGCGGCGCAGTAGCCCCGGTTTTACTCTACTACTGGCCGAACCATGTGGCTCCATGTGGGCCGGGCTCCGCTCCGCCTCCTCCGCTGACCCTCATGCTCTTGGGGCCTCCGCGGGTTCTTCAGGCACTAGGGGCGCAGGCTGTGCTCGGGCTGTGCTCGTGCCGCAGGTCCCCGCTGGTCCCGGTCGCCGTCACCCGTCCCTTCTTGGTCCCCTGTAAGGTGCATGACCATCACCACAACCCTAGGATACACTTATCTGCAGTTCTGCGGCAGCCCCTGTAGTTCCGTCGGGCAGAGCTTGATGGGAAGCGAGTGTAGTGGTGGGGCAGCGCGAACCACCGGTGAGGGGGGGGGGGGGGGGGGGGCGGCGTTCGCAGGGGTGCCTGCGCCTGTCCCCGCCTCCGCTGTGTTGACTTTTTTTCCACACGCAGCCCGTTCAGCTGCTGTTGTCCTCCGGTCAGTAGGGGCACTGCACGTGGGGCGTCGACACACACACACACACACACACACACACACACACACTGGACACTAGATGGTTTCACTAGACGACGCGGGGCGCTTCTTGACACTTGCATACACAACACTTTCGTAGGGTCACTGGCACGCCCGAGGCTGCTCAATTTTTTGTGCCACGACGGGCCAGTGCGGCCGGCCCTTGCCAAGCCTAAAATCACTGAAAAAGCTAGAACGAGTGCGAGTTCTGACTTGCGACCATTTGCTCGAGTGGCTCCCACGGGCCCGGAAAAGTCCCCAGCTTTCCACGCGCGTTTGTTAACATTTAACCACTTACAAAATAGAATCTATGCAGAGCGTCAGGTCCACGCCGGCTGGGCTCGCCCCCCCCCCCCCCCTCGACACCCGCCTCAAATCACTCGAGATGTGTCCGGTGGTACATCTTTTTGTAAGAATTAAAATCGCCAACCTCAGCCCGTCCGACTCCCGACGAAGTGCGTTCCTCGACGAAAATCCACTGAAACTTGCAGGATGCCTGCAGCATTCACGAATTGTATCCTCTGCAGCCCAAGTCAAATATAAAAGATTTGGAATCTGGGTCAGCTTTGGCACTGCGAACACCATCTCCAAATGGCGATGGTAATTCCGATTATTTCGTTGCAGACCGGGAAGACAACGTACGAGGGGCTTGGCCTGGGAACCCTGTTGGGCTCTCCTGCTACCGCACGGGCCCTGGCCCCAACACTGGAGCACGTACCTGAGACTGCCCGCCACACAGGCACTGACTGCGCTCAGTTAATCTACGGCTTTCCCCGGGAACAATAAACGGGAAGGCGGCATCAATATTAACACACCGTTTGCAGAACGTTTTTGGTTTACAGACTCCATGTCTGTGCCTGAGATAGTACGCACGCTCTTACGAAAACATCCTTCTAGCACGAGTGGAGTGAACCTCACCCCAGGGGCACCGTGGATAAAATATTTTTTTCGATAGAAACGTGCACGGGCTGGTTTATATTGACCTTTCGCAGGAAGGGTGCGAAACACGAACTTCCTTGCAAGCAGACCTGCTCTTAAATGGTCCCCGACACGCCAATATCGGCACTGGCTGCTGGAACAGACCTGGAAGCAGAACAGCATGTACGCTTTACATGAACTTGTTTATTGCCAGCTCGTTTCCTTCCGCGACCCGGTCACATTGAGTAGCATCTGGAAGTAGCTGAACCAGGTGCGCATGACGTTGGCACAGGTGGGGCGGTTGAACCTGGCAAAGGAGTAGACGCCGACAGCGCTGGGCCGGCTCATCATGTGCATGAGCATGAGGCGGAGGCGGCGCTCGCGGACGTCCTCGGTGAGCCAGGGGCCGCAGTAGCAGCGCCACGGCACCGCACCGCTCGAGTCCTGCAACACCAAGGCGGGCCAGGGTGAATGCGGGCAAAACCGGGGAAACGACACACAGGGATTTAAAAAATACCGGTAATAATGATAATAAAGTCCATCTAATGCCCGCTCAGCGCCGCCTACCACCACGTGCCTCGGAGGCTTGAGATCGGCTGTACAGGGACGCAATGTGACAGTAAAAACAAGACTAATTTTTCAGTTTTTTCAAGTTAATTACACTTTTATGGCGCCGGGTATTTTTGACACCCTTGAACCCTTTGCAAACGTTTGCGATCAATGTAGAAAATCTACGACCCCGCACCTACTACCCAACTACCCGCACCCCCTCCAAAATGAGGGGATGTTCGTAGGGGTTCGAGATTCATGATTATGCAGTCTCAATGGTCTATGAGTTCACGCCGATTGTAAAATTAACAATTTTCGCCAGCCACATGGGTTTTATCGGCACCCTTCGAGGCGTATATTATTGGACCACATCTTTCTTGCATCATAACAGAGTCGACCGGGGGGCACCGCAACCTAAGCAGTTTCTTAAATAATTTTCACAAGTGGTCTAAAATTTAAATGCTGCCGGTTGGGTGATGTCAGTATGCGCCATGCACGCGCCGTGGAGGGGCGGATCGGTGGCTCGAGTGGGTTACGCTCGGTTAGGTTAGGATGCATTATTTGGTAGATTTACAGCCTAAAAATCGACCTTCTCCAAATGGCTCAAATTTTTGGGGGTACCTCCACCCGTAGAGAGTCCCCAAACCAAAGCACAAGTCTCTACAATTTTTTTTTTTTTTTTTTTTGGGGGGGGGGGGGGCGCCCGTCGGGGAGGGCCGGTTGCTGTCTGCCCTACTTGCGCCGTCGGCATGACCGCGTCCAGGCAGGGGCCGCCCGCTGCACAGCCGTCCACCGGCCGCTGATATTGCCTACAATGGCGGGCGCTACCTCCCCCAGGGCGCCTGCCGCGTCGAGAGTAGGCCGTCCGCTACACAGCTGTGCCTTCTACCGCCGATATTAATATCAATCAATAGCAAATTCCCTACCACCGCAGGCGCTCCATCGAAGAGGAGGTACTTTGAAGGGGGAATTAGCTGTGTGCTCCACACTCAGAATGATTTTGTTACCCGTTTGGGGTACTGTGGACCCGATTGGAGTCACCTAATTCCCGGTCGGGATTCGCTGTAAACCGTTAGATGACATGTAATTCGCGGACTGTCTCGCCCGCGCGATTTGACAAGTACGCCGTGCGCTGCAGGCAACTAAATGCACGCCCCACTGCCACCCCGTCCGGGAGGGGGGGGGGGGCGTATACTAGGGGCGACAACTGCTGCGCAGCCTGTAAGCCTGTAAACCTCGTAGGCGCCCCATTTTTTTCAGGGTATGCAATGAACGTGATGTTTCTGTATTCCAACCTATACAGTATGACGTTCAATGCATCTCGGATCGCAGAACCATTTTTGTCCGTCTTCTTTTGGGACAGGACAGGTCCCTCAATGGGTTCACTGTAAAAATATTTTTCGTCACTTTACAAAAAATTCACTCTTAAATTTTGTTCAAGATTTTTTCGTCACACATGTTGTGACGACAAATCGTCACAAAAAAACAATTGTATCTGAGAATGATGGAAAATCATTTTTTTAAACGTTTAGCCCAGAAGTGACGAAAATTTTGTCACAGGAATATTTCGTCAAGTGACGAGAAAATCGTAAAGTGACGAAATATTTTTACAGTGTTGAGAGACCTCCGTCCTGAAAAGGTTGTGAAGATATTCAGGAAAAGATTTTTTAAAATCCCCTTTTGTATCTTATCTGACCATGTTCAGTGTTTTCTACCATTCTACCCACTAGCAGCGCCTGATAGGTAGGCAAGTGTCACAGCACATGTGCTTTGCGGGCTGGCCTACCCTGATGGTCGCAGGCGTCCTCTGCAAATAGAGAAATCGTACTCGTTCTCGAGAAATCTGTGGGGCCTGCCAGGGACAGGTACCCGGGTGGGTCTCAAACCGGTTGGGAATCTCAGGGAAAGTTACTAAACCCGACATAAAAGACCCAGACGGGTTCACCGTACCCGAACGGTTCGAACCCCATCGGATCTTGCGTACCCAGCCGGGTATCTCGGGGATATGGACTGAAACCCGACATAAAAGACCCAGGCGGGTACACCGCATTCGAACCGTTCGAACCCCACCGGATCTTACGAACCCAGCCGGGAATATAACCCATCGGGGATGTCCAAAATTCTGGCAGGGTTTGAACCGACCGGGTTTCATACCGGTCGGGTTCCGGGTCTCGCAGCAGGGTAGTTATGTACAAATCCAGTTCTGCATGCCTGTTGAAGTGGGTAGGAATGTGTTTTATAACGTACAATATTGTACATAACTTATGTACATTTAAAGTTATGAGTAAGCTATGGACAATTTTATACGCAATTGTGTATGCGTATAGATGTTCATATGCTACGTAGAATAGTATTGAAACGTAATTGTGTACAAAGAAGTACAGAACAGTTTACTGTGGCTCTGAAAGCCGGTATGCGCAAGGTGATGCTTATATGTATCACCTAAGTTTCGTCAAAATCGGTAACTTCTAACTGGTGTAGTTTCCGGCAGGGAGGTGAGGGAAGGACAGTAAGCCTCGAAATGCGCAGGGAACAAATTGCAAGACGGCAGGCCGGGCCGCCGGTAAGTGAGCGAACCGAGGCCGTGACGGGCGAGTGGCAGCGAGGGTCTATATCGTTTGTCCGACCTCCGATTGTCCGACCGCAGGGTGAGCTAACCTGAACTGACCAAAACTAAGCTAACCTAACCTAACCTCGGACGTTGAACTGCGAGGTCGGGCAAAAGTGCGGACGGACAAGCGATGTGCCCCCTGGCAGCGACCGGAACGGGACGATATTTTCAGATATCAAGGAGCGTTTCAGTTCGGAACACCCAAAAAAACGTAGCCTTAGCCTTGAACTTTCCAAGGTTTATACACTTGAATCAAGACTCTGTTCCTGAACGAAGTTAAAGAATAGCTTGAGTCAAGGTTTACAACCTTGGAAAGTTCAAGACTAGTGTTTTTAAGGTCAGTCTAACCTTGATCCAAGATATCATTTTTCTGGGTGAACATTGGAAACCACTGGTTATGGATGCTTATACTTAAAGTCGTAGCTCACCTCAATTCGCTGTCCAGCCATGCAGAGAGGGACGAATATGATGAACACGAGCGGCACCGTACCAATGCCGAATATATCGGTATCTGCCTGATGAATCACGAAGTCTGCGGTGCTCGCCTGCAGCGACAAGACACTGTTAGCCCGCGATCCATCTCCATCGTGTGGGGAACTTGAAGTCAGGAAAGAAATATTCCAGCACCTACAGCACTGCGGGTCGCTAACCGAAATAGGAGTTATCAATCATTTAAAGACATTAAAATATGAAGTACTTTAGTATTCGAAACAACAACCCGCTGCACGCCGGTTCGGCTTTTCCTACCGCGCGGCCATACGGACATTAGTAAGGGCTTCGCTTGGATGACGGTCACAAGCTGCCGCCGCGTGGCGCCGAGCGCAGTGTACGGCAAACGAATACGTGTATGCGTCTTCGCAAAGACTATTAACAAAACAAGGTAGGCGTGTACGGCCAAGTTCTCTTTGAAAACGGCGCGCATTTTTTTGTTCTTATCCTGCATGCATTGGAAGGTTAGGTTAGCTCCGTGATGATTGGGGAGCTAAGGGGTCAAAGATCGTCCCTCCCGAAAACGTCCCTCCCGAAAAGGTGACCATTTGTGAACTGCCAGTGCGCCCTACGTCGCAGTGTCTTCACCATAGGCATAGCGAGCGCCGACGCTAGGTACGGTAGGCTGAGTGCTCCGAACATCTGGTTCAAGAGGCGGCACGGCCGCTGCAGGAAAGCGCACAGCTTCAGGCAGCGAACCGAGGGCTCAACGCCGGCCTCCACCTGCCAACAGAGTCGTAAGAGATGTGAGCAAAACGCGTGTTCTCACAAATATGTTGAAATAGCAACACCCAGAAAAATAAGTTTTCGATTCAAGAACAGAGCGGCTCGCAATTCTCATAGTCTCAACCGTGTTCTCGACACACTATGTGATGAAGCGCTGGCAGCCTAACCACAGTGTCTCGCTCCTAGGCTAGTGGTCTTAGTGTCGGCCTCCCGGTGCGGGGGTTACAGGTTCGAATCCCGATCGGAGCAAGCAGATTTTGGCACGGTGGACTTGAGCCCGGCGAGTTTTGCGCCCGGTTCGGGACGAACCCGGACTTGAGCCCCGATTTGATCCCTCATTGAGCCCCGACATGAGCCCTGCCCGCATCGAACCCGGGTTTGAGCCCGGACTTGAGCCCCGATTTGAGCCCCGTCACTATATTCATATAAGAATGCGTGTGTGAACATCTGCGGACAGTCCTGCACGCACTTCTGCGCCTCATAGACTCTTTCTGGTGACCCCGCAGAGGTCCTGACACGCATAATCGATAGATATTACTGATGGGGCTCAAAGCGGGGCTCAAGTCCGGGCTCAAGTCGGGGCTCAAACCCGGGCTCGATGGGGCCGGGGCTCGGGTCCGGGCTCAATGCGGGATCGAATCGGGGCTCGCGTCGGGGCTCGAAGGGGCCGGGGCTCAAAACTCGCCGGGCTCAAGTCCGCCATCCCCAGATTTTGTCGGCAAATAGGTGCCAACTGTGAGGTTTACGACACTAATAGAGTGCAATGTTCTTAAAACTTCAAGAAAAAGAAATTTATCATTGAATCGACGTCGACGCGGAGATGTCGCCGATCAATATGACAAAAAAATACGACCAATTTTCGACCAATAAAAGAAAGCATTCAGGACGTCGACTAGCACATCATTTTGTCAACGCAGCCACTGTTAGTTGCGTTTTGCTTTCAATTTCTGCGAAAATCCCATACTTTTTGTGAACTACATCGTTTCGATGTCGTTTCAATATCGACAAGAATTCGGTGTCGATCCGACATCGTATCGATGCCGATATGCCGTAACCTTCACCAGATCCTTTGGTCGTTCAGTTTGTTCAGTGCGAAAGCCCGAAGAACTTTTAAAACGCCCCATACTTTACCAAGACGGAGGGGACTTGAATGTCGTTGTTGGTCGATATAAATTTGGGTCGTGTCGTAGCCTATCATTTGAAGTATTATCTACATGCCGCGACGTGAATAATTAACTGCGCTGAAATGCAGATCAAAAGTCCGCCAGGAAAAATGTTGAAATATTGTCGAAAGCCTACGACGACGACGACTATTAACGCCACGTCCCGGAACGAACGGCGTCAACTCAACACGGCGTCAAAGGTCTCAGCCAGCCGTAGCAACTTGAGGACTCCGCAGTTTTAAGCAAGGGTAAGCCACTGCACGTAATTTGACTTGCTTGATATATCACATAGCTTCAGAATTAATCACACTAACGCCATCGTAAGAATTAATTTGTTTATCTCGTTTTAAGGTTGGGGTTGTGCAGCTGGATCCCGGCACGGCACAACACAGCTACCGGTGACTTTAATGTCAATTGGCACTGACGCCGTACGCGTCCTGGGTTCTTATGATTTGTGGACAAAAGTGAAGCGGACACCTGTGAAGAGCGTCAGTTCGTGCGTCAGTTTCAGTTTCGTGCAAGACTAAACATATACAGAACTCCCTTTGCTTCGTCGATATCTGACGTCGATGTCAACAACTCGTGTGCATCGTCGATATTTCATATGCATCGTTAATGTCGATACCTTGTATGCATCGTCGATGTCGATACCATGCCGATATCGACATCATCGATCTCGATATCACGTATGTAATATGGATGTCGTCAAGACGTCGATTTCGGGGACATATTTACATCGTTTCGACATTCATAATCGACGCCATTTCGACATTGTTATCGATGTCGCTTCGACGTCGATTCGATGGTCCGTTTCTCACTGGGAACAAACCATCAAAAGCGTCGAGTGCACGGTCTCAATTTGTCGTGAATCAAATTTTGTTCTCAAAATGAAGACTATGGTTTTGAGTTGAGAGAAAATGAACGAGAAAATTCTCAGTTTAAGCGCAAAGTGGGATTGACGCATTTGAGAGCAAAATGCTCTGGGACGAAGAGAAATGCTCTCGTTCCGAGAATTGATTTTTCTGGGTGATTAGCATCTTTCCAATCTGTAATATGCAATATGGCATTCCCAGCGTGGCAGACAGCAATTACGAACAATTATGTCTCTAGAGGAGTAGAGAGGTTTTCAAAACCTTAAAAGAATAGAGAGGTTTCCAAAAACTTATAAGAAGGCATTTGGCAGTGCAGTGAAAAGCTACCCGAAAGTAGTAATTTTACATTGAAGTACATTGCCAAAGGTGTGCATTAATTTACATGGAAAAAGGGGGGGGGGCGGCAAGGGTGACGCGGGAATAATACGATTTTTTAAACATTGACTAATGTAAGGGTGCTCCTACAATGATCGGGACACGCGTGATATTTTAACCGACGACACGCTGCATTTGGTTCTCACAAGCCATGGCCGCGGCGTGGGGCCCGCGTCCGTCCTACATCCCACACTTTGGTGCGACGCAGGACGAACGCGTGTCCCGGTCATTGTAGGAGCACCCTTAGTGAGGTCTGAGACCACACTGCAAGTGAAGCGTTAAGTCATGCATTTCGTCTTGGCGAGAATTATTTCATAGGGTGTGCGCATAGCAGACTGCGTCGTGGCGTAATATGCTTTCTGCCTCGAGAATCACTGAGCAGGCAGGATTATCGCTCCTGAACTGATGCAGAAATATTCCACCGGACCTCCATATGTCGAGGCAGCTCGTCGAAGAGAGCGGCGATGGCATCGTACAGAAAGACTTGGAGCCCCACGACCGTGTAGTAGCAGGTGGCGCAGTTCATGGCCGTGAACATGGTGATCAAGGCCTTGGTGGGGGTTCGCTTAACGGAGCCGTCGACTACGAGAGTAGCGGGGACCACCAAAGCCGACATGACCATGAACACGCGGTACCTTCTCAGTACGCGGCGGGCGCGTGCAGCCGTTACCCGCAGCCGACTCGTGGGCCCCTGCGGGCAGAGGGCGTGGTGCAGGGGCGCATCCAGGCTGAAAGGAGGGGCTATGTGCCGCTTCTTGCCTATCTTCTGGCGGCAAATGTTGTTCGTTGCCTACATTTCAGGCTATTAAGGGCCTAAAGGACAGGCAATGCCTCCTACTCCCACTCGATCCGTTCGAATCCTGTGCACAGGCATGCACCCGAGCTTTCGGGGATCTCAGTCTTCCTGGACGGCGTCACCCGCACCCCATTCACCACGCATAATTAAACGGACGTTTATTGCGCCGCTACTCCAGTGAAGAAAATTCCAGCGCCTATACCGCTAACTGGCCCTCGAGGCAGAAATTCTAACGTTAAAAGTATGTTACCGATTTTATGAACGTAAAAATAGGAAAACATTTGGTGTACGAAACAGAAAATCTCTGTTCGGTAATTGGACACGTAAGACCGCAAGGCTCGCGCGAATGAATGTGGCTGCGGCCGCGGGCCATGGAACGCCAAGCTCGGAAGCCAAGGCAAACAATCGCAGAGTATTAAAAAATTTATTGAAACGAGATTTAAACCTGATGGACTATACCAGCTTTCGTAATGCATTGATTTAGATCACAAGTTTGTAACTATTTTAAGTCATGAATAATTTGATATTTTAACCGACGACAACGCCGCATTTGGTTCTCACAAGCCATGGCCGCGCCGTGGGGCCCGCTAACATGCTAAAAATGATGAAGGGAAAGCACAGATGAGAAACCGATGCGTTTTTGGACGCAATATTCTGATTTGAACACTTGTACCTGATGCAATTGCATGGTGGCATATGAAATAAATATATTTCTGATAGCTTTTAGTTTATACAGACACAGCAATGGGAATGTGGGAACAGAAAAGAAAAGAAAAGAAATACAGAGGAGACATATATACAGTCGATTCTTCTCTGGCCGTTCAGCCAACTTTTGAGTATGTGATAAATTGTCTGTGTTTTGACTCTGTAAATTTAATGTCGGAAAAAAGAATGTATATGTATTCATGGTTTGAAGCATGGAATGAAGTTATAAGGTCAGTGCTGGTTAAAAGATCACACAAGAGGGATAGGTAAACAAAAGCACACTTTTGAAACCTTTTTTTCTTGAGTAACCGAGCAAAGTGGGCAAATCTTTCTTGTATACAACCGTTTCTTTCTCTTAGCTACACCAATTCAGGATGGCAAGCAGTACTCAGCGACGTAAAAACCGCGGTGTAATTGGCTGAACGATAGCGAAGCCCTTACCCGAGTGGGCCAAAAACGTTTGTCTGTATGTCTGTTTGTCAGCTTTGGACGTCCAACCTTTCTTGAGAAATCACGCGGACAGGCACACGGCCACACACAGAAAAAATATTTTTGGTCTAGTCGGTCCAGGGCTTTGCTATCGTCTAGTCAACAAACGAGTGTGACAAACTGTGCTACTGCAAATTACAGACGAATCTGTCCCTATTGCAGACTACTTCTATGTTTTGACGATCCTGTGCCACCGAAATACGGATAGTTTCCTGTGTGAGTATGGACAGGTTTTCTAAGGTCATCTGTAAGGTTACAGGCGAGGGGGCCGCCAGCCCCGTAATCCTGTGTACAAAGCTGAGGGATTACGCCCGTAATCCCAAGTAGTCTCCCGCAATCCTTTGAAATCCTACGCAATCTCCCGCAATCTTCCGAATTTCTTGGTAATTCCACGCCGTCCTCCGGAATCTCTGGTAATCCCGTAAAATCTTCTGGTAGAGTGATCCTTCGGAATCCCGCGCAATTTCACAAACTATCACGTAATCAGACGTTAAAACGGAAGTAATCAGGCCGTGACACAGGGGATCAGCGCCGACGGGGCGCCTTGAATGTAGGTGGGCACCATGCTCGGTATAAATGTCTACAAATATATGAATCTTCACACTTGCTCTGTTAGTACACATAACCAAAATTAAATCTATTGAGGGTTCTGCGATAAGTTCAAGGAATGCTTGAAAATTATGCGAGAGTTCCCATCGTTGCTTTGAATTATGTCTTTGTCATCGTATCACTAAAACAGATTTTTTTTCCTAATATATAATTAACAATAATAAATTAATAATAACTGAAGCATTTTAAAACATTAAAACGTACAATATTCCCGAACGATTTGGAAGATGCAAAAAGTGCTACCATTCTATAACGAAATACCTCTCAGGGGCTGTCCATAAAGTACGTAGCCCTAATTTGGGCGTATTTCGACTCCCTACCTCCTTCATGAGGACTTGCGTAGCTCCCCCCCCCCCCCCCCCACCACCACCACCACCTTCCACTACGTCTACGTAGCTTTTTGTACTTTTGATGACAAAATGACAAAATCGAGAAAGTGTTCATAAGATTTCATTTGTACATAAATAAATGATGGATAAAAGAAAACAATGCCACAACAAAGAGAGTAAGTGAAATTGGCAAGGAACGGCATGAAACAGCATTGGGTTGTAGCTTACGTAGAAAGGAAGCGCTATCCACACCTCCGGGTTGCCGCGCACCCTAAACTCTGAATCCCTTGTTGAAACATATATAATATAATATGATTTTCCTTAGCAATTCCTCTTGTTATCAGTCGTCCCAAACACATGCTTTCTAGGCAATACTTTGCTCTAATATTGCTTGTTTCAAGTTTCGTCGACGTTTTTTGGCTAAAACGCTTGAGTCAGTATCAAAAGTGGGGCACGCGCCAAGCGCGCTGTGCTCTCTTGGAATGCCTTTCGCTGACGCACCTGAAAGGCTGCGTAGTCTGTTTGCTGACCCACCCCTCCCTACAGACGATCGTAGTTATTTGACAAACTCCCTCCCCTCCTTCGAGCGGCTACGTAGTTTATGGACAGCCCCTTACTTCCCTGTGATCGTATCTGCCTATACCTACAAGGCTGGGTGGGAGCATCCATCCGCGTTAAATCTAACATACAGCAGCGGCGACCGTTGTTACGGGGGGGCTTCCGGGGTAGCCCCCCCGTAACACCGTGGCGTCGAGTCGAGGTGCGAGGGATCGCTACTGAGCGCCGAAAGGTAGGCAACCGAGAGGCAGGTGGTGTGAGTGGGTTGCCTATCGTCCGCAGAACAAGCGCTCCAAGCCAGCATTTCCTCGTAAAGTCCGCAATCCCGCGTAGTCACAGATAACCGCACGTAATCCCACGTAATCCCGCACAGTCCCGCGCAATCCTTTGTAGTCCCACGCAGTCCCGCGTAATCAAAGTAATCCCGTAGTCCTGTGTACACCAAGACCTTGAGTGGCGGCCCCCTCGGTTACAGGTGACCTTAGAAAACCTGTCCGTATTATAATACGGACAGGTTTTCTCACACTAACTTATTGTGCACAAATTTATGCGCACACAGACGATTTTGAACGTACGCATGCGTACGCATAAAATTATACGTAACTATGGACAGTTTGTGCGTAATAACGCATAAATTTAGGCATAAGCTCACGTATGTGCAAAATCGTCCGTAAATTACACATGAATTGTACATAAGGATCTAGTGTATAGGCATCAAGTTGTCTGTATTTCGGTGGTACAAGATCGTCCGCACTACGGACAACTCGTGGGTAAGGGGTTTAGTCCGACGCGTCTAAAGAACGACAGATCTCCCAGCTACAGTCAAACAAGGACAGATCGCCCAGCTCCGGTCAAACAAAGACCGAAGCAGCATTTTTAGAGTGGCGATATTTTGGCAGATATGGACGAATTAGGGTCTTCTGATTCCAAATATGCAAAATTATCGGTATAGGTCCAAAAAATGCCACTTCAGTCCTTGTTTGACCGGAGCTGGGCGATCTGTCGTTGTGTGACTGGAGCTGGGAGATCTGTCGTTGTTCTTAGGACGCGTCGTAGTGTGCGCCCTTCATTTGCTGAAGGTTTGGAACCGTATCACCCTCCTCACTCCTACTCTCGTGTCCAGGACACGCGCGACGGCGAGGATGCGGTCGATAACGTCCCGCACGGCGCCGGCGCGGTACGTGAGGATGAACTGTGCCGAGGAGCACGACAGCGCGCCGATGAAGAGCCGCAGCGGCACGCCCAGGGCGCGGGTGCTCTGTAAGTGTTGAACGAGGCGTGGCCCAACTCCTCGCTAGGAAACGTGGACTAATTTGCTCCGCTCGGAGAAAAATCGCCGGCTCATCTAACTAATGTTCTCAGTAGGTTTTCATGCAGACAAGCGACGGATCGAATGATCGAACTCGCTCATCAGTTTTACCGACTGAAGGTTAAGTTGGATGCACCGACCAAACCTTTGTTTTTTGAAGAAAAAATTGTAGCACCGGCGGGTCTTGAACCTCTGTCGTCCGTCGCCGAGTGAGCCCTAGACCACTCGGCTACCAGGAATACTTAGTATGGCACGGTTTGAGTCGCCCTGATGAATGAGAGGTTTCCCAACATAACTCATTAGTTGATGCAACGACGCACTGAGAATGAATTGGTGAGGAACAATGCCCAACTAAGAGCGAGAAGAACCTCTCACTCAAATTTTGGTGAGAATGCTGATCTTGTCCAAATTTGAGTGAGGGACCTCGCCCAATCTCGGGTGAGAGGGGCATCCTCGCCCAAATGCTGGCGAGAAAATGCCATTATCTCGCCCAAATTTGGGCGAGTAAACCGTCCTCACCAAAATTTAGGCGAGAAAATTTCCTCGCCATTTTTTTTTTTGCCATATTCCTTACCTTTCCATTCTCAGTGCACACTGATAAAACAAGTGTTGAGATGAACGCATGTGTTGATGCATCCTCTTTTGGTGTCAAAATGAATGCATCATGTCATGCATCCCTTTTTTAAGGAACGCATGTCAAGTGCATTCACGGATTGGCGGCTCCAGAACCGCCACTGGCCCCTGCCTTGGCTTCCTCCTGTACGGGAGAAATTTGGCCGTTGCAATTTACAAATCAAAAAATATACTCGAAATGTTAACAGTTTTCTACAAATTAGGGGTGTAAACTCAACGAAAAATGTCGAGGAATCCAAATCTACCACTCGCGAAGCTCTCCGACTTTCTGTTATTCCGATGTTTGCCATGCGCATTGGCTCCGGGAACGTCGTCTTCGCTCGCCTCAACAAGCTCGCGTTTCAAAAAAAAAGGAATGCATCACGTGATGCGTTCTTTTCAGTGGAGTGCATCACACATGCATCCTTTTTTAGAATGCATCTCCTGATGTTCTCCTTTTTGAAGAACGCATGAAAAGTGCGTCCTTCTCAACACTTGTTTTATCAGTGGAATAGTGTTGTTCCTCACAATCGAACATTTTTTTTCCGGCAGCGACCTTGACATGTTAGTCGTTACAAAGTAACTCAAGTTCTACCAAACGAATATTTACGTTCCCCTAAACTAAATTTCGTTGAATTAACTAAATAATTTGCTTGTCTGAAAACCTACTGAAGCTTTAGTTGATGTAACTAATTTCCCGTTGCTCCAACGAATCATCGGTTGGATCTACTACAGATTTTTCTCCGTGCGCACAAGGAAGCGTGGGCACCGGATGATTCACGCTAGGAAGTGTGGGCCATGTTGGTGCTACGGGCCTCACGAGTCATGTCCTTTACTATGGAAAGTCCTGCCGGGGACTCGGAAGCCAGCCGTTGGAACCGCGAACCGACGGTGGTATGTGGCGCTCAGGTGCGGTGCGGTTGGATGCGGACAGCCGGGACTGGCCGGGACCGGCGCGATGGCCTTTTTGCAAAAATCGAAACTTTTCTTCTGAATTTCTTCTGAATCGCCTTACCAGGCGTGAACCAGCCCGGGGTCCACACTTCCTTGCGGGGACTATCAGAGGTCCACGCTACCTAGCGTGGAGCGTGGAGATGATCCACACTTGGTTTTGCAGTGTAGGTGGGAACGTGAGGTCCCACAGCGCCAGCACCATCAGCAGGCAGCCACCCGCCAGCGACACCTGCCGGGGTAAAAACTTTGATGCAGATATAGATGGCATAACCGGGTAATGCAGAAAATCCGCGCTTTTCAGCCCGTCCCGACTCGTTTCGGTAGAAAGGGACAAGAGCCCGGCTTATAGTCTGATGTCGACTGTTCGTTCGGGCGGACGTGTGTGCGCAGACTTATCGTTGACGGAGGTAGTTCAAATTTGGAGGGTAGACTTCTTTTGAAGTAAGCAAACGTACTGTGGTCGCAATTTTTTTAATTCTGTCGCGTTTCTGTTTTATGAGAGTTGTTGGATTTGTTAGGTTAGGGTTGGCCGCTGCGTGTGGTGCACCCGCAAGGCGCAATCCGTCGCGAGTCGGGACGGGCTGAGGTTAGCGATTCTAATCGTTACAAAAATATGTACCAGCGGACACATCTCGAGTGACTCAAGGCGGAGGCCGGAGGCCCCCGCAAATGCCGCCAGCAGGCCACGCTGGCCAATTCCCCCTGTCGCCGCCGGCGCGCAGTTCAAACGGATCGCTGCCGGGTCCCGGGCGGGTCGGGGCCTTGTCGCCGCCACAGCGGGGCGTGCGAGTGACCTCTTACAGTTTGGACCGGCCAGCGGGCTTGCCAATAGGTCAGACTTGAAGGTCTGCATGGTCACTCCACCACCCGCAGTGTCCAACCCCCTACCCCCTTCGAAATCAAAGTTTGTACGAATTTTGACTGTGTACGGAACGCGTGTGACGGAACAGCACTTTCGACAGTCGTGAGGGTACGAAGGGACCCTAGAGAACGCTCCTGCAAAGCAGCGTCACCCTCCGACCGGTACTGACGTCACAGGGGCGATTACAATATGGCGGGGCCATTCAGTACCCGGGAGACTGTCGTTCAGTTTTTCGCCGTGCGGGCCGGGTAAATGTTGTTCAAATCCACTCAAATTTGGACAGGGGCCGTTTCAGACGCACCCCAACCAGATTTCATGCGAAAATCGTAACTTTATTTTTTTTTGAAACACCCTATCCGGCAGCCGAACCCTGTCAGTGCACTGTAAGAAACTTTTTAGGAAAATTTCAAACAATTGCCAGGCAACTTTGTATCCCTAATATTTTGGAAATTTCCAACTTTTTCTCGTTGGGAAAATCCAAAACAGGTTTTTAGTACGTTGTATTTGATTAACGTACCAAAACTAACCGTTCTATGCATAAAAATTCGATTTTCAATTCTTGGAAAAATCCAAACTTTTTCTTGGAATTTTCCAAGCAATGATTAGGAAAATTTGTATCCCCGATTGTTTGGAAAATTGCAATTAAGTTTGTAACAGTGTGGGTAAGATAACGGACTCGTTGGTGTGCACATGGCATTGTTGGCACACCTAAAATAAGAATAATGTTTGAGAGCATCAGCTTTCGAAGCCGAATGTTTTACAGTTGTATACCACGCACGCGAACTATTCGACCACGAAAGACGGTGGTTTCGAACGCTGAAAAAGCTGAAAACCATATTAAAGAAGAGACTCTGGCTATATTACAAGCCATCAGACAATAGTCGCTCGCTCACAACCACATTTTATCTCTATCTCACTTGCACACCTCTCACTCCTCGCACTCTTAGCGGACTATCTTATCTACCATCCTCGCCCGGAATACTACTGAATAAAAAAATAAAAAATTTCGCGATGCATAGCTTTATCGTAAGATCCTCATCTTACTTTCTCTTCTGTCGGTTTATCGAGAACGGTTGATCGTGGATGGTTTGAGCCGTCATCAGTTCAATGTGGAGTTTGAGTCAAAATTGAAATTTTTAAGTGCAATTTTTGTTTAATTTTGCTTCTCTTTTTGTCCTCTTTGCAATGAGCGGAACAGAGTGTAAACATTTTTATCGCAAATCGGACGTCTCAATTCCTTCCCGTTTAAGCGGATGAAGGTGCTGGCCAGGCCAGCCCCGTAAGAGTCCGCCGGACCGGGTTACGGCCCCGCTCGCCAGCTCGCCAGCTCTGTCCTGGTTGTTGGTCCCGGCAGAGTTACCAACAATCGGTGCACGGCTGTACCATCTCATATCACGTGGCGCGGCACTTTGTCAGGAACCGCTGAAAACATACCCTGGACCGCAAGACGCGGGCGTACACTCTCCGTACAACACCCGGCCCGCCCTCCAAGATGTCCATTCGCACTGAAATCAGCGCCTGCGTCCAGGTGAGGTCTTTCTGGACGCGGTGCTGTCGGCCTGTCGGTGGGGGCCGGTCAAGCGAAGGGACGCCGCAAGCAGTCTGTGACATCGCAGCGCGCCACCCGAGGTGCCACCTTGCTGTTTAACAAAGGGTGCGGCAGTTTCAGAGTTGCCAGAGCCGCCACTGGCGATGCGGGGGCCAGGGATGATGACGTAATTAAGACGCCCCCTCGCACACACCCTCCCCTTCAATAATAATTATGTATGTGATGGATCTTTAAGCGCCTTCCGCAGTTCACTGTAAGCACCGCTTCCGCTTTCCCATGCAAAACATCCTTTGTAATTAAAAAAAAAACGTGCGATTCCGGTGGATGCCGCGCGTGCAAACAAGGGGGAACCGACTCCTGATAGTTGTCTACACCGGATTACCACGAGGCTATTTTAGAGGCACGGATCATCCCGCGCAGCTGAACGGCGAGTGCACGACAAACGCGTTCGCATGCGGTGCGCATAATAGCGATTGCGCGAGGGGCGTTGCACGGCCACACGGAATATTTTTTTTACACAAGATTCCCATACCAAACGCTCTTGAAGGTCTATCAACGACCCGGCGTCTCTGTCAGCCCCCCCCCCTCTCCCTCCGTCCATTGCCATCTGTCTCGACGGAACATTCCCTTGAAGAACTTTGGCCCATACTCACCCCCTGCTGACATCCCCATGTCAGGGATGTCAGCTCGGTACCACCAGTGGTCTGCCGAGGCGCGTAGCGTGCATTAGCGTAGTCCAAACGCGCAAAGCGGGCGTACTGATCTTAACTTCGTTGCATATCCAAACCCCCAATCCAAAACCTCGAAATGTTTAGGGAGAATATTTAGGGGTCGCGGGGAGGGGGCCTGTCATACGTGCAAAAAATATGAAGCCGAGTGTGTAAAGGGTTCCTAGGGATTCAGTACCGGAGGTGCGGGGTCTTCTTGCACGTTGACACCGGGCTTTCAGTCGCTGGCCAACGGGCCCAGCCCTACTAGCCAGCACCTAGCCACGGATGTCAATAGTTTGCGCAGGAAGGCTCGCTCCCCCCCCCCCCCCCCCCGCACGCCGCCCTCAATTATTACTGAGTTCGCGTCGGTGATTCCGGCCGGGCGAGGCGTTCGTGGCGCGGCGCCTCTAGAATACTTTATGTGCGGCGAGGAAGGAAAGGGTGACAAACAATGGTACACTGCGTAGAGTGGAAGTCAAACGTTAAGAAGCGCACAGGGAGCGAGGAAGAGGGGGGGGGGGGGGGGTTCCACTTCGGTATTAGTAAACTCCCCGCGAAATAGTCCTGTATTTTGCGTAATGGAGACGTAATAGGTGTGGCAGTTTCGTAATGGACTTAACGCGCGTAATTGGGATAGAATCTTCCAAGCTGCAAGCTGCAGGCACTCTAGTTTCGTGTTGACTATTTTATGATGTTACGTGCGGTCGGCTCAGGTAAGAGGATTGCTCAAAAATAAGAAATTCAGTTTGAAATCCGGTAGTGTCGAAGCATTCGCGTTTAACCCCTGTTATCACACGTTGCTTGAGTCCATGACTTCGTATTGCTTTCGTTTCTTTGAAAAAGCATACGTCTGTCAAATTGTTATACCTCGGCATAAGTCGCGGTGTCAAAATTGGCAGGGAAGGCTCAGGATAACTCGCACCATTTGAAGTACACAATTTATTTTTTCTGAATGCTACCTGGAACGATAGCCACAATTATATATAACCTGCGTGCTCGCTCCAATTTTCAAAAAAATACAGGGGAACAGTTTGCTCGCTCGAAATCACTCGAAGTTGCAAGTAGCTGCGAACGGCATCAGCCCATCAGTGAGGGTGTGAAAAGTGGTCCCCCATCCGCAGGAGCTCGGCCGCACCGCTTCACCACTCGCCGAAGATGGTCTCGCCGAAGCACTTCCACGTCACGTTGTCGCAGGTCCCGCACAGCACCTGCAAGAAACCACTGTTAATGCGCGCCCACTCTGTTAACACAATCGTCACTGGACTAAAATGTTATTCTTTAAAAATTTCTTGGTTGTTGGCTGAGCGATAGCGAAGCCCTGGACCGACTGGGTCCAAAATGTTTCGTCTGTCTGTCTGTCCGCGCGATTTCTCGAGAACGGTTAGACGCAGAGGGCTCAAATTAAGACAACATCTTTCTTGCGCCATACCAGAGTCAACCTCCCCTCGGGGGCACCGCATCCTAAGCGGTTTCTAAGATAATTTTCACAAGTCGTCTAAAATTAAAAATCCACCGCTTGGGTGAGGTCAATTTACGCCATGCGCCTGTCCGGGAGGGGCGATTCAGTGACTCGAGTGGGTTACGCTCGGTTAGGTTAGGTCAGTGGAGGCCTGGGTAAGTTAGGCTCAGGTAGGTAAGGGTAGGTTAGGACTGGTTAAGTGGCATTGATAATGAAAAGGCAATGTAAGATACGTCCGGCTTCCAGAACAGGAGCGTAGTTGCGACCGCGCGGAAAGAGTGACGCCCGCAGGGCGTCCTACTGGCTGGCCCCGCAGGGTGCTGCTCGTCAGAAAACAGCCACAGGCAGGCCAAGGTAGGCGTGCACCAGGCGTGGAGTGGCAGAACAGTGATTCGCGATGAGCGAAGCCTGTTAAACCACGACGCAGTCTGGCGTACGCCTACCTTGTATTTACGAAAATATCGCCCTGCATCTATTCCATGAATTTTCGTCACACGTGGTGTGACAAAAGATTTTTAGGCCGGGCCCCTAGCACTGCAGTCAGATGGGTTAGGCCTGTGCGATTAATCGTATAATTGACAACAATAGCCAATTATTTCATTAATTGTCGATTAGTGCAAGGCGTCGAATTCAATGATCAATAATCGAGAGGTTTCACAAACATATGCTCATGACTAATGACTATCAATTAGTCGTTCTCGCTATTTTTATAAGCCGGTGCGTATCTGTATTATTTATGCGACGAGACCGCATAGCAACGTCTCCGGTTTCATTCCCGCACAACGTTTTCCTCGAAATTTGGGACCTTTTGAATCCCACTTTAGCCAAACTGATCTAAGGGTTCCTAGTATTTTTTCTAAACCTTCGCAGAAGTAAATTCTTTGATATTTGGCAAGTCTTAACGTCTTTAAAATTCACATCTCAGGAACTAACAGGATCGGGCAGCTAGAATTTTGTTTACGGAGTGTTCATGTGTAGCAGATTGAGCAAAGTTTTATCAAAATCAATGACTTTCCACCTGACGGAGTTCCCTTCCTGTTGTGCTACAAAGGTAGGTGCATGCCAGGCGTGGAGGGGCGTATCAATGACTCGAGTGGGTTAGGTTGGGTGGGCCTTAGGCAGGCTAGGGGCGAGTGGCATTGAAAACGGAAGGATAATATAAGATTCGTTCGGCCGCCCGAATATCGCTGAGAATGAGTTGGTAAGGAACAAGGGCGAGAATAACCCCTCACTGAAATTTTAGTGAGGATTCTGACCTTGCCCGAAATTGAGTGAGGAACCTCGCCTAATTAGGGTGGAGGGGGCATGCTCGCGCAAATGCTAGGGAGAAAATGCCATTATGTCGCACAAATTAAAAGCCCCTCTCACTTAAATTCTCTCGCCGAAGGTTTGGTCCGTTACCTCACCTTTTCATTATCAGTGATAAGCATAGTTACGTCGTAAGAGCCTGCGCGCCCCGCGTTCCCACAAGGTCCTACTCGTCAGGTAACAGCCGCCGGCAAGCCAGGTTGTACGCCAGGCGAGCAGTGCCGGAAGGGATAATCGCGATGAGCTGAGCCTGTTGTGCTACAACGTGGTCTGGCGTACGCCTTTCTTGTACACTTTAGAGCGGCGTGAGTTGCACGAAGCGTCCCCATAGCAGCAAACTGCTCATCCGCAATGACAATCAGCAGAAGTTCTTGGTGCCGTTTCAGCGTCGGCCTACCTTGGCGTGAGGGAAGAGGCCGCGTAGCGCGTGCAGCTGCTGGCGGCACTCGGCCGCGCGATGGCAGAAGTCGCCGCTCAGAGTCCAGACGGGGCGGTGGGGCCGGCGGAGCACGAGGCGGCGCAGCTCCCGCAGCCCGCACCGCGACACCAGCGCGGTCAGGTCCGCCGCCGAGCACGTCCACGGCCAGCGCGGCTCCGTCGGCACCTGCCGGCGACGCGTACACACGGCACAGGGTCAGTGCAGCCAACAAAATCACGCTCTTATAGCGGATGATACCGCTGTAAAGCACTAGCAGCAATACCTGGCTAAAGGAAAAAATATACACTACTAAAAATATATTGGGGATCCTGAAGTCCCCCGGGAACTTTTATACCAACTGATCCTTCGTTTTTTCCCGCGGATTGCGAGTGCAAAATTCTAAAGCAGATTTAATAGAGGACACATTTTCTTCCCCAATAGCCACAATATAATCACTCAGAGAAACGCGTACTCCCTGTGACAAGTGATTTTATCCGGCGAATTCCTTAAGTTTCTCTGGAAATTCACAAAGGACTGTCGGAAATAAAATTACCAACTGATCCTTTGTGATTTCCCAGACTTTTTTTTAGCAGTGTAGGTCTGCATTCATAAGGGTAATTATGGTGCTTCATAACGCTTGCGAATTACTCAAAAGCAAAGGAGGGAATCCCTATTTCCAAGGGACTGTCAATGCAACCAAGAAAAAAATCCGCGCCAACAATGGCTGTTTTGTCCACGAGGAAAACTCCTGCGCTGCCAAGAAACAAACAGCGTACTTTGCTTTCAACGGGTGAGCGTAACGCGTTCTTTCATTCCGTACCTCGTCATGTAAGAGATATTCTAGCACCATAAATTTTTGTTATTTCGCAGCTAAGATAATAGTCATGCAAAACTGTTCTGTTCTTACCCACTAGCCCGGTGTGATTGTATTGGGTGTACTGACCCTGCATGCGTATCACAAAATTCGTGGTTTCAAGGTCTAAGAAAACAAGCTGGCCCGTCCCTCCGTCGAACCTCGGTGCCGGTTCAGCTCCGCTCCACCGCCACCTCGTTCGACAGGGGGACTTGGCCAGCTTGGCCTGCGGCGGCGATCGGGGCCTCCGGCCCCCACCTGAAGTCACTCGAAATGTGTCCGGTGGTACATAATTTTGTAACGATTAAAATCGCTAACCCCAGCCCGTCCCGACTCGCGACGGAGTGCGCCTTGCTGGCGCACCACACGCAGTGGCCGCCAAACAATTCTCATAAACAGAAACGCGACAAAATTTGAAAATTATTGCCCCTGCACGTTTATATACGTCATAAAAGGAGTCTATCCTCCAAATTTGAAGTTTCTATGTAAACGATAAGTCAGCGAACAGATGTCCGAACGAACGAACAAACAGTCTGCATCAGACTATAAGCCCGGCTCGTGTCCGTTCCTAACGAAACGTGTCGGGACGGGCTAAAAAACGACTACATGGTTATTGGCTGAGCGATAGCAGAAGTCTTACCCCACAGGCTCAAACCCTAAACATGTTTTGTCTGTGTGTCTCGAGAACGGTCGGCTACTGCACTGCAGAATTTTTTTTGGAACATGCTTAACAGTTGATGATACAAAATTTCCTGGCTAACGCTTCAAAATTAAAAAAAAAAATGCCCGAAGATTGGACACTGAAAACCGAATGGTGAGGTTTATCGCGTAATTTGGGCGATGCAGGTGT
The DNA here is from genome assembly GCA_026979955.1 of Megalurothrips usitatus. Classification (NCBI taxonomy): domain Eukaryota; kingdom Metazoa; phylum Arthropoda; class Insecta; order Thysanoptera; family Thripidae; genus Megalurothrips; species Megalurothrips usitatus. The sequence goes on along the minus strand of CM049598.1, from coordinate 12,756,205 downwards.
GCGTCACCTGTTTAGGGCGATGGACTTTCCATCACTCTATTGGGGAAATCAACCTCGCCCTAAAGGGGAAACGTCCCTCAAACATCGCCCTTCTAATGCAAAAACTCTAGTAACATCACCCAATTGGAGTGATCATTTTGAACCTCGCTCTTAAAACGTACAGAAATTTGAGTCAAATTGCTCGCCCTTCTAAGGGCGAGGAACCTCACCCTACGATTTACAGCGGAAACAGGATTTTGGTGGATAGAACAGGTATTAATGCTTGCTATAGTAGTCAAATAAAAAGCGTAAGAAACGTGTTTTAGATTTTCTAAAAAAAAATTGGAAATACGTATAAAAATAGGGATATCGATTTTCTTAACCATTGATTGGAATTTTCCAAAGAAGTATTCTTCCAGTGTGAATGCTCAAATTTAGGCCACATTTAGGGTTGACATAAATAGACAAAAATATCCTGAACACCCGGGATGTACGGCGTGAAAGGCTTACCAATGGGTCTTGGATTGAGTGGGTTTTCGTCCCCACGAAGAGCTGGACCTCACGAAGCGTGCGGCTGTGCGCGCGCAGCAGAGACTCGGTGGCCTCCTCATCCAGGCAGGTACGCACCCACAGCAGACCTCCGGGCTCGTCCCCGCGGTCAGCTAGCTCCGGGAGGGACCTGCCGACAGCGAAATAAGAGTGAATATGCAATCCAGATTCCAGGTGCCACATCAGAAGCGCAGCCAACACTAAAGCGTACCCCCACCCCCCTCCTACCCGTTCTGTTCACATTATCTTTTCTCCATAAAGTGCATAATAGATGTAGCAAGCATGGCAACGTGATCTGATTCTCCGCGGGGATGGCGGAGTCTGACCTGATAGAGAAGACGTAGGTGTTCACTTCCAGGCGATAGAGCCTGGGCATGGCCTGCAGCTGCAGCCACTGTTCTGGGTCCACGTTCCACACCTCCAACTCCTCGACGAGCGGGCTGGCGGCGATCAGCAGCTTCGTCGCCCAGTCGGTGTCGTTGTTGCAGATCACGGTGAGGAGCCGGCGGACCTGCATCGAGCGTCAGAATATGGCCATGTCACGTTATGAAACAAGTAACATAGTAAACGTACGTGCCTAAGTTTACTTCACTTGTACACTTTCGGACGCAACGCGTCCACACACAGTTCAAACAAAAGAAATATCTACTACGGTCTCACCCACCAATATCTTACGCTCCCACAGAATTATCCACAAAACCGATCTGGCGCGGCGAAGACTTTAAGAGGGTAGCAAAACGACAAGACCATCTAAAAGTCGTGGGGAGTGAATGTACAAGTAAACATTGGTACGGCGCCATGTACGTTTACTAATTGTCGTTTCGCTCCCCTCTTAAGGGCTTAAATTGCACAATACGGCTGTGTCTCTTGCAGCATTGCCACAAAACCAAATGGCACGTACCCCGTACTCATTGACAGTGCGGATGCATCGCTCCTTCTCTCGCACTGAGCCCTTCCGTCCGGCCATAGCCTCATCATTCACGTCCATTTCCGCACGCCTTCTCTTCAGGAGCGTTTTCAACTGCAAAAACAACATGCAAACACATTGAGGTCAAGTCGCAGTGAAGAGGGTGTGCACTCACGTACTAGTCGGGTCACTCAATCCGTAGTAGGACGCGTAAAAGTGGCTCAAATTCTCCAAGTTCTACCTATTTATGGGTTGTTTTCGTTGGTTAAGGGTTGTTTCCATATAAATTCCGACAAAAGAGCGTAGAAGACGAGTCACTAAGTGCATAGCCCTTCGGCTACCACAATGTGCGAAATTAAGCGAGGTTAGGATACGGCATCGGTGCCACCGCACTCACATTGTTAAATCAACAACCTAGAACGCGGTCAAGAAATGTTAATTTAACACTTAGATTTATTCTCGTCAGGCTGTACCAAAAAATAGCCCTGACGATAGACAACCCATCAGGCAGTGAGCAGTGCCGAAAACCGCAATAGAACTGCCGAGCTAGATCACCGTAAGTTACCTGTGGGGGCGCCTGACACACCATGGCCTTGTGCCGCGGCCAGTCCTCGACTTGGTGCTCCTTGGAGCAGTAGAAGTCAAGGCCGCAGCCGCCGCACGTCTTCGCAAACTCCTGCCTGCAGACGGTGCAAGTACCCGACATGGTGGCGGAAGCGTCGACACTGGAACAAACGGAGCGAACCAAAGACGTCACACATGCAGCATAACAATGTAAAAGTATTTACCGTCACTTCATGAAATTTCCTCAAGGTAGATCTAAGAAACGGAAATAAGTCGTCGCCTATAGAGTATTTAAGCTGGTATTTGACCGACCAGAAACTGTTTTCATTTACAATTTGACTTTTCACTTGACCGTCGCGTGACCAGGGAACGTCGCTGCGGGTGATTACTGAATCACCACACAAATTCCCAACAAACAAATCGAACACCAACGTCTGCGGCTGGCGCAGCCAAAGAGCGTCAACGGGCGGGTCTGTCGGGTCTCGGCGCTCGGTGTGCGAGAGAGAGGGACGACGCATGGGTCTAGCAGTCGCCGGAGCCAAGCGGCGGTCGAGCAGCGGCCGGCGGGTCCAGGCGAGACCCGGCCGAACGCGCGCGGGCGACACTGGCTGGATTCGGATGCAGTCCGCCTATCTCGGACGCATGAGAATTGATAATGAATTCAAGCCTTTGCCGGTGGAAAAGTATACAAATAATAGTGAAAGGTGTGTAAGGAGACCATCGCGAACACTTAGGTCTGGTTTTTTGCTTACAATTTTAGGCCCAAGGTACTTTGCGGTGAACTTTTGACCTCAGCGCCGGCTAGGTAGACAACACTTCCGGCAGCTTCTGTCCACGCCGACCGGCCGAGCCAACGGGTCTACGTCAGACCCATTGGCTTCGGCCGGCCAAGACCCGACCCGACCCGAACCGCTCCGAGCGGGTCGGGTCGGAACCGTCGCCGCCGAGCGACGGGTCGGGTCGGAACCGTCGCTGCCGAGCGACGGGTCTGCGCCGAGCGGCAGACCCACCCGTTGACCCTCTTTGGGCGCAGCCAAACGTGACCAACTCTACCGCCTGCTGGATACGATTTACGCCGCGCCCACCGCACGCGTCCTACCAGGAAGTTCGCGCTCAACCGGGAAGGGCATTGGGCAAAATCTGGGGTCGTCAATAATTTCCAGCGTTAAGGGACTGTGGTGACAGGCATTTCCAAACCTCACTTCAAGGTACAGCTACGTAAGACGATTTCGATGTTACTGCTGACGTCACCGAATCCGATGAGAAGATGAAGAGAACGAGCGCAGACCCACTGCGCATGCGCAAACCGCGAAACGAACTGTTGACGGGCGTAGATTTCGTGTGATTTTAACTTAATGGCGTTAAACGTTGGGGCAAGACCCGTCAAACTCTACTGTTTTTGTTCTGTATGCGGTTCAAAAAGAAAAATATGATTGCAAAATATAGTTATAATTTAGGTGCCACAGAGTACAAAAATATGGCCTACTCCAGGAGAATGCTTACCTCACGCGTCCACCGGCTGTCCCGATCTGCCCGGCTCGAGCGAGCGCTGGAGTCCGGCCCCGCAGCAGTGACAGTGCAACACTACTGCCAACTGCTCGGCACAAAACTGCACGCCCGCCGGGGCCGACTGATTACGTTGTGAGGGCGAAAGTATGGCAAACCTGACATTGAAAACTGAACTTAAGATCGATACATGACAAGGCGGCTGCATATAAATGACTCTACGTTAATGCGGAATTATTTTAGGTTACGAGTAATTCAACACCCAAATGTTCAAAGTGCAAAATTAAGCGGGGCGCTGGGCGGTGACTCTAAACGAACCCCGTGTAAACATTTCGCTCTCACAAACAGCTCAAAGATGACAATCTGAGCGACACAGCACTCTGGAAGAATACTGGCCACACAGGTTACATAATTTAATAATTGCTGTTGACGCGTCACGGCAACAGAACATGCTGCGCAGTCATCGCCGGAACTTCCTTCAATCCTCTCACCGGATTCACTTCAGCAGCCACAACGAAATGGTCTATTGTCACGCCGGACCAACGAAACGCTCCGTGCCTTCATACAAGCAAGCTCTGACGAGCCCCAATGCACCAAGGTAGGCGTGCGCCAGACCGCAGCGGAACAGGATTCGCCCATCGTGAACCACTGTTCCGCCACTCTGCGCAGGCGTACACCTACCTTGGCTTCCCGGTGACCGCTATCCGACGAGTAGGACTCTGCGGGGCCATAGCCATTTCCAAAGCTTCGCCGGTGACCGCTATCCGACGAGTAGGACTCTGCTGGGCCATAGCCATTTCCAAAGATGCTAAAGCTCAACAACGATAATTTCTGTTGATAAAGAAGCTTCGCCGGAGTTAAGGGAAAGGAATACTAGGGCGGAAACGAATGGCGCAAGAATAACCGGATCCAGATCGCAGTATTTTGAGGTGTACTGCAGCGCACAATATACACCGCGGCCCTAATCCACGAGGACGACGTTATTCGCAGGTAAAACCTCGCGGGGGCAAACTTAACTAACCTAATGCTGTCCTGCGGATATTATTTTAGCTCGTCTACACGCTACCCGCAGGTATTTCTTGTGCGCCGGTTTTCCTGCGAATAACATTTCCTGGAGGATTTTAACTATCCTCAGCTATACCTGCACGGCAGGCACACCTGCGAATATACACTTCCATCTCGTCCACCCTGCGACTTTTCAATTTTGAACCAGTTGAGCCGCGGTACCTATGCGGAAACTCCAGTGTGATGCGAGAGAAATACCGGCAGGCCAAGGTAGGCGTGCAGTGGCGGAACAGTGATTCGTGAAGATCAAAGCCTGTTACGCTACGACGCGGCCTGGCGTACACCTACCTTGATATGCTGGCTGTAGTGCCGCTACATGCGCATTACTAATTTCTGAACATGTACGTGGCCTGAGTGAAAGGGAGTACTTCGAGACTACATGGTAACAGACTATTTCGACGTTGCTGCTGCCGTCACTGAACCCAAAGGGAGATGAAAGGAAGAACAAGCGCAGACCAACCGCACATGCGCAGCAGGTTTGTCTTGCCGGCTGCGCGAGTGACCGCGCTGGATTTGCGCTTGTTTCCTTTCGTCTTGTTACCGTCTTAGTGACGTCAGCAACAACACCGAAATCGTCTATTAGGTGAGCGATTGAAAAGCCTTGACCCTCGGCCGAGAGAAAGCGGACCCCACCCGCACTTACAGAATGTAAAACGCTACGAGTGTCTGTCCGTCCCCATGTACTGAGCAGTGTACACACTTTGGACCGCCGCAGCTGGACGCTAAGCTAAATTTAGCGAATATGAAGCGCTACAGCCCGGCAGGGCACGGCGAGTGCGCGCCATGCGCGCAGCGGGAGGCCAGTGGTTCGCGGCGAGCTAAACCTGTCACACACGACGGGTGCCGTCGTGACCCCGCCGTCACGGTCACGTTTACAGGAGAACGTGTCCGCCTTGGGAGTCGGCACAGGTGCGGCACGCGAGGACAATCACAGTCATCCCGGGACATCTGACCTGTGTTTCTTATTACGTCATTCCGTCTTTTCATGCGTCGGATGCGGATCCACACTGGAAATCCAGGAATGTGACATCACGTCCCAACGAATGTGACAAGTGTCACATTCCTCGAAATGTAGTGTCACATTCGTTCGAGCGTGACTTGGGCGCCCTTCGTACCAGTCACATTAAAACCAATGTGACATCACATTAAAACAAATGTGACATCACATTAAAACAAATGTGGCATCACATTTAAACGAATGTGACACGTGCCGCGGCTGGCCGCGGCCATGCGGCCGTCATTGTGTTGTGAAAACCAAATGTGGTGTCGTCGGTTAAAATATCAGAAAGTTCATGACTCCTAAAAAATTACAAATTTGTGATTTGCCTCAATGCATTACCAAGGTTAGTTGTATCACGTTTAAATATCGTTTCAATAAATTTTAATATTCTGTTATTGTTGTCTCGGCTTCCCAGTTCGGCGTCCCGTGGCCCGCAGGCCGGCGCCGCAGCTTGTGACAGTCATACGGACGGCCTTTTCGTACAATGTCGGTGTAGCCGCACTGTGTAAAGCGTCGAATCGCCGGACAGATAGACCCCGGTTCGAACCGAATACTTTCTTATTTTTACGTTCATAAAATCGTTAACATGCTTTTAACATTGGAAATCCTGGCCCCCGAGGACCACTCAGCGATTTAGGCGCTGGAATTTTTTTTTATTATTTTTTATTTTCGACAACATCTGAAAGTTATCTAAGAAACCGCTCGACGTGTGGCGCACCTGACGTGACATTGACTTCGCTATGATGCAAGAAGGATGGGGTCCAAATTTGAAACTTCGACTAACCGTTCTCGAGAAATCGCGCAAACAAACACACAGACACAATATTTTCGGGCTAATCGGTCCAGGTCTTCGCTATCGCTCAGCCGAAGATCCGCCGGTTGGCGAGGTCAGAGATCATGCGCCTGACGTGGAGGGGCGGATCAGTGATTCGAGTGGGTTACACTCGGTGAGGTTTGGTTATTAGAGACCAGAGTAGGTTTAGCTCAGGTTAGGTTAGGACTGGTTGAGCGGTTTTAATAACGACACACTAAATGACGAACCGAACTGTTAAAAATATATTGGGAATTCCTGAAGTCGTCCGGAAACTTTTTTCCCAACTGATCCTTCGTTTTTTCCCAACGTACGACATATTGAAATTCGCTCCGCTCCGCTAAAGCGCATTTAATAGAGGACACAACAATATCATACCTCATAGTAATACTCCCTGTGACAAGTGACTTTATCCGGCGAGTTCCTGAAGGTTCTCTGGAAATTCACGAAGGTCTGTCGGAAATAAAATTACCAACTGATCCTGCATCTGGTGGAGTATTTTGATACCGGACAGTTAGGGCTGGAAATGAAAATTACGGCCGGCAGAGCGAAAGTTCTTGCGTTGCGCCTGGAGGATAGGAACTCTACCAGTAGGGTGCATTGCGCGGCTCTGAACTCTATCGCGTCCTCCTTTTCGTGCATAGCGCAGTAGTCCAGTGACTTGCCAGCCTCTAACCGGCTGAGTCGGCAAACTTTCGCGTCCGCCCATATCGTGGGCTAAATGATGCACATTAACGCAGGTCCCAAAATGCGACCGGTAATTTGCCTAGTTCGGTTTTTTGCTGCAGTCACTGGGCCGCCGCTCCCTGGCGCTCGCACCGTCACTCGCACCGCTCGCACCGATGCCATCATCAGGCGCAGGAACTAAAACTTGAAACTTATTATATATGGACAATCAGAATTGTGGAACAGTGTTGATGTGTTGTGGGGCTGATTGGGCCGTATTCACTTTTGAGCGACGTCTGGTCAAAATCCGTTGACCGCTCTTCCGAGATTGAAAAAAGTGATTTGCTAAAATTTACACCATAGGCACCAATCAAGTCGTACCTTTTTAACATATTTGATTCTACTATACTGCCTTGATTCAGTCACGACGCGGTCCGACGTACGCCTACCTTATAAATTCTAGAGAAAATTATCTACCGCTTTGGTTGCGGTGCCCCAGAGGTGAGGTTTACTCCGGTTTTAAGAAAAGTGTGGACCAGATTTGAACCCTGTACGACTATCCGTTCTCGAGAAATCGCGCGGACGGCACGCAGACAAAAATTGTTGGGCTAGTCGGTCCAGGGCTTCGCTATCGCTCAGCAAATTATTCTTTCAATTTCAATGCCGCTCAACCGGTCGTAATCTACCTTCACCCGACCGAGCCTAACTTACTCAATCTTAAACAAGGTAGAAGTACGCCAGCCATCAAACGTATTTACCCGGGAACTCAAACCATCTCAGGCGTCTTGTTCCGTCCCGTTCGGGTACAGTATACAGTCAGACCTCCTTTTTAGTCCACTCTACTGCGGTCGGAATTTTGTGGCCGTCCCCGCTTAGGCACGGGGCGCCGGCAGCGAGCTCGTCTTTGAACCCACGCGCTCCACCGCAGATCCGGGCCGTACCCACCACACTACCGGCGCTGAGGCAGGTTTACGGAGGACCCGCGCGAGGCGCAGCTGGTCGGCTCTGGGAACGTGTGGTCAACCATATCGTGGCCTCTAGTAAGGCCGAGGACCCAGTCCCGATCGGTCAGCCCTAGCGGAGGTCTGACTACACGTGCCGGTGCCAGCTGTGTTACTCTGACGGATTGTTAACGTGTCATTACGTTCGCGGTGGGTGGCCGAATCCTTGACTTCGCACGAAACGTCAGGGAATTGACCACGGCATGTTGCCGTGTAGTGCCGGTGGAGAGCGGCCGGGCCAGTGACAAGACTGTCAAGGTCAGAGGCACTAATCGCTCGAAGCAGAGTGGGGGAGATAAAGGGGAGGGGGGGGGGGGGGCACACCAGGTTGAGTTGGTTATGCGAGGCCGCCAGTCTCGATTTGTGTGTGCTAGACGGTCGACACGCCGACGGAAACTAGACAAAACGTAGTGAGTTATTCAGCGCTCCAAAAACGCGGTAAAATGTCTAGTTAAATGGGCCTGGCTGAAATAATTAATGAAGTAGTGCATTGGGCCACTATCCACTGTAAGAAGCTTTCGTTGAAAGTTCCAGATTATTGTTCGGAAATCTTTTTAATTTTTTTTTTATTTTTCCAAACATTGGAAACATGACCTATGTGGATAGGACAGTTATTAACGGTATGGCAATCAAATACAGCATGGTAAAAATGTGTTTTGAATTTTAGAAATTTCAAAGATATAGATACAAATTTTCGAGGTTTTATAAAATTTCCAATAAAGTTTCTCAGAACGAATTCAACGGCCCTAATAAGCCAGCGTATGTCGCCGCTGTGGTGGTGGTCGTGCAAGACCTTGCTGGGATGTTTTCCTTTTCACTTTCCGCTCAGCGTACACGCTACTTCTACACTCTTGGGATTTCAAAAGCAACCATCGCCGGGGCAGTCTGCAAACTTCGAGAATTTCGGCGCGTTATGTATTGAATTCATTCTAGAGACGTTTCCATGAGGTGGTGTTTGATTGCCATACATGACACGCTGATATCTCGGAAACGGCTAGAGTGACGGCGTTTTCCTTAAATGTCAGCCCTTACAAATCCTACTTTCTTCAAATTGAACTCAAAAAAGTATTTTGAATTTTTTTAATTTTTTTTGTTGACACCAGTTTTTTTTTAAAGACTGTTTTAATGCTTTCAAAATTAATACAGATGTTGTCGCCGAATTTCGGTGCATAACGATTTTGTTCTGCAGTTTTGTGTCAAAGTACACCAAAACAAATTTGAGCCCGATTGGATCACTTTCAGTGGTCGCTCTCAGACCTCAAAGTAGGAACATTTCGTACAAATTGCCTACTCAAAAAACATTAAAAGCTGAAAAAGCCGCCGAGCGCATCGACCGGTCATTAAGTGCAGGGTACACTTTCACAAGCCAGTGTACACAATCTAAGCGAATTTGGGCCACTTATAGTGGTCGCTCTAACAGCCGCCGCTCAGTTTCGCCGTGCTGGGCCAAGACTATCTTTTTGGAGGGGGCAGCGGATTACTTGTGTGTGTTTGCCCCCCCCCCCCCCCCCCCCTCGGATCTCGAGTCGTTTGATGCGGGGGCCGCCGGCAGGCCAAGTTAGCTGGAACCGGCACCGGCGGCTGGACTGGCCAGCTTAAGGCTAAACTGGACTTCATCCAAGTAAATAATGTCGGTTCAAGCCAAATTTGTCTTGAATCAAGAATTTAATATCTTTAATCAAGAAGCATTTTTATGGGAACTGCATCACTCGTCCGTTAGCGATCACAAATGCACGCCCGAACGAGCAGTCAGCATCAGGATAATACCCCGGCCCCTGTCCTTTCATCAGGAATCTTGTCGGGGCGGGCTTAAACGGACTTGCCTGCCACAGTGTATGAAAGTACGAGTCAGTATGTTCACTGAAAAGTTTAGGTCGTTTTAAAAGCAAGTTTGTTTCACCGATTGAGTTTCTTTTTCAAAACTCTACTACAATCTTTCGTTTTATGAAAAAAAAAGCGCCAGAAATCTGCATGTCTATTTCGTAGGGCGGACAATAGTTTTTGAGTGAAATGTAGTCCAGTGTAGTCCATAATGTTAAACAAGAGCCAATCAGAACAAAATCGTGCTTCAAACACACCCCGGCAATTTCTTCTTTTTTTTTTGGGGGGGGGGGGGGGCTAGTAGATTTTAGGGTTGTAAGGTGCCCGTCAATTTCGCTCAGATTTGGAGTGGTGACTTCCCACATCTGGAAAGTTCATCAGATCAAGTAGCCAAAAATATTTTCTTTTCGAACCACCTTAACACCCGCAGGGCCATACTTTGCAAAACCTCACCAAGGCATCCTGATTATATAGTCCGAGCCGTTTTAAAATTGGGAATGGTAATTGGCTGAGCGATAGCAAAGCCCTTACCCGACTGGGCCAAAAATGTTTTGTCTGTCTGCTTGTCTCTGTTAACACAATCGTCACTGGACTAAAATTTTATTCTTTAGAAATTTCTTGGTTGTTGGCTGAGCGATAGCGAATCCCTGGACCGACTCGATCAAAAATGTTTTGTCTGTCTGTTTGCCTGTCCGCCCGATTTCTCGAGAACGGTTAGACGCAGAAAGCTGAAATTTGGACCACACCTTTCTTGCATCATACCAGAGTCAACCTCCCCTCAGGACCGCAGCTCAAGCGGTTTCTAAGATAAGTTTTACAAGTGGTCTAAAATTAAAAATCCTCCGGGGTGATGTCAGTATTCGCCATCCGTCTGTCAGGGAGGGGCGGATCAGTGACTCGGGTGGGTTACGCTCGGTTAAGTTAGTGGAGGCCTGGGTAAGTTAGGCTCAGGTATGCAAGGGTAGGTTAGGACTGGTTGAGTGGTATTGTTGACCATTACGCTCGGAGGTTAGGCCATGAGCACATGAGCGTCATGAGCCAAGTGACGGCCGCCGGCAGGCCAAGGTAGGCGTGCCCCACACTGTAAAAAATAAAAGCGTGTACTCGACATCTTGGGTACGGAGAAAAACTTCTGTTCGTTTCCGCGGGTCCTTCGCATGCACAGAACGGAGGTAGGGTTGGAAACCTCGATTTCGATTAATCGATTACAATCAATTATATGCTGCCATAATCGATTATTCTGTAATCGATTTGACCCTGACCGATTAAGCTGCGAAATCGATTATTTGGAAATTATTAAAATCGATTATTCCGTTTCGATTAATCGGGTCGGATCGATTACGGATTTTCTTGTAGTCGGAGAATCGATTAATCGATTATTCGCGGAAAGTTTCCAACCCTAGTTCACCCCAAAGTATCATATAGGATCAGGTACGGAACCTGATCGGCCCCAGAAACGGATAGAGTGGTACGGATAGAATTGGCAGTACGGAGAAATCGGGAACGGAGACACTCCTCCGCGCAGCTCCGTGCGTATTTTTTACACTGCAGGCGTGGAGAGGAGTGGCGGGACAGTGATTCGCGATGAGCGATACCTGTTACGCCACGACGCGGTCTGACGTACGCCTACCTTGTTTTATTCACGCATGTGATGCTAATTGCTTTTATTTTGTCTGCCTTCCAGCAGCCATGGTGCTCACACTTTACGGCTTGGACCTCAGCCCTCCGACGCGCGCGGTGCGCCTGGTTTGCGCAGCCCTTGGTCTGGATTACGAGTACAAGCTGGTCAACCTCCTGGCGGGGGAACACAAGAAGCCCGAGTTCCTCAAGGTACGTTTAGAAAAGCCGCCCTGGCGTTTATCATACAACTTTTTGGGGCCGAGCGGAGCGAGGACCCCTTTGCATCGGCTTGTCGACATTTTTTTCTGCGATGGGGGGTGTCATTGTAGACGCGCTCGCGCGGCCGCATTTCAGTTCCGCGCCAAAAGATGGCGCCACAGAACTGGGGCAGGAAGAGAGAACGCGCTGCAAAAGTCAGGCAAGAAGGGGAAGACTGGCACTCCAACACAGCCAACTTCACAATTAAATATTATTTATATTCCCCGGATCCTTCCCGCGGGAGTTCGGATCTCGGCTTATAGTCACCGTACGATTACGATAGGAAACGAGACTGCCACAGGCGTTGAAAACATCTCGTTAATTTGTTTCCAAATTAACTATTGCGGTAAATAATATTTTAATAATATATACACCCCGAGAATGCAGCATATAGCTTGAATCAATCATCACTCTAAATGTGGATGGACGGTTCCATACATACCATACGCTTTAAATACGTATGAGTATGCTTGGCCTACCCATTTCGACGTTGTTGAGGACAAATTCGTTACTCAAGCATACAGTTATGAGGGTGTATCGCGAAAAGTTATTATTATTTTGAGATGGTTCGCCAGGCGCACCTTTTCGGGTTTCGATCCACAAACCAGCACGTGAATGTGTCATGGCTATGTGCGCCGTATGTGCCGGCGCTATAACCACGCCACGCTCTCTACCTATCTATCTGTTATATCGGCTGTCTCGCAGATAAACCCACACCACACGGTTCCGACTATTCAGGATGACGGTTTCGCACTCTGGGACAGGTACGTAATGTGTTCTAGTTTTGAAGTAGAAAATAAAACAGTACTTGAGGTATGTTGCACAGTATTGTGGAGAACATGTGACGCAAGCGCCTCGGTCTAGTTTAGGTCTGTGAGCAGTCAAGTTAAAACTTTCCAAATGCCGGAAATTGAATGGTTACGATTACGTAGCACCTTTGGCTGTATCGCTCCCTAGCAACCAGGCCAGGGGCAGCATGTGACTGACAGCAATATCAGATCCTTCTTTAAAAAGTCCTAAACTCTCAACATGTACCGTTCTCACTCGATGCTACGTCAAAATACATCTGTGACAGCACGGAAAAATCGTTCGAACCCCCATCAGGCACCTGAATGGATCCCATACTGCCCCTACAGCAGAGGAAATCAGTGCTCACCATAAAATTAAAAACATTTTTCTAGGTTTGATTGGGCCAAAGAAGACTTCTAAGCCTGTAACTCCAACAAAAACGCCGTATCTTCGACCGTCTTCCACATGCATATATCTTACAAAACCGCACCGAGTTGATATTTGGGACAATCTTGCTAATATCACGAAAACGGTCGGGGTTCTACTTTGGCCACATTGACCATAGAAAAGTGTTTACAATTTTGGGAGGAGCGCTGAGCTGAAGGGGAAGAAAGAGAACTCAATTCAAGTGCCTGGCGGGACCTTTCGCTCACGGATCGAGTTCTCCGCGCGGTGTTACAGGTCTGGTATTTTGACGTAGCATCGTATGTTGACATTTTAGGACTTCGTGAAAAATGTAACACTCTGCAATTATAGCCACGCCATCGCTGTATACTTGGCACTAAAATCCGGCAATGACACCTGGTACCCAAGCGACGCGAGGACAAGGGCCATCGTCCACCAGCGCCTTCACTTTGACGACTCCATGCTGTTCACTCGGCTGAAGGACTTATTAGTAAGTTTATATTAGTTCCGAACGCGCGCTGAGCTGCTTGACCTTGCCATACACATTGCGAAACTTCAAACAAAGAAAAAAAGAAGAAATTTTCATGAAAAAAATCGTTTAAAAACGAAGGTCCCAACTTATCAAACAATCTTCGTTTCTAAACGTCGAATTTTTTAGTCCAGTGGCGTATCTGCTGAATATGACACCTAAGCCTCACTTCACCTGCCTGTGACACGGAATTCCCTATCTATTACAACCCATCTGCTGCGTGTGGCGCCGTCGACCCAATACTCTGACGTGTCTTTTGCAGGCGAGAGGCTGAAAGAGCTCATGATGTCATGGCAGCGGCTGGGCTGTTGCAGATGAAGTTAGAGTAGACGCAATAACGCCATACTCTGTAGATACACTCTTG
>CM049598.1:12716073-12741871 GCA_026979955.1 Megalurothrips usitatus | reverse complement strand
GGGCCCGATACTAGAAACCACTCCAAACTTATCGTACGAATTGTTATCGATTTGAACATTCAGTAAAATCAAATATTTCAATTGGTGGCACATCGCCCTTCTTTCGTAGGCATGGAGGATTAATGTGTTGGCGTCCACCTCAGCCCCTCCATATTTTTTCACCTTCTGTACACGAAAACTAGTAGAATCCACCTGGAGGGTAGGCATTCGCTGCACATCCGTGCCCACGTTGCCTATCAGCCAAGGCGGAATTGCATATGCTCCAGGGGGAGAGTCACAAAGCCACATGGTCAAAGGCCACATGTGCTAAACCATTGCTGCAAGAAATGCAACACATGGCAGGGAATCGGAGCTGCCTAGCCCACGGCCAGCAGTGCCACAAGTGCTAAGCGAAGCGCGCAATCATTGGAGAGGTGCATGCAAGAAGCAGACAGACCAGCCAGAAACATCTCGTTGCAATCCAGCCAGGCCAGGACGGCGTGTGGAAACAGCCGAGCTGGTGGAAATGGAAGTCGAACAAGATCTTCTCACCGGATGGACCACACTGCCCACCGGGAAGTGCTGAGGTGAGTGAAGTGCACATGTTAAGTCACCATTCCTGATGGTGGGATGGAAGGTCCACCTATCAAAAGGGTACGGGCAGAATACGCAGAAAAATTGAGGCTTCACGCAAAATTTTAATGTTAATGTCAGAAGTGAGAACATGAGCGCGGTTGCGACCGTGCGGAGAGAGTGACGCCCACAGGGCGTCCTACCGACTGGCCCCGCAGGGTCCTACCAGTCAAGTGACAGCCGCCGGCAGGCCAAGGTAGGCGTGCGCCAGGCGTGGAGTGGCGGCACAGTGATTCGCGGTGAGCGAAGTCTGTAACGCCACGACGCGGTCTGGCGTACGCCTACCTTGTATTAATTTGAAGGTTTTCTGGATAGAATTTGTTTTTTACTGAAATATTTACACATGTCACTTTGCGACGACCATTCGTCACGTGACTTATTAATAGAGTGGAAAATCAATCGTAGGTCACGCTTGCGATAAAACAAATCTTTTGTCCTGAGAGAAACAATTTTTTACCCAAATCTCGTGATCAGCCTTCTAGAGAAGGCAGGCATTTAAACTTCGGTACATATCTTAAGAATTTATTGAGTTTTTCCCAGACCACTGCAAATTAACCACACTTGAGGTTTGTAACCAATTGCGAGACCAGTTTCCGTAGGTCTAATATCAGCAGCGGAAAATAGTATTTTCCGCTGCTAATCTGTGGGTGTTAATGGACTCAGGGGCGTCGGAAGTGGAGGTCAGGGGATGCGCGATGCACACCTCAACAAATTTCCGGGGTTGCGCCCCCCCCCAAAAAAAAAATAAAAAAATAAAATCTGAATGGTTGGCAAAATGATTAGCTACCTATGAGAAGTGCAGGCGTACAGAGCGGATGTGGATTGAAGGCCTCGTGACCCACATGTTTTTTAAAAGGTGTTGGGTTAGGTGGAGTTTGGAATTTATTAGTGAATAATATGCACCATATTCACGAAAAAACCCTGATTGCTTTGTACAACTTAGTTGTAAATTGATGTTGAGAGAAGCGCGACGAGACCTAAATTATTTTACTTGAGCGAATATGACAAGTACACATTTCGCTGTGGTAGTAGTAATTAGTCAAGTAGGGTCATAGTAACGGTCAATGATTAGTTGACCCAACAGGTATTTCCTACGAGTGTCGGAAACGGAAGTAGAACAAGAGCACCCCAGCGTCAAAACGGGCGAAGCACGTCCACTGCGGATCGTCATGCTTCCTCTTCCGATCTTGAGCCCCGTTGGGGAATCCCCTATTCGGAGTTGCCGAAACTAAATTTCGTGTTCGTGCTTGTCTAAAAATTAACAAACTACTGAGTTGCGTCAACATATTAATTATTGCGTGTCCTAAATCGGGACATAATTTCTTCGTTCAATAGTTCCAGAGTTTTATTTACAGTCCGTTTCGGGGGAGACGGGGGGGGGGGGGGGGGGCGTCCTCCAAAATGTGACACAAGAACTCCTTTGCGCGTTGGTATCTAGTGAGCCATTACAACCCACACTATTCGGTTGTGGTCCGGTTATGCGCTGATTTCGTCCAATTTATACCATTATTGTGTAGGTTGGCAGCACACAACCCAAGGCAGGGCTACTATCATGTAAACAGGCCCTGTCGAATCGATGAGATAAATCAGTCTGAGTAACCAATCACCCGAGTCGCACGTCTTTGAGCAATTGAAACCATAACCCTCGTGCCCAACGAGCACATGGCGCAGTCCTAATCCTGGTGATCAAGCACCTAAAGTTCTACCAAGTGACAACCAGTGTGTGAAATTTAATAGTGAAGAAGCGAAGGAGCCATCAGCCATGCCGGCTGAACGCCACCAAGGGATGATGGGCGGTTTTCACAATGTACCCCAAATCTGTCGTTCAGTGGTAATACCGGGAAGAATTATCAGAACTGGAAAAGGCTCTTCGACAATAATTACATGCTGGCTATACGACAGACGGAAGACCGGGATGTTGAGAAGATTGCAACCTGCAACAAAATGAAATCCTGTAGTCTCTCACAGAAGTTGAGAAAAAAAGACTATGGGAAGGTGGTCGCTGCTTTCAAGAAATACTGTGAGTCCTTGTATTAGTACAATGTAACCTACGAGAGATTCATGTTCAGTAGGAAGAAGATCAACAAGAAGGCGAGTCATTTGACTCTTTCTACACAGCATTCCCGAAACTAGTAAATCAACAAGCCCACACAAAGCTAAAAACAAAAGCAAGAGGCTAGGAAGAAAAATTTCGACAATCGTGCTATTGAAGATTTCAAGCCTGGACGAGCAGTCACCATTCGAAAACAGCATTAGAATGTCTGGGAGCCGGCAATGATAGTAGGAAAACATGAATCACCCGGATCTTATCTAGTTCGGAACGAGAAGGGAAACGTCGTCAGAAGAAATGAGAGACACATTCAGAAAACATCATTTCCCTCGGACTCTGTTTTTGCCTCTGATTACTCTGACATGTATCTTACAGCGGAAGCAGTACCAGTGGAACAAGAAGGGTATCAGCAACCACAGATTGTAAATAGCAATGAACATTTTCTTACCGAATTTGTACTGGTTCTACCAGACCATTTTTTAATTTGTAATTTTAGATTATAATTGATTTTAACCGTATGTCCTTACAGGAGAAAAGAAATTGTAAAAGACTGTGTGGTCGTCTGCTCTGTGATATGTATGTTTGAAAACTGTGATATTACCAACCAAAGAAAAAAAATACTGTCCCACTCTATGAGACACTGGTAGGCCCGGAGTTTCGCACGGGTTTGGGTTGGTTACGTTACCGTCTATTTAAGTTTTATGAGTTAATTTAATTCGGCTTTTTTAAAATTGAACGGTATTTGAAGGTTTGTATTACTTTCGTAATGGAACGGGGCAGTTTTAAAATTATAGTTTTCTAGTAACGGTCAGTGCACCGCTTTATCCTCATACGTGGGCCGTCCAGCGCTGGCCAGCAAGGTGTTGTCCCCGCCCGGCTTGGCCCGGCCCGGCAGCCCGACAATGCACGCCTCGCTCTGAGTCTCGGGTCCCTTGGCTTGTGCGCACTCTAGGGTAGAGGGGAGGGTTAGGGTCCCACCCAAACGGTTCTCCTTGCTTGAGTCGCCGCTCTCGTAGCCGCAGCTCGGCCGGGCCCCGGCTCGGCTCGCCACATCGACAATGAGTACCCGGCAAGGGCCGCGCAATAAAAAAAGAATGATGGAAGATTTGGTAGTGGACTAAAAAAGGATGGAATAGCGGATGCAGCCAGCTGACGAGCCGAGCGGGGGTAGCTGTCTCTTTCTTTTGCTATTGGGTGGAGTGAGATAGCTGAATTTCAAACACGAATTTACGAGAACTGTTACATTTCATGAGTTTAAAAGAAGACTCGCAGTACTAGCCCGGTCACCCTCGATATTTCTGTTAGACAGATTTTTGATTTTTTGCCTCGTTATCGATCTACAGCAATTGGGCCTGTAGACCGTACAGGCGCGTATAGTGTTGTCCCTTTCTTTTGCCATAAGAAGTGAGATAGCTGACTTTTAAATCGATTTTTCGGCCACTTGGAAGCTTTTTCAAAGTGTAAAAACACGTCAGCGTGCCCTGCAAAAGTATCCTACGTCCATGTGCACAGTTTCAGAAAATTCTGTTAGAGGGCCATAAGGGCAATGCTTAAATGAAAAAAAAAGTCCAACCCGGTCAGACGATAAGGCAGCTCCGTTTAAAAAACACAATCTAAATGTGTAGGTTGGCAGCACACAACGCAAGACAGGGCTACCAACATGTAAACGGGGCCTGTCAAATCAATGAAATAAATCAGTCTGAGTAAACCAATCACCCGAGTCGCACGTCTTTATTGAGCAATTGAAACCATAACCCTCGTGCCCAACGAGCACAAATATTACGCAAAGTACTACGGGTCGGTAACACAAGTGACACGCGTGTAACCGCTTTTCTTGTGTCTCGAATCGACCCCCCCCCCCAATCAACCGCAAATTGACTCTAAAGTGTCGGTTAATGTGGAAGTTCTGGGGGTTTGAAAGTTGTGTAGAAAGTCTGTGATTGAATCGAGGGGTTGGCAACTCCAAGTTTTAGTGTTCACAGGATACACCTGCAAGGCCTCAAAGGGCGAACTTGATTCCTCTAAGGGGTTGAACCACCCCCTCAACCGCTTGCAGGGGTTCCTGAGACGTCGAGTTCTCCGTTTGGGGCCTAAAAGGAAAGAGGACCACTGCTGTTTTCGGCCTCTGCGGGCCGATTTTGAGTCGTCTTCTGACGATCGCTGCGGTTAAACCGTTCGAGATATCGACTTTAAATTTGGCGAGGAAGTAGCTAAAGGTCCTATCTTAATGTCGGTGTGTTCAAAAAAAATTATGAACTGCTCTGACACACCTAAAATCGACTGAGACTTCGGGCTTACGCTATGACTTTCCGGAGCACCGGAAAAATATTTCCCCATACCGTTTTCTAGATCTATCCTTCCTTTATCCAGCGGTATTTGTCTCCGCACGGTGCGGTGAACGGTTTGGCGTCAAATAGATAGATCTACATAGATCTTTATTAGCCAGATAGATCTAGAAAACGGTATGGGGAAATATTTTGCCGGTGCTCGGGAAAGCCGTAGCGTAAGCCCAAAGTCTCGGCTGTTTTTAGGTATATTCGAGAGGTTCAAAAAGTTATTTGAACACGCCGATACTAGGATTGAACCTTTAGCTGCTTCCTTACGTCGTTTGAAGTCTCGAACGGTTTAGCCGCAGCGATCGTCAGAAGACGACTCAAAATCGGCCCGCAGAGGCCTCCCACGGCAGTGGCCCTCTTTCCTCTGTTGCAGGGTAGAGCCTCTAAAAGTCGGCACGCTGAAGATTCTATCCCTATCGGGAACGACAGTTTCGATTGGGTTTGGCGCCATGTAAATTTTTGTGTATTTTAAAAATATTTTTCAGCTTTATAACGGTCTTTACGGTACATCTAGAGATGGGTGCCGCGCCGATGACGGCGCGCCGCCGACGATCAATTTTAGGCCTTGCGCCGCCGAAAGTGGCGTCGGCGCTCACCTCTAGGTAAATCACACTCTTAAAATTAAAATCTTACAAACAAAAATGTTGTAATACAAACTAAACCGTGACACCATAATACAAACTCTAAACCGTGCATGTATTACGAACACTCGTTTGTTATACAAACTCGGTGTACTTGATACGTACATCCCCAGTTTGTAATACAAACAAGTTTTAGCTTTAACTCTAAACTTCAAGTTTGTATAATGTTTACAGTGCATGGCATATCATACATTTATAAGGGGGTATCATATCAAGTATTATTTTTGTGAACGTTTGAGCTTATGCGGCATTCAGCATATCGGACGAGGTGGTCACAATCAACACACTGTGCTCCTGTCGTGCCAGGGGGCCCGCGGCTGCGGCGGCCGGCTGAACCAGACCCAGCTGCCCTTGCAGACCCGACGGAAACTGACGCCCTCCAGGGTGGACATCGAGGCCGGGTTGGGGTAGACGACGTTGTCGTGCGGAGCGATGCCCGCCCGCGCTGAGGCCACACAGGCCCGCGCGTCACCAGCGCGCCCAGCCCCCGCCGCCGGTGTTCCTCCATGGTGTGCAGGATGCCCAGGCCGCCGTACCACTGGTGCATGACGAAGGCCACGGGGACGTCGCCTGTCAACAGCGAGTGATCTATCGTGACCAGGGATGTGAGACGACCGACCGAGGAATGTCGTGCCAGCATTCCCTGAGCTAAGAAGGTCGTACATTTTGTTGTGCCCCGGTCCAAAAAAAAAACACAAAAAAACCAACAAAAACAAAGGAAGTATTTAATAATTACTTAAGACATGCCACACGTCCCTTTCTTTACTAGGATTAAACTGACGATTTATTTTAACGAGTCCCAAGAGCTAGTCAAGCGGTCCAGCGAAATTTAAAATTGGGTTAGATTTCAGAAGTTACACCTTAAAACATGCCCTTGTGAGTTTTGTCAGCGATATGTCGCGCGCTCCACGCCGTTATATGTGCACGTACCTCCCTGCTCCTCTTCAAATACTCCCCAACAGAGGCCGGCGTTGTTGCGCAAGGCTTCCCTGATGGCGGCGAGCGAGCCGGGCCCCGCGTAGGGCCAATGGCCGTTGACGATGTCTGCGTGCTGCGGGACGAGGGGCCGGACGGTCAGCCCGGATAGCGGCTTATGTTACCGAAATTTTCACCAAAGTATTGTTTTCGTAATGAAGGTTCGTATCTTAGTCGCTCTTGGTTCGGTTTTCGATGCGATGTGATTCGTGGGCGTGAGGTGCGTACGAAACCCGGTGTGATTCGCAGGTGCCCATCCTCATGAGCATGACATTTTATAGCACGGACAAGCTAGCTCATTTTCGTTGCACTGTGGCCCCGAATCGACTCTGCTGTGTCAACGTCACGGTTGAGTGACTCAACCCTCGCTAGAAGCTGTGCAACAGCAAGCACCATTGGGCCCGAGGGTGTGCTCGCGGCTCAGGTCGACCTTCAGCTTTACTGTTAGCAATTTTGGGGGGATGTGTGTTTAACAAGCATCATTATGACTTGCATCAACATTTTCGTACTCATTGCCTTGATCAAATTTTCCAGTAATGTGTATGTCAACCTCTGACACTTTAAAAAGAGCAACACCTTTTCTATCATACACATCTCTCCAAGTTTCATTCACATTTTTCAAATTCTCTTGTTTCCTTTGTCCATGGCACAAAAAGTAGCACTTTCTGTTGATAAAAGTACTCATTCTTTTCTGCATTTGCAGTTAAAGAGAGCCTTGGAAAAACACGGACAATACTATGTTTCTTTGATTTACACCAATTTCTTGGGTTACATTGTTTTGCAATATTCCACATAGAAAGCGAATGTAAATGCGCTGGTCTTCCTGCATATTTTTCCATAAAACTTTGCCCTTTTGATGTCTTATGATGGCCTGCATCTTCATTATTAACATCTACAGGTGTCCACTTACTCTCATTAGTGTACACAACTACAAAATTTCTTCCACCTGAACAAAATAACTTCGACCCCATAAGAATATGGCACACCTCTTGAGCTGATATGTCTCTTTCTACACAATTTTTAATTAAAATCTTGTGAATGGCTCTCTTGGCCCTATTATTACTATTTAAAGCTCCACACACATTTGAACAAATTTCACTTAAGGTCTGAGAGCCAACCTCACTTTTTGACACATATTTTGATATATATTCAATAATGGCTTTCTTTGAAAGCACGGGAGAAACGTCAATGTTTGCTCACCACGTAGCAATAATGAAAGGGTTGAACGTATTCAGGCGAGAATCATTCCTTTCCGGAATGAATTCCACTTCAGCAGATTCTTCGTTTACGTCTAGCCGAGAATAAGGTTCGATGTCAATTGGAAATTTGAACCGTCATGTTTTTATTTTGGTTCTTTTATTAACACGCTGGCAATAATCTGGTGAGCACTTAGTGTGTCGCTGTACCTTCTTCAAAAGTTGAGCCAAGTCCATCTCAACGTCCACCACACCACTAAACAAACTTTCACAAGGATGCTTGTCAGGCATAGGACAGTCTTCTCGCGGATTAACAGCCCAAACTAGCTCGTCAAAATACTTCAAAATGTGCTTTTTCTCATCTTCATTTTTATCCACATAATTTGATGCGTCAGGAGCTCCTTTCAGCTAAAATAACCCATGCGCATGAGGACTACCCCTGCAATTTAAAAAAAAACAATTAACTACGCCTTTCATAATAACTCATAATTTCTTTTAAATATTTAGTACAGTATAATTCTAAGGCCTTTACCTGTGCTGGTACTCAATGCGATACCAATAATCAGTCACTTCATACTTTGACTCTAAAACCTATGATAATAAAGAAACAAATGAAAGATTGCAAGAAAATTGACTCCACGGAAACATAACTTTATCTTTAACACTTACATGTTCAAGATAACATTGAAGTCTGTACTGAAAAAAAACGTCTACTATCAATGGGTTTTCTTAAAGTAACTTTCGTCCCTCACGCATATTGATTTCAGCTATATCTTTGCCAGTTAAGAGTCTAAATAAATCAGACCAATATAGAGCAGCTGCACTCCTGGGTAAAAAAAATTGTTGGCAACCCAAATTGTTCTTCCATATCCCTTAACTCTCCACATCTTGACTTCCAAAAAGACTTAGAACCTCGAATATTGGATCCCATAAACATTAACTGTTTCAATACACCTGGGTTTTCTTTCATGTGATCTTTCAACTGTGCTACATTCATTTTTGATAACTCGCTACCCATATTCACAAAAACATTCCGATTTGTCACGGCAGTGTGACGCATCCACATATTAAAAGCAAAGAATCTAAAGGTGGGACGCTTTGCAAATCTGTCATCACCGAAGCATAAAAAATGCTTAAAGTATTCATGTATCTTAATTTCTTTTTCACGCCCTTCCCTCAAGTCACAATCCCCAAAGGGAAATAAGGTTGAAAATGCAGAAACAATAAACCCAGGCGTTGATTCACCAATTGGTTCCGCACTCTCTTCGGGCCAGTCCAAAACAGCTAATATTCGATCATTTTGTTTCACAAAATTTCCAGATGGGACACCAGATGCAACCACTTTTTCATGAGATTCATTTTCGCTTTCGGAATCCGAACTTTGTTCAGCATCTTCAGTATCATCACCATCTTCAAAATCTTCACTAGGCATGGAAAAGCCAGGGATCATGTCAAACACATTGCCATCCTCAGGCAGCATTTCCAAGTTTTCTTCAGAAATTTCTATACTGCTCATTATTTTCTTTTAACCACAGCAAAGCATCACGTGCCTTCTTAGCTCTAACTTCAAAATCAGACGTCTCACCCTCATGATTCTTAAACTTCACGGTTATATGTAATAGAATTTAAATCATCTACCTTATGAGGTAGCTGCTTAGCAAACTGTTTCACGTCTTGACAAAAGTTAATTACATTGCCTTTGCACCCGTACTGGCATCCCTTTAATTTACGAACCATTAAGACTGGGTGAACTCTAGCAATAAGCTGTTTTTCTAGATAGGTCAAATATTGTAGCGCTTGTGGAATTTCTCCAGGATCCATCTTGTTTGAAGCCGAAAATTTCAAACACACATTTTGACCTCTGTGTGCTCTCTTCACCCCAGGGTAATACATATATTTCTCTTTACAAATTGAACAAAAGTGTAGAGAAAATGACTTCAACAAATCCTCAAACTTCTGGGAATACTTTCTACTTCTCAAAGACTGCAAATCCTGAATCTTGTTATACAAACGTGTCTCAGGGTTGCAGTTAGGTGCCACTAATGGGTCATTATTGTTCAGATCAGAATTACCTAAAATAAAAATAAACATATAAATCAACCAACAAAAAATGATTCATCATCTTCTTGATAAACACTACTGATGCATGCAATACTTGCCTGCAGTGTTACGACTGTGATTCATATGACTCAATAAAACTTGTTCAGAAAATGGTTCAGGACCAAGTAATGAAGGTACAGCTGTTTTTATCAATTTCTTTCTCTCAGTGCTTGTAAAATCATAAGGATTGAAATGAGAATCACATACATGAAAATGCTTGTGTAGAGATGACGCATCTTTTGATAAAAGTTTTACATTTCCACAGAATTGGATCCATTGCTTGCATCTGCAACAAATATATCATACCAATGGCAACAAGATACCTGGCAAAATATACAAAAATTAAAAAAAATTACCTCTGTAGCGAAGCCTCCTCAACTACAGGTTTACTGTCCACAATTTTCAGCACTCTGGGAAATGCAAACATAGATTGGGTGGTGTTGTTATTTACACAACCACTGACACAACAACGTCTTTGAATTCTTTCCTGCCTCAACTCGTTGGTAACTACCTCACGTTCTTGCACCACATTATCAGCAGTTACATGATCACAGCAATTTGCTTGGTCATTAACATTTAAAATTTGACTATGCTGATATCCACATTCAGTAATATTGTTGTTGAATTCCATTTCAGGATCCACATCAGCTTTTGAAACTAATTGCTCACATTGGTTAATGTCAAGACTGTTTTTGATGTCATCATTACCAATCACATCAAATACTTCTACATCATCTGGACTGGAATCACCATCAAACATGTTAATATTCACAACTGCTGTAATATCCACCCGAAGAAAAAAATACAGCACATGATTCTTCCAATAAACAAACACCATAAGGAAACACACACAAATTGGATGCTCACGCTATGAAATGCATGAACACCCTCAGAATAAAATACATTTACGCTACTTGAACCCTCATGCATTTCAATCTGAACTGTGGATGTAAAAGACTCATCAACATGAACAGGTGCAACGGTGTCACCGGCAGATCCAACTGAATTCAGTTCCGCATCAACATCTAGACTAGACTAGAGGCTCCATCAATCCTTTAAAATGGAAAAAAAATACTAAAACACTACACACTTGTCTCAATACAAATCAATAGATCTCACATTTTGAGTAACACTGCATTGATTAGATATACATTCGTTCCTTGGCGAGGAACAAAAATTTGTGGATTGCTTATAAATTGGATCAGCTACAACCTTATCGCTTTTACTTCATGTTACTCACAATTCATGAAGCAAAGAACAGGGGATGGCACCTTTCCTTAACTTTTTCAACCCTTTATCATTGTTCTTGAAATGCTTCTCGCAAAACAAGACATTCTTTTTGTCAGGAACCGAACCCTCTTCTGCCATAAACCATTCGAGCCACAATTTCCTGGTTTGTTCATGCGACGGCAAGCTGCAAAGGCAACTAAACCATTACTGCAAAGCTACTGCACAAATGTAAGAATATTTGAACACATAACCACATCGTGGTACACACCCATAACACCGAACGCCAACACCTCCACAAGATTTCACACTGCAGCGTCTTAGAGCCATTACACTATTTAATTTTTTGTTTAATTTTCTTTCCTTTAAATACACTCCAAAACAAAAATATAAACAATATTGGGCCAAAACCCTAAACCTAACTACCGGCACCGCCCGGCCCGGTCACCTCCGCGACTCCGTTCCCCTGTCCACCGACCACTGTCACAAGATTCCAATTGGTTCATTCCCATTCGCTCACTTTATAAACTACGCGCTCAAATGTGAGAAAGTGATAGAGTCTACCATGAATACAGCAAGCCCAAGCGCGCGAGACAGATAGTGTACATCACGAATACAGGGGGTAAATGTTCATATCTGCATTACTTCGGGAGCGTATAGGGGGCACCTAGACGAGTATTTTGATATAGGACACTTGGGGTCGCAAATCAAAATTACGACCGCTACAGCGAAATACAATTTGTGGACTGAGCGCCGGAAAGGAGGCAACCCATCTGGCAAGGCGGTCACCGCGTGGCGTGGCGGAGCGTAGTGCAGCGTGCCGAGAGCCACGGGCCAGAGACAGAGACCGTCAGTGGGCGGGTCCATCGGGTCGCCGCGCTGAGTGTGCGAGAGAGCGCGCATGCTGTCGGGTCGAGCGCCGTGCCGTGCCGTTGCGCTGGCTGTGCGCTGCCCGGCTGGTGGGCGAGCGAAGACCCGGCCGGGCCGCAGCGACACAGAGCACACTTCGCTATGATTTCTGTTTACAATTTAAAGTTGAAGGCACATAGCGTCGCACTTTTACCCTCAGCGCCGTACTGATAGGCAACTTCTTGCATCTCCCGCCCGCCACTCACAGGCCAGGCCCACGGGTCTGTCGACGCGTTAGCTTCTCGCTCGGCCCGACCCGACCCGACCCGACCCGACCCGACCCGACCCGTACGGTGGCAACGGGTCGGGTGAGCCGGCGGGGCCGGCCGGGTCCGGGTCGCCGGTCGGCTCGCCAGACCCGCCCTGCTCTCGGCACGCTGCGCTACGCTCCGCCACGCCACGCGGTGACCGCCTTGCCAGATGGGTTGCCTCCTTTCCGGCGCTCAGTCCACAAATTGTATTTCGCTGTAGCGGTCGTAATTTTGATTTGCGACCCCAAGTGTCCTGTATCAAAATACTCGTCTAGGTGCCCCCTATACGCTCCCGAAGTAATGCAGATATGAACATTTACACCCTGTATAAGACCACACATATTGCCAACTGATCCACATCACACTTTAATAATTACTTTCCTTGAAAAATGATAATTAAACCGGTATATTGCATACGTGCTTTTTTCCCGTATACACTTTAGATTCCCTTACAAAAACAAAATAAAATTCACTCTTTTTTAACGATTACTTGTTCAATATGCCTCCGGGTCAGATTAAATGGTAAGGTTGGCTTCACTGGCCGAGATTATCCCTGAAACTGCAAGGTCCGTGTCTCGCATTTTCTCAGTTATGCAGTGTTTGAGACTTTCTAAAATTATTTTGTTTGCCATATCGCCAGGCAGTTTGAGCTGCAAATGTCGCCGCCTTATTACTATTTTTTTCCCTTTTCTCTCCCTCCCGCAGTCTTGATCACGTGCGCCGGCAGCAGCGGACTCCCTACTGAATCTGCGGGGCGTGGCGCGCCCAAGACCCCCGCCGACCTCCTCATCGGGGACCGGGGCCCGACGACGTTCGCTGCAGGAGGCGCACCTAGAAGACATGCCACTCGCCAAGCGGTAAGCACACTAATCGTAGCTCAGCGGAGCGAGAGCAGACGCGGCGCTCGCGCTATGAAAAGTACTGTTGGAAATTTACAAGCAGTTGGTGCTGCAAATTTTCCTCCTTCGATTTTCGGGAAAATCTTCTGGTATTTTCAAACCTACCACTTAAACACACAAACCTAAATATCCGACACTTTGCGTGCAGAACGTTGTTTTTGAGTGAGGTATCTCATCATGCGTTAGAGTTTTAGCCACGGAAATTTTCAAAAGTTCCGTCCAAAAATCGCCTACGGTTCGGTTTTCCTTTCATTTAGTTGGAATTTTCTATAAGAATTTGTGTGGTTCGGTGCGCGGCTTGTCTGTGCCGCTACCGGTAGTTACAGTGCATAGTCTGTGACCCGTTCGTTGTTCCATAACCGGGCTCAAGTTCAATTGTCGAGTTTTTCGACGGCCGTTCTCGGCATGGCGGGCAACGGGGTTCGTGTTTTCCGTGGGGTCACCTCTCTGCCGGCCCTCGCTGCCCTCGCGGACGGGGGTCTTCCGCCCCCGCTTGTTTGCGTTGAGGCGAGTGTGCCACTCGGTGCGGCTTGTCATTCATTGCCAATGTCTTTTGCGTTGCAGTGCCCGCACGCGCCCAAGGCAAGACGGCAACAGCATCCCCGCACCTCTGTCCCCACTGCGGTGGAGGGATGAGGACCCGGACCCAACCCTGTAAGTAATGCATTCGTGTGTGTGTCTAACAATGTAAGCCGCCTGATTTTCTCGCGTCCCCGGGGGGAGGGGGGGGGGGCGTGGTCGTTAGTCCGTTAGTTTGGACCAGTGTGCGGGGCTCGTCTTGTCCACCACTGTTCCTGACTTTGCAACACAAGTAACTCTGGGGTTGGCACTGGCTTCCTATTGTGACTCCCAATTTGTATCGCACGTCTGGGGTTCAACACGTTGCTGCACAACATAATTCCACCAAGTGAGGCATTACAAAGTCTCTGTAACGTGTATTGTTGGGGGACGAGAACGACGTTGATGATGTTGATGTTTCTGTTGCAGTCATTGTGCAGATGACAGTTATGGCTACTTCGATTTTCTTGCAGAGAGAGGTGGAGCTCAACAACAACATAAACTAATTATGATGCGGATGCCATACCCTACTCTTTTTCAAAAGCTTAAGTTGAAGAAGAAGAAAGGGAGCTTGGAAGTGGAAAACATGATCAGAAAAAAAACGTATCACTTTAGGAAATGTTGGATATAATCCATCCTTGTGCACATGAAAGTATTATTCATAATAATAATAAAGATAATAATGTAGATAATGTTAATGACAATTTATACTTTTCAACTGCGCCACTAATGCAGTCGGTGATCAATACTCTTTCCATAACAATAACGATGGTACTAGCCTTCAGGCTCAATCAACCCCCATAATCCGACATCAAAAAAAGCAACTTTGTTCTCTTCCAATCAGAAACACAAGAGATTACGTTGTCGATGATGATGTTTATAATGATTGTCTGACCGATAGCGAAGCCCTGGACCGACTGAGTCGATAATGTTTTCTGTCCGCGCGATTTCTCGGGAACGGTAGGACGTGGAGAGTCTAAATTTCACCCCTCAACAATGGCGTGCAGTGGTCTCAAAAACCGTGCTTTACAGGTTAAATTTTGTGAGATGTCCAGTTCCTGGTTTGTCCCATGATAATTAAAGGTTTAGACCACCAAAAGTTTTTGCGCATAATTTCGTACCCCTACTGGTTGATGACGAAAATTAATGTCAAAAAAAGAGGTAAAACGCGCCTGAATTTTCGATTACTACTGGTTGATGACAATTCATAGGGATAGGTATTCGTCGCGGCGGACATTTTCGGACCCTCAAGAAAGTGGGCCACTAAATAAGACCGCCAGTGTAGAATTGAAAGACACTCCAAATTATGTTATTCGATGTCCATGCTTTTGTATTAATGGGTTTTGGAACAACTTTCTTTTCCAGATATGGTAAAGCTCAATGATATAGCCCCATTCCTGCGTAGAGCAGATGGCGCGTTTGGCGCCTCAATGTTTAAAAGGTACATTTACAAATTTTATGTGATTGACGATACTTTGCAGTTTTCGTGGCATCTAATTTTATCGACTCAACTCTCTTTTGTAGGGACGGTGTCCACCTCTCCTCTAAAGGCCTGAATGCGCTAGACACGCAAATTGAAAATGCCATGTAGCCAAATTGTTCATGAGTTCATTTAGTTCTCACCGAAGATTTTCTGCAGCCGTAGTATGGATATCGGTGCGGATAGATTTGTTCACTGATGCTTCATAAGTTTCATAAGCCGCTTAAACGAGAGTATCTGTATTACGAAAAAACCTATCCGTACCAACATTCGTAGTACGGCAGCGGCACACCACATTTAGATAAAGAGATGTTCACATGAAGAGCCAGCCAGCGGAGGCGGAAGGGACTTTCGTTTGGAAGGGGGGGGGGGACTGCCACAGGACCCGCTCACCTCAAAAATTGGCCTCTTGATTCCAGCGCAGATGGCCCGGAGACCTTATCGTAAGTTTTGGTAAAACGAGTTTTTTCAAACATCAGATATTTGATTTCGGCGACTTCTAAGTTGGGTGTAATTCTGAATCTTACGTTACTGCATAAGAGAGTAGCCGTACTGTGTGCAGAACAAGTATCAGAATTACTTCCACTTAAACAATGGAACACTTGCGTAGCGCAGATGGCCCGGAGCATATGCATAAAATATTATCTCATCAATGATCTGGCAATTTTATTGCCAAACTGAGAAGAAAAAAACGTATTACAGGTGATGCAAAAATAATAACACGAATATCTTATCATGACTAAAGTGAGTTGTAATTTTATTGTTCCAGTATTTGTCTGTGAGTCCTAACTTTAATTTTGGTCAAACTTCAAAATGTGGTTTCAAGGTTTTTCTAGTAACATTTGGGCAAATAGCATTTAGAACTGTGGATAATTGATGTTCTTCAATTTTTATATTTCAAGTTCACACTGAACTTGTAGTCGAGTAATGTAACATCCAATCCCAGCTGGTGGTTTTGAACAGCTGTTTACAAATGATGTAATGCTTTACTTCAAGTTCATGTAGCGTGCGCGCTGTGACCTTGTAGTCCACTTTTAAAACATCTCGTCTCAGCTTAGGGCTTTGGTCTAATTGTGTCTGATTTCTTGTGGGTTTAGGAGCTGTTGACAAATGATTTTGAGCTTAACTCCAAGTTCACGTAGCGTGCGCGCTGTGGCCTTGCAGTCTTATATTATAACATCCAGTCTCAGCTTAGCAAAATTGCCAGGATAGGGCTTGAAGAGGGGAGCTGTAGGAACATAGAAATGCGTTGCTCTCTAAGTTTCCAAAGTTTCTGCCTGTGCAGTAAATGTAATTGGCCTTGCACAGATCATAGTCCTCTGTGGATTTGTAATTTGACTTTGTGTCCTGATAAGATATTCAGTATATTTTTTATGCAACACACATCAGATGCTCACCTTAGTATGATCTGATTTGAGTGGCACCTTCATTCAGGATTGACTAACAGAATTGTGTTCTGGTTGAATTTATTGCATCTTTTCATTTGTACTTCTCACGTATTTCAGATGTAGTGTATTGGCTATGATTTGTTCTTCTATCGTCTTAATTTTATTTTTCCTCATTCAGGCTCCTTCAATCAATCAAACATTGATATGTGGCAATTGCTGCGTAAGCTGTTTAAACAACTGCCACTTTGAGATCATTTTCTGAACATCTTATCAAGACTAAGGTGGTAAGTGACTTGGAATGCTCTTGCCTTTTTGGGCATAGATTTTTAATTGCTGGAGAGCACCATAATATCTCACGTTAATGTTCTTTGGTCAGATATCATTACCACTCTGCACCCAAGTCAAACTTTAATTTTCGTTAGCCTAGAAGCATATAAAACTGTGGATAAATGATGTTCTTTCCTCTGCAAGTTGACATTGTGAACTTGTGAAAAATATGCTAAAACATCCAATCCCAGTTTGTGGGTTTAGGAGCTGTTGACAAATGATGTTGAGCCTTACTTCAGGTCCACGTAGCGTTCGCGCTGTGGGCTTGTAGTCCAATATTAAAACATCCAGTCTCAGCTTAGGCAAAATTATTAGGACAGGGTTTGGTGGAGCTTAGGTTATAGAAATCTGTTGCACTCCATGTTCACAAACATTTAGCCCACGCAGTAAATCTGAATCTGCATCACTCTTTTCATGGTCACAGTTTATTGTAAATTATAAATTTTGTGTGCTGAGCGTTGGAATGCCATGTCTAGATCTGATGTTCTGGGGTTTTTGGTACTTTGCTTGTGATGGAAGTTACCCTGGTGTGTTCGATTTGTACTTGACCTGAATTAACACATGGGATAGGGACCTGTTATTCTATAGCAGCTATATCACTATTTGAGGAGCCTCTGTTACAGTCTTTGATTGTTTTGTTATGATTGACAAGTGTCATATTTGTTTTATTATCATCTGGGCAGAGGGAACTCTTGCATTTGCATAGGGGTATGCGATTTCATATATCTACTTACCACTTGGTTCGTAAGTTTGGGATTACCTTTTTCTTATTGTTATTTTTTTTGATACTTTGACGGATACAGTTCAAACTGGTTTCTTTTTTAATATTGTCCTCCGGTGTTTGGCTGAAGTTCAGTGAGGTTCTGTGATGTGGAGCCTTTCTTATTAATGTACCTTGACAGTGTGTCATGTTGCTGTAAGGAGATAGTGTCACTGGTGCCAGTAATTGATAGCTCATATATCTTGAACCTTTCTTTGGAATGAGCTGAGTAATGTATTCAGTTTAGTATTTCCAGCAGTGCCCCAGTCAATAAGTGCATTCTTGTAGGATTTCATCTTTGGCTTCCTGCTTGCGCTTTGTGAATGTGTTTAGGATGCATTTACTGTTCTGAGCTGGCATGGCTTTCTTGAGGGTTCATAGCCTTAGATATTTTGAAATATTTGTGTGTTCACTTGTATATATGTACGGTATGATTATTTTTTTCAATGCTTTCAGGCTGCTAGCTGATGTTTGTCTTGTCAATGGTCAGTCATATGTCTTTCAAAATCATCCATGTCATGATGAGCATTTTACCTATCCTCAGCATATTGCACATTTTTCCTCTGGTCCTTGAACAAATTTCATTATGTTCTATATAAACTCGTGAGTCATGCTTTGAAATCTCTTGCTATGCAAGACCCAACATCTTTCTCATTCTTTGTATTTGACTGTGAGCTGTGCTGTATTTGTTAATGTTTGTTTCATCCACTGCTTTTGATTTCCAGGTGTATATCATGGATTTGAATGTGTGGCCAGAAAGGCCTTCTTAAGATGCCCCTGAAAAAGCTCTTAAATTGCTATGTGTGTGAGGAGCACTTTGCCAAAGAAGATATGTATGGGAACTGTTTATTGAAACCTGGTGCCATACCTTTCATGAAATTGCCAGGGCCGCTCAGTGGATCAGACATGAAAGATTGGGCTCAACTCAATATACCTGCTATGCACAATGCTGGTGATGATTTACTGGTTTCAGACGGCTGTGATATTAATGCCAATGAAATTGTTTCAGTTCCTGTCAACGATCCCCCGGTCTTGGTTCCTCAGCCCGAGCATGTGATTAATGATGAGGATCTGTTGCATCCCCAGGCCTACAGTGAGCTGCTGGTACCTGACCCGGTGCACTTTGTGCAGGCACCATATCACCAGGGTGGCCCAGATTTTGCAGATTATGCAGGAGTAGGCAAACAGTGTTGTGCCATGGCCATACATGCAATTGCAATGGCAGTTACCCGAGATCCTGCTACATGGAGCTCAGCCACAATGGAAATGATTCTACAGCAGGGTAACGTGTTGTATGATAGAAGCATTAAAGCAAACATGGGTAATGTGTACACTTACCTCGCGCCAGATAATGTTGTTAATGAGTTCTTTGTGTACGATCAGGAGGTCACCTTTCCCTTGTTAAAAGTTTCTTAGGTTCTCTTGATTCCTACACGTCTTATGGAAACTCTTGAAGATTTCTTTTCCACTCCCGGGATTTCAGGAGTTACAATCTCATCCTTTTCATATACTCAATCCGCCTGGAAAATGAATGGGCTTTATTGGTTGTTTGATTCACATTCTAGAGATAAAACTCGCTTTCTCATGCGCGCTCCGCGCGCATTCGAAAGCTCGTTTGGAGGGCCTTCGGCCCTCCCGTGTGGCGTGAGGAGACCTCTCGCTGCGCTCGAGGTCCCCTCACGCCACGTGGGCCCTGCGGGCCCACCATGTTCTTGGCGCCCTGCGGGCGCTCCATTTCCAATGCCGAAAACCGCATGTCGCTAGGCCACTCCGTTCAAAAGTTAAACGCTGGCTCTCGAGGACGGGGTGCGGGGTTTTGAGACCGGTAGGCGTAGTGCCCATGATTTACATTGCCGGCCTCCGCAAAGGGCAACGCCGAAAACCGAATGTCGCTAGGCCTCTCCGTTCAAAAGATGAAAGTTGGCGCTCGAGGACGGGGTGCGGGGTCTCGAGACCGGTAGGCGTCGTAGTCATGTTATTCTTCACCACCCTGCGATGTCCAGACGAATGCCGCGAACCGCATCTCTCTATGTCAGTTGGTTCTCGAGTTATCGTCGTCGTTCCAGTTTGAGGCCATGCATGTAGGCATCATGTAGGCCACTGACACCTGCAGCAGCACCCAAGGGTTAGTTTTGACGATTTTCCTGGAGTGTTGGGGTCATTTAAAGGGGGGTCGATTCTATCTCAAAAGTTCGTATCTCGCCTCCTTCTACCCAAACATTTACATGAGTGAGTCAGTCGGGATGGCGTTATATATGTCTTTGATTGATGATGATGATGATGAAATGCAAAGTGGTAGAAGGTGGGAAGGCTTTTTGTGGCTGTTACAGGACACTCAAGGATTTGTGCTGGGCCTACTACCAGAACTATAGAGAACCTAATGGTGAAGTTAGGGAGGGGTTGTTTGAGGTTGATGCAATTATTATTACATGCAACCCCACTAAGAGCATCACAGGTCCAATTCCCGAGGATCCCGTGCTCCCATTGGTACCTCAACAGACAGCCGAGCCACGGTTGGTGGACACAGCTCCTTGCCCAGAACAGAATAGTGTTCCCCGGAATGGAGGTCCAAAAAGAAAAAGAGCCAAGGAGACCACCCCTCGAAGGTGGTGTAAAAGTGAGTTTCACTTGAACTTAATCGTCAGATCATGATTTTGATGTGAAGTAATTGATGCCCATCATTTTTTTGTACCTTCAGGACGTCGAGTTACACTTCAGAGTTTGTCCTGGCGAGAAATCCTGTTGCATGCAGGGATGGAAAATGATGACAATGCAGACGAGTACCACCTCAAATTGGCAAATGAGATTCGATCTTTGCGGGCTACTGTTCGTGTTCAACAAAATACCATTGATGGTCTCAGGAAAAAGTGTAACAAACTTGGAAGGATAAGTATAAAGGAGTTCTTGGACAAAAAAAACGCAAGTGAGAGATTAATTCAATTAGTGGAATGTCATGCACTTAATCAGCGCAGGAAACCCAGAGGACGCAGATATACAGATGATGTTAAGGCTGTAGGTGTTTCTATGGAAAAGGCAGGAGGCCGTGGTGGTCACAGTGTGGGCCAACAGATTTTAGGCCTTCCTTCCAGGAGAACTACTCGCAAAATTGTGCAGGACATACACATTGAATGTGGGTTTGATGAGAACAGTCCTTTTGCCAGAACTGTTCAGAGTTGTACTGAAAGTATGGAAGGATACCAGAAAGTTGTTGGTGTGATCTGGGATGAGACCGATTTAATCCCATTTTTAACTCTGCAAGATGGTAGTATCATTGGTTATGAAGATTATGGTACTGCACTGGCCCGGAAATTGGCTATGGATGAGGCTGGGAATGTAATGTTTGCTCGAGAACTAATAAGGGATCGAACTGGTAAATTTGCCGACAAACTTTTGGTGTTTCAGGTGCAGGGCCTGCTCTCAAAATGGCACTTCCCAGTCGCCTTCGCATTTTCTTCCGCACAGGCCAATCAAGCAAGGCTTCAAAGACTGTTTAAGCAGGTGTATGACTTTTTGACAAAGATTGGACTTACGCTATGTTTCATTTGCTGCGACCAGGGTTCCTCCAATGTAGCACTCTCAAAGGCATTGCTGCAAAAGTACAAGTATGAGGAGAATGGAGTTGTAAAAACAGGTTGTTTTAACATTGATGGAAATATTATCTATGTCACGTTTGATCCAGCACATTTGGCTAAGTGTTTCAGGAATCTACTGATTGGTGCTCATTTGGAATGGCCACTTGCAGTGAATGGTATAGAGACTGTTGTTGTATTGAGCTGGACCTTCTTCCAGCATCTGTGTGAAATTGCTAACCAATGTAGAGACAGACTCTCCGCAAGATCCATAACCAGGAAAATAACTAACCGCCACCTGGACTTGAAAAAGAATAGGTCCAAGATGAAAGTGATACTAGCGGTTGAACTGTTTAGTAGCACTAATGTGAACATCTCTCTAGAGCTGGGAGAGGAAATTCTGCCCGGTTCAACTATGAATGCAATGGTGATTAAGGACGTTGATCAATTGATTGACCTTACTTTTGGCCATTCCTCCAAAGAAGCAAGAACTGGGAATGTGAAGTATTGGAGGCAAAGCATAGATCATGGTTCCCCACACAGCCATATTTTACCTCAATTAGTGGGGAAGTTGAGAAAGGCAAGGTTCAACAAGGTGGATCCTAGAACAGGTCAAAGAAAATATGTTACTAATTCACCAACTCTCAAGAATTGGGCATCAACTGCTGAATCCATTATGGCACTTGCAGATATTGGTAAACAGTATGGTAAGAAATTGAATCCCAGGGTTGGGGTGCAAACGGATTCACTTGAAAGTGATTTTAGAGGGTATAAGGCTCATGGAAACCATGGCAACAAACTGACACCCGCCATGGCCATGGCCAGCTTGAAGGCTGTGTTTATTCGTGGCTTAGTTGTGCCTGATAACCCCCATTCGAATGTTGAGTCAACAGGTACTGCTGTCCAGGACAGTCTCAGAGTTTTCCTTTCCAGGCAACAATGTTTTGACAGGCCAGGCCCAGCTGCTGTGGACTCTGATGATGATATTGATGACCCTGACATTCCTGACGATGAAGGTGATGACGCGAACAGTGAGCAAACTGTCACAATGAGGGACATGATTGCTAAAGCATTGGCTGGAGCTGGTATTGAATTTGATGATGGTGCTGACTCGGCCAACACAAACCCTGTAAGTAGTGCGATGGAGCAGGTGAGGTTTGGAGCTGGAGTCGTTTCAAATGAGACCATTGCCAATCGATTTGAGCGTTATGATGATCTAATTTTAGCTCGCAACCTGCGAGGCCATGTTCTTCAAGGTGTTGCGTGTGAAACATGCAATGCTGACTGGACTGCATCAAGTACTAGCCAAGAGTATCAAGACCTGCACAGTTGGGATCGTTCCACCCATGCGGCGCCTAGTGCTTATGTAGTACAGCATGTTAAAACTGCCTCTAACATCTTTGTGAATCATTGCAGGGGTTTTGCTCATGTCTGGAACATTCAGGCCAAAGTGTTAGAAAAGCTGAAAGGGAAACTACAGTATACGTGGTTGACGTGCCCTGTACACAAGGAGGAAAGAATGGAAGCTGCTATCACTTGGCTGGCTCGGAAACTGATCCTGGATTTCTGTAGTCGGACAAACAGTGTACTGTCCAAACGTACAAAAAAGAGCAATCCAAAAGAGTAATGGTAATATGGTAAAATATTTCTGCATATGCTTTGCTGTGCTGGAAATATGAGGGGACTGTGGTGTAAACCTGTCCCATGGACCGCGGTTTCCACCCGGTTCGTTTGTAAAAGCAGTACATCAAGGGGTTGATTTGGTTTCAGCCTGCCCCCTCACATGTGGTTGCCGGTTCCTTACTGGTGGCCAAAGGGGTTGATTTGGTTTCTGCCTGCCCCCTCACATGTGTTTGCCGGTTCCTTACTGGTGGCCAAAGGGGTTGATTTGGTTTCAGCCTGCCCCCTCACATGTGGTTGCCGGTTCCTTACTGGTGGCCAAAGGGGTTGATTTGGTTTCAGCCTGCCCCCTCACATGTGGTTGCCGGTTGCTTGCTGGTGGCCATAGGGGTTGATTTGGTTACACCTGCCCCCTCGTATTTATCTTCCACTTCTTCCACAGTGGTTGTTTTGGGTGATGTACTGCGCGGGTCCTGAAATTTACATACATTTACGGATGTCTGTAAATACCTATGCCCACCTCCACGCGGTAGGACCTGGGATGAGAGATTTATGTTGGCTGTTTGAATAATTGTCACGTTACTGACTGTAGAATTTGGAACTCTCATGCTGACGGGCAAGGTCATACTCATTCATTTAGCTTGTGAATCATTGCACTTGCATTTTAGCCCTCATCATTTGTCGCCAACTTGTACTTTTGATTTGTTACTGGTGAACGTAACTGGTGCCTGTGTGTAAGTGGAGGTCACATGCACCCTGTGTGCATTGAAGGGAAGTATGTTAAAGTTATGCGTGGTAGAGTAGTATTTCTAATCAATCTCTCTGAAATGTGTGTACAAATGTTTTCTTGAGTTGCGTTGTATGAATTGATGTTTTTTTCTTCTTTTGCTCCGTTGTGACTAACAGAATGAACGCCGAAGTAATGCAAGAGAGGGAGGGAGGACGAGGAGGAGGAGGAAGAAGAGGAAGAGGGCGGCGCTGGATGCCACGTCAGGGCATGGGGCATGTTACCATAAACATGAATTTCAACTTAAACCTGGGGAGCTCGACGAGCCCCAGTGTTCAAGTGTTTCAGTAAGCAACAATTTCCTAAATAAATTGTTAATGATCTTAACTGGTTCAATATGTTAAAAGGATGTTTGTTATTTGGCAGACATGGAGGCAGTGGACAAAACAGAGGGAGCGGGAGATGGAGAGGAAGAGGAAAAGGAAGAGGAAAAGGAAAGGGAAGAGGGTCATTCCACGCCAAGTGATCCAACTGCAAAAATTCGATGTCACAGATCGAAGCCAAAGTTGCAGGGTAGGTTTCGGCTACGCCAATAGTGCGTAATCCAAAAGGATTTGCCTGAAATGTGCCTGGAAGCGAAATAAAAGCGATTTAAAGTGGGCCATGTACGGCCGCCGGCGAGGTGATATGCAAAAACAATATTTTGAACCACGCATCGGATCGCAAAACCGAGCACACCAAAACATAGGTCTTGCGATTCTGATCACCTCAGCCGTTTTTGAAAATTTTTGTCAACAATTCTTTTTTGAAAAAATGCGTACTAAACTTTTGAAAATTCACAAAAGCTCTGACTATCCATATTATTCTACGAAACGTATATCAAAAAACGAAGGACTTCGAATTCATGTGCAAAAAATTATAGGGAGCTGGCTGACAAACTGCAGTGAGGTTATGTTCAAGCCTCGCGCGAGGCCGCTCTGGCGAGCTCTGTCGCCCACCGCACTTTTTTGGCTGGGCTAGACAAGGCCGGAGTTTCCCAGCCCTGGTGGTCAGGTGACAGCCGGTGGCAGGCCAAGGTAGGCGTGCGCCAGGCGTCGAGTGGCGGAACAGTGATTCGCGATGAGCGAAGCCTGTTACGCCACGACGACCTTGTAAATCCGCCGGTTGGGTAAAGTCAGTATGCGCCATGCGCCTGTCGTGGAGGGGCGGTTCAGTGACGCGAGTGGGTTACGCTCGGTCAGGTTAGGTTAGTAGGGGCCTGGGTAGGCTTGGCTCGGGCAGGTAAGGGTAGGTTAGGACTGGTTGAGCGGCATTGATAAGAAAAGGCTGATGGAAGATACGTTCGGAAGGCACAACATGAGCGTGGTTGGGACCGTGAGGAGAGAGTGACGCCCGCAGGGCGTCCCACTGACTCGCCCCGCAGGGTCCTACTCGTCAAGTGGCAGCCGCCGGCAGGCCAAGGTAGGCGTGCGCCAGGCGTGGAGTGGCGGAACAGTGATTCGCGATGAGCGAAGCCTGTTACGCCACGACACGGTCTGGCGTACGCCTACCTTGTTGTACTAGTTTCATTTGTTGTCTTTCCTGGTTCATGTTCAGGGTGCTTTTCTTGCACATAGCGTTCGTATCCCCCTTTTGTCTTGTAGACATAGCGCTTCTTGCGACATGTCTCGGAGAGGTCACACGCCAACGTATCCTAAAAAAAACACAAAAAAGAGTGACACCTAAATATTGGAAGAAAATGGACAGTAAATTTAATGCAATTTAGAAAGGCAATACATACAGCAATTGGCACAGGTCCTGGAGCTGGGACACCACAAGTGGCAGAAGACACCTTTACAGGGTGACTGACTCGCCCCGCAGGGTCCTACTCGTCAAGTGGCAGCCGCCGGCAGGCCAAGGTAGGAGTGCGCCAGGCGTGGAGCGAAGCCTGTTAAGCCGGATCACCCGTGCCCCCCCCCCCCCCCTCCCCTGGGCCTGGGTAACTTAGGCTCAGGCGTGTAACGGTAGGTTAGGACTGGTTGAGCGTCGGTAGGGTTTTGCGATCGATTGGCAATGACACCCGGCTCGGAACAACGCACCCCGTCCGCCACTTTTCACCTGTCAAACGGTATGGCCCAGCGACCTATGCGGTTTTGGACATGACCCTTCGCGGGCTGCGGCAAAGGAAAACAAG